>VFFE01007128.1:12858-200155 GCA_008921705.1 Burhinus oedicnemus | reverse complement strand
CTGGAGAAGAGAAGGCTGAGGGGGGATCTCATCAATGCCTATAAATACTTCAAGGGAGGGTGCCGGGAGGATGGGACCAGTCTTTTTTCAGTGGTGCCCAGTGACAGGACAAGAGGGAACGGGCACAAACTTGAACATAGGAAGTTCCATCTGAACATGAGGAGGAACTTCTTTCCTTTGAGGGTGGCAGAGCACTGGAAGAGGCTGCCCAGAGAGGTGGTGGAGTCTCCGACTCTGGAGACATTCCCAACCCACCTGGATGCCGTCCTGTGCAACCTGCTGTAGGTGACCCTGCTCTGGCAGGGGGGGTTGGACTAGATGATCTCCAGAGGTCCCTGCCAACCCCTGTGATTCTGTAATTCTGTGATTATATTTACTAAATGGCACCTCAATCTATCAGCCATAAAAAAAAAAAAAAAAAAAAAAAAAAAAAAAAAAAAAAGAGTAGGAATTTCCACTCTAACTCAATGATTTCTTCATGGGAGGGTCTCAGCTGCCTGAAATCAGCATGAGTTCCTTTTTAACAAGTTGAGCCACTTCTGCACGTCTGCACCCCTACCCACGCTATTTGACAGCTTATAATAAAATGCTTTAGATTCCTAATGCAGTGGGTACCAGCCGGGAACAGGAAATGTTAATAATTATCCCAATTTTTAATCACTTTAACTGAATTTTCAAAGTAGCACATTCAGAAATTTCCTCCCTATATGTGACTAGAAGCTGAAGAGTGAAACTCTCTGTAGGCAAAAGCCAAAGCAGCTACGAAGCCCTGCAGAGCAGCTATGGGAAAGAGCAATGAGGTGCTGTGCATCACGTGTCCTGATCTCACACCTCATGCACAGAGTCAGGGCACACAGCAGAGGTAACTATTACATTGTGCAGTTCATTAGGATGAATATTTGCAATACTCGCTCAAAACAGGCGTGAAGTTCCCAGGAAATTATGAGGAAACTGAAGCCTTGACAAATGGAAACAACCAATACGCAAACAGAAAGGGCTGGGCCTGGCAAGAGCTTGTAAGACCATTTCACACAGAAAAAATGTACTGCCTTGAAGCGAATGCAGTTCAGATGCACACCAGCAGCTTCTCTCTTTTGCTTTTCAGGACGTGGGTATGCTTATAAGGCACATGACTTCAGTTCTGTATTTTTACAGAGTACAGCATGTTTCTATGGTGCAGAAAAGGCAAGAGGCAGCAAATACAGCTCCAGAAAATGCAAAGACCACTCCCTCTCTCTCTCCATAATTCCCTCTTTACTGAAGGACACAGGTAACACAGATACTCAGTGCATATGCTACAAGCAAAGGGAATGTGTCATTCAACACAGCTGGATTGAGCAGTCATACTTAAAAACCTTCCAACTGCATTAGAAGAGGGGACACTGCAGCAGCCTAAGGACACGAGGCAGTGTTGGTACCCTTTAAATAGTTTCCCTCTAACCTCTGAGGACTAACATTAGATTTCACAGGGGTCTGCCAACTGTTAGGTCACACCACTGTGTTATCCCACACAAAAGCAGGAAGGGTTAAAGAGCAGTCAATGACAATTAATAATATCTATCTTTTCCACTCTTCCACATTTTTCATGCTCTACATCTTTCTTCAGTTTTCCGTAGGGGTTCTCTCCATCTTTCTGCCTTTCTTTGTGATCATCTTCCACCAAATTTTTTCATTTCTGATTTGGCCTTCAATTTATTTTTCTTTGTTCTTTTCTCCCCACCTTCATAATTGTGCTGCAATGCATATTTAAGATGCTAACAGCACACAAGAGGATTTTTAGAAGAACACAACACAGTGAGCTGCTTATAAAATCAAGATACACACATCACAGCTGCAGCCGGTGGATGCTGAGTGCATTCAGCAACACGTCTGGGGCTTCAACGGAAGCTCATATCCTCAGCAAATGTGGCCCTGAGGTGACACTCACCTTTAGTATCACTGATTTATCCCAATTTCCCACTAATGTAATTCTAGTGAACTCTGTAAGAATAAAATGGAGGGGGGTAAAAAAGGAAAAATGGCAGGAGAGTAAAGAAAATAATACAGAAAGGCTACAAGGGCAGCTTTGCTTGTATATTAAAGCGGAAATACGGTTCGGGCATTCCCAGTGCTCAAAAAGAAACCCACTCAAAACTGACGCAAAATAAAAGCCAGCAAATACATTCTGAGTTTGGATTCAGATGCCAAATTTCCACAAAGTCAGTTGCAGTAATAACAATAAAGATGAGAGAAAATTTTCTCTGTAACTGCTGCAATATTTTCCAAATACACTCAGCTGAATATAAAATTTAGTATTGTGCTATTTTTCTTTTTGACCAGCATATGGCAGTGAGAACTTCAGACAAGTCAAAGAGGGCTAAGTCTTGGAGGATTCAATGAGAAAGTTGCTTGAGATGTGCTCAGAATAATTTTATATTTTAGAAGCAAATATTCTTAGTTTCCTAGCATGATTTCATAAAAGGCATGTAACTTCTTTTTTTTTGGTGTTTATTATCCTCTCGATTCTGGGAATCCTTCTGTATGCTGAGAGCAAATTACACTGAAGTGACAACTATAAAACCATGGCAGTTCCAGTTTGCCCTATGCTCTCCCATAGCTTAAAAAAAAAAAAAATCCAGAACGGTATGAGCACCTTAGGCTTCCAGTGTGATTTCTAGGAGCAAGATTTCTTTAACAGATAGCATGATTAGTCCAGTCTACGCTATCTATCACTATGTATAATATAATCATGGCATCTAAATGTGACAGTCTGGTAAGATTCTACGTTCAAATCCCACAATTTAGATACTTTATGGTGGATCACTTTAATGTAGAATTGCAAGACATAAAATGCTAGACTTGTATGTGTTTTCTATAAATCTTAGAGTTTCTTCTACCTTTGTAATATCTGAGCACAAATCTGGTTCTTGCTCAGTGCAGTAATCCCACAGGATTAAGTCATACTGTAAATACCAGACAAATTACAATCGGATTAGATGGGCAGTCTGTTCATTTACTCAATACAGCTGCACTCCAAAGTCTTTTCACCACTGGTGTCTATTTATAACATGAATGTTTTGTCCTTAAAATAAATGAACACAGTTTCTATTTCGTATCTCTCTTGTCTTACTGTTCATGACCAATAAGGAGCACTGCTTCCTAAGGAGCAAGCAGAATGCTCCTTGAGAGGCCAAGAAGAAAGCTGTTCTTGGCACAGATCTGCAGGGCAAGATTTATTTTAAATTTATCAGTGAAAAGTCCCTTGAAAGGTCTGTATTCAATTTCAGTTGAGTGGAATACAGAGAGTATCTTCCTGGAGGTAGGTATGAGACAGGAGCACAGATTTGCTGAAATTTCCCATGATTTGCCACATTTGCTGCAGGAATTCCTATAGGTTCCAAACCTGGTACTTCTGCCTACATTGGTGAGCATAAAACCATCCAACTTACGAAGCTCACCAGGTAGTTCTGGTGTAGCACAGGGTTTACAGGGGATTTCTGCTCACTTATGAATAAGAAGCATGTTTAATAATGTTCAATATTGTCTACACTTTGCCAAAATCTCCCTACCACTTCACTGCAATTATTTATAAATGTCACATCACATCCCTCATAATCGTTCCTGATTACAAGAATCATCTTGCCTTTTAGGTACAAACTTGCTTCCATCCAGCACACAAATCTGGTGTTACTGTATTTTTATTACTGTAATCATTTAGTGAAACCCTATTGAATCATGGAGCTAAGACTTCCATGTAACAGTATTTATGACTGCAGGCCACAAAAATATTAAAGCCAAATTAAGCAAACTGCTGCACCAACATGTATCCTCAGTATCCTGCTAAGTCTATTTTCACCTCCACCTTCTGATTTCAGAGTCATTATTCCTGATTTGCACACAGATAAATAAGAATAAAACTGCCGAGGCTGGGGCAGTGGAGTCCATGAGTCAGGAGGAATGCTTCGTATGCCAACCCAAACCATTGCCACCAAGCTTCTCCTTACTTACATGTTCGCACGTACTCAGCTGCAGAGGTGTGAGGAAGGCAACCTCTGCCCATGAAAACCCAGAGGGGGTGTTCTTGTGAGCCCTCTGAGCATGCCCTGAAGTGGTAAGACCACACTGCGATGAGTAATGTAACAGAGCAGCACAAACACAATCAGAAAGGCAGTGCTGAATTCACTTCTCTTCTGTAGCGATATGGTAGCCTGGAAACCAGAACACCTTCCTTTATCAAGTATAAATCAGTGTAGTTTATCATGTCATATTTAATATGTTACAGCTGCCAAATAGGTAGAATATAGCACTTACACAAACATAGGATCAGCTGTTATCCAAAGAGAGCTTTTCTGTTAGGCAAGCGTCAAGAATTCAAAGTCATAAATGGATTTTACTGAAGTTGGAGGAGAAAGTGTACTGAGCCCACTTTGCACTCTGACAAAATGGGTTATGGCTACCTTCCACTGCAAGACGTTGTCTTTGGCACCACTGAACGGGAACATTTTTGCAACAGAAATACCGGTGCCAGGTTCTGGTTTCACTCACACCTGGGACTCCTGCTGATTTCATCAGGAGTTTCCATATTTCACTAGCTCCGAAATACGTGTACATTGTGTAAACCTGAACCTGAACGATTTTATGATACAGCATATGAAAAGTCAATATTGGTTTAAGGTTTTCCTGCACAACTTCCTCCCTTGATTTTCTCTGTGTGTGGGTAATGTGTTATAGGTCGTGTTGATTTTCAGATCAATTCACAGTGTGGCCTCCCAACCAGTCACATGAGCACAGCTGAAAGAGAGACTCTGTGGCACAGTACAGAAGGAGGCAGTGGGAGGAGACGAATGGTTTAAGCTGGTATCTCCGGTTGCCATCATACATGCTGTGATCACTGGCCAAGTTAAGGGTGACCAATGGGTCTTTGCCAAAAAACCCTACTGTTTGGTTATTTTGCTACAAACTGCTTGGACAATTACTGTGTCTTAGCATCCATCAAGAAAGGAAGGATGTGACATGGTAGGAAGATCCCAGCTCACATGGGACCCTTACAACTGGAAAAATTAATGAAAACTAACTCCTTTTGCAAGACTAACCCATGAATTGTACTTCTGTAGTGCAGTATGTATACTTAAAAATATAACAATATTAAGACTAAAGCAATTTTAACAATAATCACTTTTCCTCCCACTACAATAAATTTATGTAAGGAATTCGGACTTCTGAGGTATTTGAATTTTGCAAGCGTTTGATTTAGTATAATATAGTGAAAGCTATTATTATACAAAGAAGAACAAGGAAAAATTACATCAAGAACTTACTTTCTGCAGGTTCCTTAGATCTTCTGCCACTGGAGGACTTCCTCAGGAGACTTCGTCCTGAGGTAAAGAGGCTGGTTAGCTCCTCCAGAGGACTGGTGGGCGTCCGAGAACGGGAACCACTCTGAGATGATGACCCATAAGTACTGACCGAGGCATTTACCATCTTTCCTCCTTCTTGCAATGTGTTTCTGGCTGTAGAATGAGGCACTGATGGAGAGCTTCTTGAGAGGCTTCCTGAATGTACAGAGTCATAAGGTGGAGGTCTTTTGAGGCTTAAGGGGGTAAGAGACCTACCCATACTGACAGGAGAAGGTGAGGCAGAGTGACTTTTAGGATAACCATGTGGAGACTGTGTTCTGTATAAGGTAGAAGGATGAGGAGGTGAGGAGGTGTGCCCAGGGGTGCTAGTTCCATGAGATACTGTCTGGTCTTTCTCCAGTTTTTGATGGCCTGGTGTATGAGGTGGCAGTGAAGATGGAGAAGCTCCAGCTTGTTGTTTGATGTAAGACACATTTTCTAAAACAGGAAGCTTTGTGACCTCTAGTGGAGTTAGAGGAGACTCGTCAGAATTCGGGGAACACTGCACTGGTGCTGGTGGGAACACCAGCAGTGGAGGTCTGTGAGAAAGTAGATTTGGAAATGGTGGGGGTATATCACAAAGCAAGCCCTTGGGAGTAGATGGCACTGAAGACTTGGTGAAATCTAGGTCAGGCACTGTGGGAGTAGCACACTGAGAAGAACAAGTGTGATGGTCATATTCACATTGACATTTTGAATCTTGGCCTACATCATCAAATATAGGGTATTTCATCTCCTCATAGACTGCTTCGCTTTGGTCATCCTCGTCTTTTTTGAAGTCTCTGAGAATATTCCCAACCATTTCAATATAAACAGGCTCTTCTTCCTCTGTGTCTGGGGCAGGACTGCTGACCTGCGATAAAGAGGCATCCCTAGTGAGTGTCGTCTTCATAGGGCCATGCTTTTTGATATACGTTTCATCAAAAGATGTGCTTAGCTGAGTGTTTGGATTTCGTTTCGGCTTAGGAGGTGGAATCTTCTTTGTGTATTCATCACTGTGAGGTCTTGGTTTGGCTGACACTGAAAACAGAATAAAATATAAATTCATCAGAAGTATGTAACACACTTTGTCAACCACAGGATCTCTATTACAGTGTCATAATTCTTCAATGGATTTCCTGGGACCAGCCCATTGCTGTTTTTCTCTGGTATTACATCAGTAGAACACTATCAAAATAACACCCTATTCAACACACTCCTAATCTTCCCCCAGAATTCTCTGACACTCCAGTATTAAGTAGCTAGTGGGCACTTCCCTTCCTCTGAGACATCTGTTCTTCCCCAAACTGTTTGGACAGGGGACTTTCCATTTTTAAATATTATGCTTTTCAAATATCACTGTGGGATTTTAAAGACCCAAGGAATTACCAAAGACATAAAAATAAGTATCCAAATGACCTCCTTATGGCTGCAAGAGAACAGTTAAGATCCTGGACGTTCATACGGGAATGACAGTGATGTCACCAAGATGAATCAAGACCTTTCTATTTATAGCAACTTCGTGCATAAAGCACAACAATTTTCTCAGCACTGACTGAGAAATAAAACACTCACATACAAATACTGTAAAATTTGCTGTTGGGATAATCCATTTATCTGGATTCTATCCTGTGAATTAACAAGACTTCAGTGAAGTCAAGGGGGAACAAAGTATCTTGCAGATTCAGATCCTTCCCAAACAGGTTATTTCTAGAAACAATAGACCATTTTGTCTTTGAAATTATAAATCAAAACATTGTGATGAAATTCATTTGAAATGAGAAGTCAAGAGTTTCTTAGGAATTATCCTTTATGAATTTAACAATAGTGAAACTCATGGAAATTGCATTTTGTTCACTTTGCATAAAGAGTTAATAAAACATCTCGTTAAATGTTGGGGTTAATAAAATGGCTCATTAAATGTTTGGGTGAAGTCAGTTTTTATCCTAAGCGGACTCAACAAACTTATTCAGAAACAAAATTTATCACATACACTAAACCTAATATGTATTTCTATAGGGTAATTAGTTCTTGCATTGAAAGCCTTGGTACTGCATCAGTAAGTTTCCCAATTTAAAAAAAATCCTAAGCTACAGGCTAGCTTAGAATGGCAGCTTTCCGGTCTTACCAAACTTTGCTGCTCCTTGCAATTCACTGCTACAGATCTGCCACTGCAAACTCGGCGCTCAGAGAAATTTCCAGACTCCTTCTGCTGACCCATCAGGAAACAGCCAGCAAATTTCTAATCTTAAACCAAGCAGGTGGTGCTCATGGAGTTAAAAACCCTCTTTTAGTAACAGCCTCAAATGTATTAGTAAAGCCAGCATCGAGGCACTGCTCTGCCAGCTGAAACACAGTACTTTGACAGTCTGCAAGGATGCCAGCTCCGGGCTGGAAGACGCCTGCATTACAGCATCTTACTAGCATGATTTGGTCAGTATCAGAGGAGGATTCAAACACAGTGGTATCACTTTGTCACACTTCTGCTTTGATCTGCTGAATAACCTTTCTTCACTTCTTACAAGGTATAGCAATAAAGGCAGATGTTAAACAATATTCCAGTTTTGTTTAGGAATAAGGAGCTCTGAACGTACACGTGTGCACATATATGAAGTAAAGAGACCACTCTTTGTCGACAGCATCTGTTTAAGCTTCATGTATAACTAAGGTACAACAAAGCAAAAAGAATACAAAATCTTTCCAGAAAAAAAACCCAAAACCCACAAAACCTAAAAAAAATGATATTATGCTTTCATGATGGTTCCAATTAATGTGTTCCACTTTGCAGCAGGCTAGGGACATGCAAAAGCTACCACAGATAAGAGATAAGATATTTGGTAGCTTGATAGTTTTTCACTATGTGGATATATCCTAATGCACTTTAAATTTGTCTTTTTAATTAACCCAAATTAATTTTCTTGAAGGTATTAGGATAGACTTTTGGGAATGAGATGTAGGCTACCAGAATCATTTGGGCTTTGCAGGAAATATTACTGCTGATGTATTTGACAATACTAGCAGATTTTTCTTGCTGTGCTTCCAGCTAAATCACCATTTCCTTTCCATTTAGCCTGTTATTTGTGTTATTACATTCATATACATTCTACTGACATAATCTTGATCTCAATCCTTTCTCCACACCTCTGTTAATCTGATTTACAACCCTGGCAAAAGCAATCTTCTTCAGTTTGACGTCATTAAAACGAAGAGACAGTCAATGAGACTGGCACAAACTGCCTGATCATTTCTGAACATGTTGCCCAGGGCCTGAACTCTACTTTAGACCAGCTAAAGGATTACACACTTTGCTGCATTTGAAAATTGTGTGTTTTGTATACAGAGGCTTCTTGCAGTCTTCTGTTCTCTGTGCATCATGTTACCATCCTTAATGCATACCTGAGCTGTTTCCTGCTCCTCTGCCTTCCTCAGACCCCTGTTGCCTATGCTGTCTTCTGCATCTCCTGTGCCACGGGTGTGACACTGAGAACATGCTATGTCTCATAGCCATATCCCCACTCTTCCATCTCTTCATCTGGAGAGATGTTAATGATGGACAAAGCAATCAAAAGATGCTCTTGCACCAAAGGTCATTCAAGACTAGCATTAACCGATGTTTTTACCTAAAAATATCTAAAAGTGGTTGAGTACTCTGTTTTCAAACAAATTGCTAGAAATAGCATATTTTGCCTCTTTCCTCCTGTTTTCTGCCATGTGGTCTAGACCTGTCCTTAGGTGTTGGGGTTTGCATATATAACATTCACAAGTTATTACATTACAGACAAGGAAATGAGAAATGTCATGGAAAAATGATTGACATTCTGCCATCTAGTCTTGTAAAATATTTTTGCATGGGTTGAAATTAAGTACCGCAGTGACACACACAGCCTTCTCATCTGCCATCGCATGATATGTAGCATTAGCCTAAAATATCTTGATGACATTGTCAACAAACAGGTCAAATGACCCAGTCCTGCTGTATGATACACAGGGTAAAACATGACAAGGCGAAAGACTTACTTTGCTTTTTCTATTAAAAGCATTTTTTCCCCTGCCACAGTTTCCAGGACGTGACAAACTGGACTTTTAAAACTCAAATTTAAAACTAAATGCTTTAAATATTTTATAAACCTTATAATGATATAGAGTTACCTCCTATATGCTACACGGAGCAGGAACATTTGGTGCTATAAGACTTCCTAGAGAAAATACTCAGGTAAATGGATAAAGTAAATGGCAAAGGAATCTTTTTATCGTGACTGGGAAGTGAGGAACTGCTCAATACCTACTAGGAACTCTCCTCAGCTGCAGTGGGGCATTCAGGAGGAAAACTGAATTAGCTTTAAGAAGGCTATGATGGAAGACACTTACCGTGTTTATTTAACAAAGGTTTCTACTCTGAAACACAGCTCCATAGCGAGGGCTGAACTCTACAGCACGCCTGATAACAGAATATGGATCATGAACTGCCACTCCAGCCCAGAATAACAGAGAAAAAAACCAGGAATCCTGCAACTGAACAGAGCTGTGCAAAGCCAGTGAAAGGAGCAGAGAATATTTGTACAGTTCCTGTGTTACCAACACTTGGCAGGGATAAATGTGCATGAATGCAGAAGCCCTGGCAAGATCCCATAGCCAATGAAAGGAGATTATTTGGCAATCTCCGGAGAGGAACAGGCAAGATTGCTTTAAGTACTTGACATTTATCAGGCAGAAAAAGCATTCAGTGCCTGCTGGGAACATAAACTCCTATGAAAGGCAAACCATGCTGACATATTGGTGACACACATACTGCCGTGTTGTCTGCTCTGAACATGGAGTAATTAAGTGCTTTTCAACATGGATTACTATGCTCTTTGCGCCACTGTCGCCAGTAACTTGCTTTGAGACTCTGCCACTCGTACTTTAGAGCACGCAGGGCCTGATCCAAAGGTAAATGGAAGAAATGAAAGTGAGGACCACTTCTCTCCCTACCAGATGCACGCTCCCTTAACCAGCCATGCCAAATGGAACCACAAAGCTCTTGAGTCCTTCTAAACAGAGACACACCAACACAAGAGACCGCCAGGTCTGTGAGGAGTTCAAGCAGACCGGAGTTGATCTGAGGAAGACAGGTCAGCAACTGCTACGTGGTCCTCTGCCCTCACAGGAGCTGCCCCAGCTGTGGAGGCTGCAGGAGCTTGGGGCGCTACGTTAGCGGCTCCTTTTTTGCATCAGAACCACCCAAACTACCACAGCAGATAAACTGGAGGCATGATGATTCTTGCAAACAAAAGTGGACTTCACAGGGTTTACACCTCTTGGGCAGGAACTCTCCGTGTTTAATAGCATCCTACTACCAAGCAATTATCTAGCTCTAATAGTCTGCAAGTGAAACAAAACATGCAGGCTGCAATAACTTCAGTTCTCATCTAGAAGCAAGAAGCACAGTGCTTAAAATAGCCTTACGGAAGCCCTACTGAATAAGCAGAATATGACATTTTTGAAATGAGATATTTGTAGCACAAAGGTTATGCATAGCTTTCAGACATGCCCAGATAATCTGCCTTTCATAGTTAATTTTGGAAATACAGAATGCTTCTTGTCATCTTATCCTTCTGAAGTATTTTTTTACTCTTTAAGGAGAGACTGAAATATGAAAATGTGTTATTACATTTTTTTTATTATTTGCTCACTGTATAAGGAATGAGTGAAAACATCTGAAAACTAGAATGAATTTTGTCATTTCCTATTGTCCTTTGGGTGTTTACCAGCTTTTGCTGTACAGAGACCAAGCCGATTTATTGTGCTGTTCACTGTACCAAACAGAATAAAAATACATGTAACAGGAAAATTCCTCCCTTTCAATTTCTACAAGAGGCTATAGCATTCAATTTCTTTCTAAATGAAGGAATGATTTGGGGCCTAAAAAAATTTAAAATTCTTAAAAATGTTACTTTAAATGCAGAAGGAATTAATCTTGCTGTATTTTGAGGGGTACCTCTATCAAAAAGAGCCTCCAGGAGTGAAAAGAAATAGAATTTCTTTAATTAAACCCTGAACTTGCTGGATACTGAATGAAAGATACACAGATTCTGATTTACATCACATAATTCAACAGAGAAAATCCAGCTCTAGGGCAGCACAGAACCTATAGATATGTGTAAGTTCAAGACTATGAGTAACCCCACTGGCTTTAATGAAATGAACTGCTTGTTCAAAGTTGCACATGATCTTAAGTGCATTCATGCACCAGTGCTTATATTGGGTTGGATTACATTATCTCTGTAGATGAAGTTTGAATATTCTTAGTGAGACTGTATTTTAAAAGGCACAGTCCTCTGAACTGTGCACAAGATTGGCACTCAGGAGACCTGAGTTTAATTCATTTCTTTGTCACAGGCCACAGGGCCTCACCCATCATTTCACCCCTTTTTTTGCCACTTTTCATCATCTATCTTTTGCCAGTTTAGGCTCTAAGGTGTTTTAGGCAAGGTTTTTATTTTAATTTATTTGTTTATATCAATCTTTGCACAGTGGTTCTTAGCACTGGAAAGCAACAGTAGAAAACAAAAGCAAATTTAAATGTATCTATTGGAGACACGCAGTGTTGAACATGCAGCTCTTCTTCTACAAGGAATTTTCGAAGGCAAATGTTCCTACACTGTGAACAGTCATAAAATATACACACAAAGATGCATCTTAGCAAATGACTATAGAAACGTCATCGCTAGGTTGAAGCAACATCACAGAATGTATCTCTTTCATGAAAAAAACCTTGCTTTCAAGATAGCATTTTTCCTCATGGACACAAGTCCTTTCCCTGCAGGTTACCTTTTCCTTTTCTAAAAGATGCTAGTAGGAAAAAGCAAAGAGGGAAAGAACATGGAAGGAATAAAAGAACCATCTGATTCATTCAAACAGCTTTGCAAGCCATAGGTTGTTTCTGCACAATGATTTCATGCAGTACAGATTTATTCCCCCTCCTGAATCTATTAGCTCTTACTAGAAATTATTTGGGCATTTAAAGAGGACAAAACTATACTGAAAATGAAAGGGCTAAAAGACAGCGTCATAAAATAATACTGACGTGCTACTCAGATGTCTCAAGGCTATGATTAAGGACACTTCTTCAAAAGTATTCAGATCCCTTTATTTTGGCTACAACTTCTTTCAGCTTTTAAAATGATTGATTTCTGCTCTAATTCAAAGTGGTGGAAACCTAGTGGCTTCAGTAGCAATATTCCAGAATTAAACGCCAGTCTAACAGAGAGCAGAATTGGGCCCTGAAGTTAAATTCAGTTCTGCATTAATCCAACAATACAACTGCTGCAACTGATAGGCACTATGGTTGAAGACATGCTGCTGCCAGATTCAGCTTTGGGCTGGGTATCTGGGCCACAAAAACGAATTCTCAGCCCCAACACCATGGCTCCTTACATGCTGTATATGCCAAGGCAGCCATACCTGCCTGGCATTCACAAAAGCCAGCCTATTGCAGTAACTGCCCTGCTGCCAGAGCCTCCTCCCAGCATGGCAGGGGCTGCAGGTCCTTCACTCTGCATTATCAATACAAGGGCAGAGATGCCAGGACATTTCAAAAACTTCGGAGTATCAGCATGCTGGAGAGAGTCCCTCTCCAAACTGCCATGCTCCAGAGCAGACTGACTTCCAGGTTTTCTCCTCCATAGCCCTCCACTTCTCTGTGCATCCACCTGACACGCAGAGCTCTGCTTATTACCCTTTCCCGCAGTGAAAAGGTCTCCAAAACCTTTCAGAAAATTACAAAGTGACTAAGTCTCCTTCTCAATGCCCAGCCTCGTGCTTTCATATATTTTGAACTTCACATCCTAGTTCTTTTAAAGAATGAGTAATTGATGTCCCTGATTTTTCCAGATAACACTGAATAGGCAAAGAAAAGAAGAAAAGAGTGTTTGAGAAATAATTACAAATTATTTGCAATCAAGCCTTTCTGTACTATTCACTGAAGCTAAAAGTTACTGTCAGTTGGCACAGCCCTGGAAAAGCAGAAAAAGCAAGATTTTGGATATGGAAGAAAAGAAAAGTCAATTTGAATCATCTTCCTTTTACAGGAAAACTGATGAACTGAGCGCAAATGGAGGCAAACAAAAAATCTCACAGTACTTCTTGTAGGTTGCAATGATTTCTGCGTATGCATTTAGAAAAATATCCTTGTACTAATATACCCAGGCACAAGGGGCCAGGATATATGGCATTACATGGGTGTAAGTTACAGCAGTTCCACTGGAAGCAGGCTCTGAGGTGGGAGAGGTAGGAGGATTACTGAGGAAGTGGGAATCTGAGTAAAGGATCCTCACGCTGCCCACACATGCAACCAATATTACTGCCAAAGTGCTGGTTTGTTCTGTTTCAGATAGCCTGCAGTTTGCGTATGTGAAACAGATTTTGCAGCCAGTGCAACAGTAGCACTAAAAAATTCTGTAACTGTATATAATCTGAAGGAATTCTAGATATAGAAAGGCAATTGGCATGGGAATTTATCAATCGCAAGCGTCTTTAGATGAATTATATGAAGAGCATGCAAATATAACTACTGAACCATGCTTGCAGAGAAATTAATTTACAAAGCGTATGTGCTTGTTGGTTGGTGGCTCTAGTGCTCTTCTGTGGGAACCTATAGAGAGTCGGGGCACTGAAGAGTTAAACGTGGTCACAAGAGAGTACAGAAAAAGAGCCACAGATTGGCAACATGAGTAAAGCCCTTCAGTTTTAAAGCAACATTTATGGTATCTTGACTGTCACCTTGGAGATGAAACCTGAACAGCTTTTGCTGTTTTACTGTAAATTAACTGTTATTGCTCTATTCTTACAGCTACTCACAAACTGACTGCATTTCACACTGAGAACGATGAGGTGACAACAGCCCCCGCTGCCTCCCACCCAGCATCTTCGTTGTGGTGCAGGTATTAGAGCCTAGTTCTTGTACAGCTGTCATCCTGCACTAGCTGCCCCCTCTCCCTCTCTGTAGCTACCCATCTCACATTCCCTAAATATCACGCAGAAGGTGGTGAGGCTCTGCATTTTGTCTGACTGAGTTTCTACAGGCTGGGCCGCGTGATGATTGCAAGTGCAGCAGCATTTCTGTAGACCTGCAGAAAGAAAAGATATCTCTTCTGCTCAGAAAGGGATGCTTCTGGGTATGTGTGATAAACTAAGTCCGACCGACATGTGCCTTAGACACCTCCGTCACATGAGCTTGGTTTGTTGTGGACACCACTATGATACCAGTAAGCCTTTGAGGGCTGAGATGCTTACTCATTTGTTATCTGCGGCCCAAAGGGCACTGAAGGCCTCTCTGGTATCATTTGGCAATATTCATGTCAACAAAGGCATACTCCAGTCTGAATGCAACTCCTGGCTTCACAGGAACACCACTGCTTTTGATTGCTAGCTATGGTAGCTGAGGGAGATGATGTGGGAAATAATTTGCTGGATTTTCATTAACTTTTTGGAGAAGGTATGGTACAGAGGCTTTCTGACCCAGCACTTATAGAGACATTGAATGAAAGTGATCTCTGCAAGAGTTCCTGGCTCTGGATGATTTCTAAATCCAGTACCTGCACCCAGATAGTGGACTCTGAAATGATTTACAGGGAAAATGGGAAAGAAGGAAGTTAAGCTAGAGGAAGAGCAAATGCTTAATGAAACAGTAAGTTTAGCTCACCTACTTCATTTATGTAGAAAAATAGTCTGTATTTGCTCACTTGATTTAATTGTTGCTTTGGTTCACAAACATCCTTGTCCAGAACACTAGTGGTGACTATATGCAAAGACTTAAATAATTTGTCCAGAGATATGAGACTTTTCTTTTTTTTAGATCCACAGTAATGCCTGTCTTCTACTTACAGATACAATAAGTAGGTCAAATCCATTATTTGCTTACATAAGTAGCAGTCTGTTTGCCGAGCTTCTAAAATAATTGCAGCCCATTAAATCAAGCTGGCAGACCTACCAAGGTAATATTGTGCATAATACTGACCTCTTGGGGACTCCAACATGAAACGTATTGTGTCCAACTGTCCCACAGGCATGGCAGCCCCACACATGCTGCCGCACTTCCTCAGCATCTTCCACCAGCGACGAGGAACCAACAGATTTCACTAACCTCCTCTCCCCCAGAAATGCTGTGGTCTTTGTGCAATTCTTTTCCTTGAGGCTGCTGTATAAAAAGCCTCTAGCTGCTGCTGAATGACCCATCTGGCAGGCCCTTCCGCCATGGAGCTCACATTTCAAAACAAAGCACAAGGTTGATCACAGGCATCAAATGAGTCACCACAGCAGGAGCATCAACTAAGCCCCAATGAACAAGAGTTCATCTAAAGGGGCACTTTTGCCTCTACCAAAAGGACACAAGGTGACCCTGCAGAAGCAGTTCCCGCAGGTTGTCACGGAGCATCTTTTGGGTGAATATGATGATAGCTGAAGTGGACAGAGCATTGTCAGAGCAGCCCACAGGCAGGCAGCAGTGCCTGGAGATGTAACACCTCCGTGGTCAGAGGCTGAGCGTTACTCAAATACTCCATGTAATCGGCTTTAGGAAAATAGCCTCGCAGCAATTCATTTTACTTCCATCTCCGTAGGGGTGACTCCTCTCTCCTCAACTCTAAATAAAGTGTTAACAAAATTACAGACAAGCCACACGTTATCAGCTGCCTCCCACTCAGAGCTTCTCTGTGTGCCTGGCATCTATCATTTCATCTTGCATTCATTTGCAGAGTGGTCCAGCGAAACTAGTAGAGCTTATAATAGTGTTCATCTATAAAGGTCATGCAGCTGGGCCTAATGACCGTAAATTCACCTGGTATGGCTGCAGTGTACAGTAACATTTTGACGCAGTTCCAGACAAGCTTCGGGAGAGCCCTCTCCTGTTTCAAATGCCAGGCTTAACCTCATCGTGCCACTTGAGAAGCAAGATGGAGGATGAAAAGACAAAGATGGAGCACAGAAAAGAACAGAGGAATTGCTGCCAGAAGCTGTTCCTGCCTCACCCATGACTGCAGAACCTGTTCGGTTCAACTCACAGGCAGAACTAGTGGGAACGAGACAGAGACTTGATTAAAAACTAGCACCCTGCATAAAAGGGAAAAAAGACCAAGAAGCAGAAGACAGAAGATGAAACAATGAGGAAAAGTGGAGCTGTAGAGCAAAAATGTTTGGAAAGCTGAGGTAAATGAAAGGCAATTAAAGCAAGAGCAGTACCACAATGCTAAAAGATCCTAGCCAATATCTAAGGGAGGAACCAGGCATCAACTACCAGACTATGACTGGAGAGAGAGAATCCAAAAGCTCTTTACATGAATGAACTGTGTTGTTATTTCCCCTTGTCTCTCCCACACATTTTGCAGTGAGCACACATACAGCACTCCCCTCCTCTTCTCTTCCTCTTTTTCCCTTCCACTTTTCCCTTCTCCCTCCCATTTACTTATAATTTGGACCAGTCCAACCTTACAGCACAGCCCCTAAGCCAGCCCTAACGGTTCAACTAAGTGCCGAACGCAATGGCATGGGTGTAGGGACAAGCCAATGCTGGTTTTACCACTGAAAAGCCAGTGACTGCTGAAACTGTTATCCCAGTCAGCTTTCTCAGGTAACTTATCTTATCCTTTCCTCTGCCAAGCAACTTTTCATTGCAAGAAATGTTCTTTTTTGTCCTATCTTGCAGCTGTTGAAGTTCCCCAGGAAGACTGAAGTAGTATCTACCCCACTGTCACTAGGACACAGGGATGCACCCACATTTTCAGCAGTTGCACCACAGCAGGAAAGCAGAAGCTCTTTCTATAACCCAGAGTTTACAGCTTGCTTTGTTTTGCTGTTGCTCAGAAGCAAAGCTCTCTGCAGGAATTCATCCATACCACTGAGGCGGTGCCCCTGGTAAAGGACAGCACAGAAGAGCCGAAGCTCTGAGGGGTGTTGTTACCTGCCATCTCCTGGGACTGTCTGTGCATTCAGCATTTCACAGAGCTGGACCATAATAGCAGCCCAGATTTTGCCATCCTTATTCATGCACTGCAGCATTAGTGATACCGACAGGAGGTTGGGAAAGGGAACTTGAGCAGTTCCTGTGCTGAGAAGCTGCTTCAGGTCCTCATTTCCACAGTGACTGCCCCGAGTTCACAAATGAAACCCTGCCAGATGTGTAGAATGCCACATTAAGCAAGGACAGTCTTTTTCATGTATTCCCATCTCTGCTCAAAAGCCTCTTTTCTCCGGTGCTGTTCACAAAAGCACTCACACATGTCCCATTAGCCCAAGTTTTGACTGTGAGCAGAAATACTCTGGTCATAAGTTGATTGCAAACTACCTCACAAAACAAAGCCCTCATCGCTATCTCTATTTTACAAAGGGGGAACCTGGGACACTGAGAGCCAAGTGAAACACTCAAGGTCATCCGAGCCAGTGGCAGAGCTGTGAAGAGCCCTGTTCCTCCACTTTCACCACTGGGAGATGGTTAGTATTATTTACAGAAGTCTCCATTTGGCATAACAATTACATGCAAGCATGTATTTGCAGGACTGAGATCTTAAGGCAATTAGTCACTGCAGATATTAATCCACAACAGCTGTAAAAATTATCTCATCTTTAACACAAAATAACAAATAATTCAGAACCATAGAATACCTTGAGCTTCCATACTTTTGTTCGCAAAACCTCTCATTTAAGAAAATAAACAGGCTAGACATATTATCAACTTTCTGAATCCACACTAGTGGTATAGCTTCAAGTTTGAGCTTGGTGCACATTTTTATGTTTTCTTTTTTGGGTTGTGGTGTTTTGTTTTTTTCTTTTAATCAAAGGGTTACCATCTTATTCACCAAAATCCAAGTATTAAGTGACTTCCATTGTCATAAGCAAAAACTTAACCCCATTAAAACTTTCCTTATTGAGGAGACTTGTAGGATCATCACACTGATCCTAAGGCAAGATTTATAGCCAAGCCATCCTTCAGTATTCTACCAAGAGGAAATGGGAGACAGCTCCCTTTGCAGTCATGCATGGAGGGGAAAATGCCAGGAATCGTCTTCATCCCACAAAGCACTGTTAGGGCCAACAACCCAAAGGTTATACTGCTCCCAACATACAGTTGAGTTTTTCCAGGCATGTTTATGCTCAGAGAGTCCTGTACTTGCAATACTGGTTTTTGTTTTACTACTAAGCATGAGAGGAGCTAGAATTATTCAATTGTTACATGCAAGCTGGTTGTGAATTTGAAGGCAGAGTATTATTCATTAATATCTCAGAGAAATGATGGAAGCCGTGGCAAATATTATACCACTGCACTGGAGATGGATATTAAGCTGTGCCTCTTGATGATGTCAAGTACACCATGCTCCAGCTTTTACTTCCCACATCTAAGCCTCTCCCCACCCTGAATCAGCAGCTAGCTGCAAATCACACTGGACTTCGGGGGATGTGCTTCTTGTTTGACATGCCAGCAGTTCAAAGTTATGCCTACTAAAATTCGCACAGAAATTGGTGTGTGTTTGTTTCTTTCACCTCGTGCATCCATGAAAAGCCCAGGCTGGTACACTGTGACCTCCAGGCAAGTTGATGGCACTGCAAAAAAGAAGCTGTGCTCTGTTGAGCTGTCACTGCCGTGCACGTTATCCCAACACAGCACTGTTTGCACATGTACAATTGAGAAGCATGAAGTGCCAAACACAGTTGTAGCATGTCGGGCATATGTTGCTTGATGTCATCTAGCATTAAGTCAAGTGGAAGAGATGAAAGCAGCAAACTAGTGCACCAACCAAGACTACTATATTCAAACAGTTATTAGAAACAAATTACCAATGAAACAGGATAGCCATGACAGGATCTCACCCAGAGCCAGACTAAAATCTCTTGGGACGTGATTCTGCTAAGCACTGTGTGTTCCCAGTAAAGCCAACGTGAGTGTAGGGTGCTTCCCCCCCAGCGAAGGGGCAAGAAAACCTTTGACAGCTCGAGTCATGCTTCACTCCATAAGGATATGTCTCATTTGGTTGTTTAATGAGAACAGAATTAGGGCACCAGATAAAAATAAGGTAAGAGGAAGAGGTGGAAATCCAATGTATTTGCTGTGGAATAAAAGTGCAGCTGTTTTCGTTTTTTTTTTTTTCCCTTTAATTACAAATGAATGTTGCCAGACAACTCTTATCACAAACCAGCTCTGAGAGTAAACAGGGACTTTAGGATTTCAGTCTGATCCCTCAAACCCTTATTCATTTGTCCACAATATCTTTAACAGACAATGCCAAAGAAAGTATGGTAAACAGAAGTGTAGTACGAGTATTCCAAAATTGTTACTTTTTGTAGTTTCACGGGCATTTCATTTTACTTAACAAATTGTGAAGGGCTGTCAAAATGAGGCAAGAGAATTACCTGGATTTCTCCTCCCCTCCTCTCCTGGCCCTGATTTCAGAGCCATTTAGAGATGCAAAATAACGCAAGAATCTGGTGTTTCATAGTATTTCAGCTCACAGGTGGAAATACTGAGAAGGCCCAGTATTATGGTTCCCTGAGGTATAAACAAAATAAAAAATGAAATACAGTCACAAATATCATGACTTACAGTGAACTGACGATAACGAATGGATTTATTGACACTATAACCTTCCAGTTACATAGGGGCTCTATCTATCGAGGCTGCAAATTAACAATGCAGTGGACAAGAGCACCCACATGATAGCTTTCTGCAGAGACTCTCTTCATTGTGGTTTTTCTGGTAAAGATTATTGACTCAGACACCTCAAGAGCACAGCTGAAGTACTTCCAGGGCTGGGTTGGCTCTAAAAGCAGCCTAGTGACTTTTGTATCACGTGAAACCTGTGCTAATGCTCTCTCCTAGATCCCAGCTGGCTGCATGAATAAGCAGCTCATGTTTCCTTGCCTTGTTGGCATGACCAGGGACTACAGTGACCCTATACAGTCAGCAGACTTCAGGGTGGCAGCACCCTAGAGAAAGTCTCCTACTCAGCATGTCTGCATTATACCCAACACTGCTTTGAGGTCCTAGATGGTTTGCTAATTCCAGAGCAGAATGGTGTGTATTCATAAGTGCAGTTTGGGTCTGGGGCCACAACCAGGCTTATAAACTCTCCTGAGCCCTGGAGCACTGGGGTACACAGTGCCGAAAAGCCCACAAGCTCAGCAGGAATCACAAGCATTCTGCAGGGCTTACCAGCCTCAGTTTAGGGCAGGCAGCCTCCTCCTGTACTGGTTGCGTTTGCAGTCAATCTGGTAAATCAGCACAACACTCCCTGAACTCGCATTATTAAGGCTTTTCCATTATCAGGAACATCACAGTTTTGATCACCCTTGAGAACATAGAGATATCTGTACTGCAGGGGGGCTGCACATTTAATTTTGTGCTTTTTTTCCACAGGTGCAGTGTCTCTCAGCAAATGAGCAACATCTTAATGTGAAAAGAGAGATGAGGAATATATAAAGCAACTTTGTTAAATTGAAAAGAAAAAAAAAAGACACTAAGTACACAGGATAGACTAGCACTACATAGCTAAAGTACCAACTGCGAAGGCTTGGGCACAATGCAATTCCCAAGTGGGTAACTAGATCTTCATGTCTTTTACCACTGCATGGTCTATTTTCTGTTCAATGCTTGCAACTTCCATTAACGTTAATGAGTATGCATATGTGCCTTGAGGGTAAGAACATACTCCCTCTGTGGCTTCAAAACTTGTTTATAAATCCCTCCAAAAATCACATTGTGTTCATTGTTCTGCGCAGAAAGCTATTATAACAGCTATAAGAACTGCTGCTTTCATTCCTTCCTTCCCCCTTGCCCTCCCTTATCTGAGGGACCAGAAAACAGACCTGAAAAGATGAAGGGCTGAAGGAGATGATACGCATAGGAAAGCAACCCAGCTCTGGGAGCTGCAATCTGAAGACTGAACTCGCTGCAGGGAGGGGCAAACTGAAATCTCAGCAAACGCAAAGAAAACCAAACCCCAAACCACTGAAAAACTACCACCACTACCACCCCACCCCCCCAAAGCAAAGCCTTTGAAAATCTCTAAGCTATTAAATGCTAGAGAATAGACCAAAATCTTTGCCGTGCCCTTCCTGCTAGAGTGCAGGTCAGTGGGAAGAAGGTGCTTCAGTAACCAAAGAGGCCAAACACAGAGGCGCTGCTGGGCAGAGTCCTACCACAAAGTCAGGCCAGTGCTGCCCTCCAGCTTTTTAGCCACTGCGGCAGCAAGGAGGCTACCGAGATGCTGCTGAGATGCAGGGCTGAACAAAGGGAGAGAAGTGCTAGGTTTCTAGCAGAGACTGCATTACTGTAGCTCTGCTGAAGGTACTGTATCCATCCCCGTGCCACCTGGTCACTCAGGGCAGTTCTCTGAAATCACATATGGTAGTTAAAACCCAACTCCACCTCACTCTACTGACAACAGGGCATGTATCTTCTGATGCTAGCTTTGACTTTTCCCTCCATCGTTGCCAGCTGCTTTCTCCCAATGTGTAGTTTCAGGTTAAGCCCTCTCAAGCCTTGCAGTCTGCAAGTACATTACAGTGTACAAAAAATTACAGGTAATGCAGCACTGAGATCAAGAATCAGATTAAGGTATGTGGAGGAAAACAGACACTGCTTTACACATGGCTGAATACCAGCTTGCATTATACCTATACGGCTAACATGAACGCTAGCTGCAGCTTTTCATGGGTCAAAATGCTGTGCTTAAAATACAGAGCAGGCTGTAGGAAAGAGAAAAACGAGCTAAAAAACATGCAATGCACAACATGCAAGCACTCAGGCCTCTCGGGCACCATGACACACGGGGGCTCCAGCTGAGCAGCTGGCTGAGGAGCCCATGCCCTGGGAGGACTCCTCGGAGGCCAGACCTCAGGGGGCAGCACACCCTGTCCTGCCGCAGCCACGCAGCCTGCCCTTCCTCTCTTCTCTACCCCACAGCTGGGCATCGCAGCAGCATCGCAGGCCACAGTGACGCCTGGCCCTCGCTGAGAGGGAGTGCGTTGCCAGAGCCATCTGCACCAGACTGGTGCTTGCTGCGCAGGGCTCTGACAGACTTCGCCACAGGACGCTTCTGCCCAGACCTGCCCAGCAGCAGGGTGGTGTAGCAGCACCCGTGGCTCAAAGATGAGTCCCTAAAATATTGCATTCTGCTATGTCAGCACTGGGTTGTCACATCTGGCAGGAGGCCAAGCAAACAGCCCAGAAGCAGTAGCATCTTAAACTGCCCATAGTGATACCCACCAGAACTCATCTGTCAGTCCCTTTAGACTCGTTAGGTCTGAATAGGGCTCATTAGTGATATTTCTTCCTTTAGTAGGCACGGATGAAAAGATGCAGGAATAAAATCTGGCTAAAAGGAAGGACATGACATGGTTACTGCAGAGGACACTACTTCAAAGTTCAGATTAAATACATTATTAGCTAAGGTCCGAAATAAGAGGAAACCAGCACCACACAAAAACAGCAAAAGTGCTAAATCTCTTTAATCCAAGTTCTGTTTAATGAGAGTAGCAAAAGTTCAACTTTACAATGCAAAGTCACCAGTCTAGCTGACAGAAAACTAGATTTATGCAAGAGACCAGCTGGACTGCAACCCCAGTTACAGTTACTGTAATTGCTTTTCTCCGAGGAAATTTTCCTTACAAGTTGCCCACCTTTAGAGATTGGTGAGCAACAGAGAGAGGCTTCCACTGCATGGGCTTAGAAAGCAGCAAGAAGGATATCTTCTTCCACACACAACACTCAGAAGGCAAACATTAAACAAATTGAGTGGGTTTGAGAGATCGGGATCCCTGCAAGCATTTTCACGTATCAGACCTAAACTTCCCGTGGGCTCTTGCAGGAGCAGAATTACACCTATGAACAGCATTTTCAAAATGCTACTCTGAGTTTTAATTTGCATTTGGGTGCACATGTTTGTGTGTACATGCAAGCACACGACTTGCATTTTCGTTATACATGTGTATATTATGTATACATAAATTACATTATATGATATGTATTTTATGTGCACGTATTTAAACAATATAGTTGTCATCCATATTACTAAACAGAATTTTGACAAAAAGTTAACTTTCAAAATGCAATTCATTTATACTTCGTCATTTATGTTTGCACTGCAGTAGGTCTGTAAACCTTTCTTGTGGACATGCAGTGATCATATAAAAAAACACTGCTTGAGGCTGGTTACATTCACCAATTATACTGTTTTATTAATTGCTTTTTCTGTAAGATTGGGCACCAAAAGCACATCAATTAATTAAACTCCTGCATTTTTGCAATAAAGAGCCTCTCAGGATCAAGATTAGATATGCCTTCCACGCTGAAATGTTATTTAAAATTACCCTTTTCAGTTCACTTCTCGCTCACCATGTGTGATGTATGGGGCATAGCTACATTTGTTTGCTGTTCCTACCAGAGTTTGAAAACTCTGCAGAAAACCAGCTCATGTTTCTAAAAACAACTTTCTAGACAGCTGTCATGGAGGAGAAATGCATTGGGTGGCAGGCATTCAGTGGGTGCATATGAGAGGTAGCCGGAAGAGTAAAAAAAGAATACTGAAACATAAGAAGGGACATAAAAGTGTGGAAACACAGCAACAAAATTAAAGCCACGTTAAGGAGAATGAAGCCTTTGGGCTGGAGAGTGGTCTTTCAGGGAGAGCCAAGGTAGACTGGGATGAAACACACAAACAGAAAGGTTATCACACTGCTGCACAATGAGACAGGGTTAATACGTGTCATTGCAACTTAAAAGAAGATTCTCACACTCCCATAAATTTGGAAGCAAGAACACTTATAGGAAAAGTGTACAGAGCTGGTGTGGCTGTTACTGATGCCATATGTGCTTCAGGAGGAAAAGGTTTTTCAAGCTTATGAGCGAATTTCTCCTGCCACTTACACCTGCAGTACAGTCCAACTCATATTCAAAACATAATCTAATGTTTTGGTAGTTGTTATGATGGGATGGATTCAATATTTTGACTTTACCATGATCAGAAAAAGAATAAAAGTGACCATCAGTAACTGCTTTTGTTTGTATAAACTGGATCATTATTAAAAAGCAAAAAGTAAACACATTTAATAAAAATGAGTGGTGAAGCTGTCCCTGGTTGCCTAGGAAATGTACCAAATGCCTTCGCAAAGTAGCCACTGGGTCAGACAATAGACATCATAGTCTGAATTATTCTGCATTGCCATAAAAAAAATGAGCTGGGAACAATTTTGTGACAATTCCTTTGTAAAGATTCCACAATGGCTGATGGAGAAACAACAGGGTTTTTCATCATTGTTTTTCATAGTTCCTGGAAAAGCTGTAGCAATTCAGCCTGCAAACACCACAAGTACACCCAAATGTGTGAGACACATGCATATACAAATATTTGGGTACAATATGGACATCAGCGACTTAAACCTGCATGTTCTTGGACTTGAGCTACCAAAGACCGCCCTAGGAGAACATGAATATTGTATCCTGTGGGCTATCTCACCTGAAATTGGAAAGATACAGTTTACGATTTCTTGAATTCAAAGACTGCTACTCGAATGAGAACTACTAGATAAGGAAAAACATAACCACTTGCACATAAAAAACAGACTGTCAGAATCAGAGCTTCACAGGTTTCTTTCAGCCAAGCACAATTTCAGATACTAAGTTTGCGGGGAATTGATTGTGGAGCAACAGTAATAATTTCATACTCTGGGACAAAGCGGGTTTAATATTTGTATCAAATCAATGCTGCAGATAATGAACTTTGACTTTCATCCGGTTCTGTTCATCTTTAGATGTCCTCATCAACATATGACCACAGTTTTTATATAAACATTGCTGTGCTAGAAGATGATGACTGTGAAAATTCTTTCATCAAAACAAACATGTTACCTTGGAGTGCACAGGTGGTAACAAAGCCTCTCCTGGTAACAGCAAAGCATTTTAGAAATCCAGCTTGTTCATCCAAACACCATATTGTACCACCCTTGAGTAGATATCAGACTTTAAAATTTGACTGCTTACTTCAAAACAACCCTACAATCCAGTGTTACTTCCTATGTATCAAACTCTTTGGTGAAACCCCTATAAGTCTGGCACATATAAAACCAGACACATACAAACAGGGCAGATATTCTACACACACAAAACCAACAGTATGGTTAAAGGGTTCTGTCAATTCAAAACCTCCAGGAACTTCTTCATGATAGTCTAAAAGTGCCCATTGCTGCACTACATATAAAGCGGCAGAATGAATATAATACAGGTCATATATTAAGGATCATAGAGATTCTCAATAGTCCATGAAGGCATTTAGTCACACTAAAAGGTAACATTTAGGTATAACCTTTTATGCTACTGATGGAGCATTACTCATTCACCAGTTCTTTCCAGAGATCTTGCTATGAATATTCAGCTCTTGATTACAATAATGAATCCAAGGTGCTCTGCAATACTTAGTACTATGGTGTAGTAGTACCTTTGTCATACAACTTATCCAAAATGAACACTGCTACAATACCACATGTGCAACTCATAAACATCATGTGATGGGATAGATTTAGCTCAACCTGTGCAGAATGGGAGGAGGCAAAGTGGTACTTGGCCTTGGAAACAGAAACGTCAATCAATTTTGAACTTTGAAATCTGTCAGAAGGGACATGACTATACATTGCGTCTTTGGTGTCAAATATCACATGGCAAGAGATGATATGGGAAGAGAAGCAAAATTTTCAGAACCTTCCATAATAATAATGCTGAAGAAGATCTAGTTTCATGAGGACACAGGCTGCTTAAGGAGTCTGCCATAACTTCTGTGAGATTGGTAAAATACTTGGATGTATTTCAATGATTACTATCATTATTATTATTGCTGCTTTAAGGCTGTCAAAGTCTCTTGCTTCTCAGTAAATGAAGAAAAAGGCTAGGGGGCAGGTGTAAAACAGACCTCATTCCTAACCATCCCAGTGATAATGCCAAGGTCAGCTGTACCAAAGAGCAATATACTGTGCACACTTGCAAGAATATTCATTAAACAAGTTAGAAAACATTAGAGCTGCTCTGTCTGCAAAACAAGTTTCCTTTGGCCTTGGTGATTCTGGTTGTGCAGACTCAGGAAGAAAGAGTGCTAATATATGTTAAAGAATCATAAAAATATTTTAAAAGATAATATTTTTTAAAAGAAATTTCAAGTAACTTAAGAGCTCCTGCCTTTCACCTCAGAGCATATGAGACCAAGAAGTTTGTGCCATGCATTCTCTTTTTGTATTAAAAGAAAGACTTGAAAGACTTTCTGATATGAGATTTTAGATCTGTCTGTGGCACAAATCTGAATGGTTTCTACGTAGGATTTGGTCCAGTAAAATTGTGGTAAACTGCATTTATTAAGGGCAGCTACTTGACACTTGGAATTGTCATGTTTAGTGGAGTTGATGTAACATTCCCTGTAGAGAACAAGCTATGAAAGTAATGGTAAATGTCATATGCAAAATAACTATCAATAACAGCATAAATAAGTCTACAGTTTTGTTCACTGTTTGTGTTCAACCTTGCAATCATAGACTTATGTGCCACCAGTTGAATTATACATTCCTTTGCACCTTTCTTATCACTGATGACCTTTTAAAACCAGATTTGCTCAAGAGGGGTTGTAGCATGAATGCAACTAACAAGCATTTCCGGCCACAACAACAAGGAAAAGAGATACATGCTAAGAGCACAACATACTGCATGGGATGTCAAAACTGATATGTAACATAGCAGTAGGAAAGACCAGCACTGATCAAAACCATTTGTCCCTAAGGGGGACTGTCCCTTACAGTTCACACTGTGAAGCAGAGTCATCCTGATCTCTCCTAGCAGGGAGTACAGCTGGTCCTACTGCTGCACAAAATGCATTTCCAGCACGGAAGAAAGGAAGGAAAATATCCCTATAGCATTAGCTCATCTTTAGTAGTTCAAAGTAAGGAAGCAACACATTTGTTGATTTTCCTTTGAATGCTGCATTGGCTGAAACATATCTGGGAGGAATGGGAAGGGAAAATGTAGACTCATATGTAAACAGAAGCTTTGGGCAATACATTATACTATCTCAGGTACAATTTTTACCATTGCATGGTATTTCCTTGCTGTAGAGTTTCAGTACCAGGCAGTATTCTTTTTAATAATTTCTGTCCTTCACTTCTTTGTTGAGGAGGACTCTCTCTAAAGCTGTGGTTTTCACAGTGCTCGTGATATGGTAAGTGGTCCTTGGCTTGCATGCAGATAACAGTGTCCTATATGCTGTCTGATGGCAATCTCTTTTTCTCTCCATTTTGAATAAATTCAACTCGTTCCCTAGTATATAACCAGGCCATATAAGAGGTACGGTTCTGTGATAGATGTCAAAGGTTGGCAATTATGCACTGGTCCAAAATTTGGAGAACAGTGACCTAGGATACCTGTGCTGGCACTGTTACACAGATGGGAAAACATACAGGTAATTCTTACATGCAAGATTATCAACTAGATATCTTAAGAGTAGGTCACCAAAAGCCTTTTTTCGAAAGAATTATAGTGTTTACCTTCAGTCCTGTCCGGTAGTTTCCCACTCTTACTTGTTGTTCCAGTGTTGACTGTTTCAGATGAGGTGCTCAATTTGGTGTTGGGGTCTCGCTTAGGTTTTGGAGGTGGCTGCTTACGAGAGCTGCTACTTTCATCATCAGTTCCTCCAACAGAATGAAGAGACTGGGATCTCACGGTAAAGCCACTGGAGCAAGGATGTGGCAGTCTGTCCTGAGGAGCAGGCATTGTCATAAATCCCATGCGGAAATGTTTCCCCACGTAGCTTGCTTCATTTCCTCTCACGACTTCTCCACCTATGCTGTAAGAGAAAATACACGTATAAGTAAATGATCCACCTTTGCCTGAACTGTACCTGGAACCAGGGTCTCAATTCTGCCTGTGTTGAGCAGCTTGCACTTTTGCCTTTGTGAACAAGCAATGCTCTCTTTCTTTTCTTAAAAGAAGATGACTACTAGAATGGAGTAGTCTGTTTTTCAACACAAGATGCCAATGACTGAAATGTAGATACGCCACTATGCACTCACTCAAAATTTTACAAGATGTAATTTAGAAAAGCTTTTGTTCAGGTTTCATAGCATTGTGACTAGAAATTGTCTATAGAAGAAATTTCAAACCTCGGAAGTCAGAACTGAGTTTTCAGGAAGACAAAAGACTGCCAGTAGGGCAAAAAATACTGCTTTAGAAATGCAACATCGTGTATTGATCCACACTACCCTGCACTCATCTTTGACTACACTTACGTACCTTGGGAAACAAGACTGTGGGGGTCCAATCAATCATTTCACTTCAGACTAAAGAATGGTAAGAGAAAGCAATGCTCTAAAAAATTACTTGCATATAGGAAATTGAACGTTAACATCTCATCAAATCCACATGAAGCTGCAATACGAGCAGCATCAGACTAGTACGGTACAAGTGTAGGAGATGAAAAGGAGATGGGCTATGGGACACCTGGAAGAAAATAACGTCCAACCATTCGGAAACACAGGTACAGAAGAAGGAAAGCTCAGCTGAAACAAATGCTGTCGTATCAAGTACTACATTGTACTGTGGATGGCAGGACTGAGAAGCTGGTATTATTTCTGCTATACTCATGCATGCTTATCAGTTCTGAAAAACAGCTCTTACCGATGCCTATACCGTAAAACCTACAGCATGTTTCAGTTAAGACAATTTAGTGACTATGCAGAGAAACTCAGCAACACAGCAACGAGGTTTGAAATGGTACCACTGTAGGCATGTAGAAATGTCAGTATGAGAACTGTGAAGTTCCAGAAAACCCTAATTACCTTCTGTTTCCCCTTCCACAGAGTGAATGAAGCTCTAAGCAGGGTCAGTCTGTGCCTCTGTAACTTTCCTATTCAATGTTGCCTTGGGCTGGTGCAATTTATTTGGTGCTGAACACATTTCTCTCTTTAAAAGACAAGAACATTTCTCAATGGTTCATGTGAAGAGTGAGTAAGGTCACTTCATTCTCTGATACTGTCCCCATCTTCATTCCAGGTAATACACAATCTAATTGTTCTAAAAGCATCAGATTGGCACCGTGCAACGCACAACTTTGTGCGTGATAAAGCAGAACCTTCGTTCACTTACTACTGTCCTTGCATTTTCATTTAATTTCCACTAGTGGAGAGGTCCACTTTCCAAATTGGTAACAACTAAACAGGTCTAAATGAACATGTGCCACTCTCCCGGGGCACTGGCATCTACCTGCACATGTATACACACACGTGCACACATGCATGCCACACACACACACACACACAGGTCCATGTTCATAACCAAGTTATTACAGAATCCTAATTGGCATCAATCCCAGAAGGATTTGCAGCCAGAAAGATCAAAAGGTAGAACTCATTAATTTGAAGATTAATAAAAAAACCTGTAGCTAATTTAAATGATTAACTATGCCTCTACTAATCTTTCATAAATTGTTCTAAAAATCATATAATCCTCTGACGCAGGACTACAAAAAGGGCCTGTCACTTTATTTAAACAAGATTACTATCTAAACATGCTGAAGAATGCAGGTGGGGAGTCTGCTTCCTTCCTTAAGTCCATTGGATGAATCACGTTTAGCAAACAAAATTTCAGTTCACCATGTCTCCAACATTAAAATTCTTATCAGGTTACACTATTTAATTAGTGCATTTACTTCACTGCTGCCTGGAGGTGTTTAAACCACACACTACAGGGCAGATTCTGTTCTGGATGGACTTGCACAAATTCCACTAAGCTGATAGGTTTCACCCTTTTCCTAAGTATACACAGAATTGCATTTATACAAAGCATGTTTTTTTGCCAAACTGCTGCATCTTATATTACAGAAATAAAAACTTGCAAAATATAAGTCCAGTGTCTAAATGCACTATCTCATTAAACAATTAAATCATATCCTTTCTTTTTCCTTCTCTTCCAATATTTTTTTCATTCTTCATTGAATTCCTTTCAACATCACGGATGAAAACCTGTCTCACCTGCTTCCTACGCTTACTCCAGAATAAACGGCCTACAGCCAGGTCAGAGAGAGGTTGCAGGTACAGATGGGAACAGACCTTGCTGTTCTGCTTCATGGCTGAAGTAGATCTGGTCTTGCTTTTCTACATCCTCTGCTTGGCTACTAGACAAAACCAGCAGGGCACCATTTCCCTCTTTTCAGCCACGCTTAAAAGAGGTCATTTCTCTTTGAGCATAGAAGCCAACCTTCAGCTCATGGTTAGGCACTGTAAACCCCAAGCTGAAGACCAGCCTCTAGTTCGTGGTCCTGGACCCTGATCATTGACCAGGACCACAAAAGGCTTAGGTTTGTTACTTACGCTGGTAGTGATTGCTGAGTGTTGGGCAGCGGGTGTTTCCTAGCATAGCTTGACTAATAAGTGCCGGCATAACATTGGGTGGGGTGCCCAGTTCACGTCTCAGATACACAGACTGAAATCCATCATGGTGCAAAGAGAAAGGAGTCACTCCAGACGTATACCCAGAGCACAAGTACAAAAGCAGGATGGCAGATTTCAAATGTGGCATCCCCCTACCCTCAGGCAGCAGCATGCTGAAGCTCCATTTGGACTTGTGCAACGCAGCTTTTCAATATACAGTGCTGCTGATGTTACATCACAAAACCAGACAGAATTGAAGGATTTATTTATGTACTCCTCCTGATTGCAGCCACAGGAGTTGGCTAGGGCTGGTGTATGTCCCACTACAGCACAACAGGCTGAGAAAGATTTATATGCATGTTGCTGCATAAATGACTACAGAGACAGTGAGGGAAAATAACTGTGTAGATCATCTCACTCCATTATTTCTGACAGGAAAGAGCCTCTGCTCCTCATTGTACTGATAATGAGTTCTATCTCATTTCAAAACTGTATTATGTGAGTTGCTGCAAGTATTACACAGTTTATTAATATATATGGAAATACAGATTTGGATTATTCCTCTGGGAAGTTTCAATTTGAACTTGGCCAGGTTCAACTGCTCCTCCAACAAAGAATTATGTACAGCATTCAAATAACCGTTAAAAATGCAAGACATTTGTCTACAAAGAGAGACATGAATTATATAATAACAAAATTAATCATACAATCAGTCACGTTACACACTTACAGCAAAGCTGACTTTGTGCTGCAAATGCATTTGGCATTTGCCTAGGTCTAGTGATTGATGCTGCAGTGGATGGAAAAAAGGGCAGTGCAGTGAGGTTGACTCCAGACACCCTTAAGAGTGTTCTGAAGCACCTCTCCTTTCAAAAACATGTTACAGGGCTTCTCCAAAGCCTACTGAACAAGTCCAATGTAGACCATTGAGTGCTGCCAGATTATACACTCCCTCCTCTCGTGCACTGGAAGGTAAGCAAGTTTCCCATCCCTCACCCTCTTCCACACAGTACTGGAATTGAATCATTACAACAAATACAAAAATGGTTGGATCTGCCTTAAATCAGTAATAGTGGATCTGAGCTTTCATTTCTAAAATATGAACAAGAGCTCTAGCTGATGGATTTGATGAGCCTTGTTATACCTCCAATACAGGTTTTATCGGTCAGCTGAGATTTCTGAGGTCAGAACTGAGCTAGCATAAAACCATACTGACCTTGTTGTTCCTACCTGCGGTATCAGCCTGCTTGCACATAAGCTGTAATCACAGCAGTCCTGCACACGTTACAGCTCAGCTTATTGTGTTCTGCCTGCTCTATTCTATCAAGTAGATACAGGAGCATTAACCAAACTACAGCACAGAATAACTGAAATGTTCACATGTTTGAAGCACTACAGAGGGGAAAGTCTTTTGTATTATTAATTTTATTACATATCACAAGAGGGCAAGTTATAGAGGAAGGCTAAATGTTAAAAATGAACACAGAAAATACTCTAAATGGACAGAGCCCAGGCAAGGTCATTTGCACCTTGTTTTGCTGTGAGTCATAACGTTCCTATTGACTAGGAATATATTTTCAAGTTGTTAAGTTAGAAACCCAAGAAAAAGAACTAGTCCTCACATTGCTGAAAAGTATATGGCAAAGAAAAAGTATCCAGAGACTGCCTGCCTCAATCAGTGTGGTCTTTTTAATTTGCATTGTTCCTACTCAGCATTGCAAATAACAGTTTTACTTTGCTGTAAAGTTTCATTACCTGATACAGGCAGAAATTGAATTATATCCTGGAAAACAAATTAATATTTTTGTGAAAACTTTTGTTTTATTTGGTGTTAGTGCTTTAACTATAAACAATGTGGAATATTAGATCCCCCAGTGCAGTTGTAAGGAATAGGAGAATTCTTGGGAATATCTAAGTCCCATAAAGTCAGAATACCCTAGAGCTACCTTTTCTTCCCATCCATCTATCAACCCTTGCTCTTCGTATTCATCCAGAAATTCTCTTATCAGTTCAGACTTAAAATGGATTAGTTTCATGCCTCAGGCACTACCAAGCACGTGGTAGTTTTCTGCATCTTTGTGCGGTTTCTATTTTTCTTCCTGTGCTCCTTTACATAAGACTTCCTGACTTTTTATCCAGAAGTTCAAAAGGGGAACTACACCTGATTATGAGACTTGACCTAAGCAGGACGAAGGGGAATGTACTCTGCTGGTGACGTGGCATCTTTGACGATATTTTGCCATTTCTTTGCTGTGATACACCCCAGTCTGGGACCACAGCAGGTCGCCATCCTTCTTCAAGTGTTGAAATTCCAGACAACCAAGAGAAGCCATATCAATAGCAGCTGCTCACTCCTCTTGTGCTTAAGGGGAAAGACTTGGTCACAGATACTGCTTTGTTAGCTGGCAGTAACTGGGCTGGGAGTCTCTGCAGGCTTCTCTGCAGAAGTGGGGAGAACTATGAATTACAGGGCAAAAAATGCACATGGATGGCCAGGCCCCTTCCCTCTGGGGAGCTGCAAGCCCATGCAGTGCTACCCCCCATGACATGCATCTAATCCACCTGAGAAGCTGTCTGAGTCAGAGACTGAAGAGAAGTCACCAAAAATTAACTGTGATGACGTAGGAAGATTTTTAGAAGTCCATCATAAAAATGACTAATCATCAGCAAAAATACAAAAGGAATGAAAATATTTAACTCAAGGATTGTATATGAGCTGGCTTGACTGAGCAAACAGCAGTTCATTCCTTGGTGCATCTACAATTTTTTGGGTTAAGAGAATAGCTGTTATTGTAGGTTTTTTTAACCACTTCCCTACTCTTACAGCAATGAACACCCTGCTCCTCTGCTCATATCAAATGTTCTGAGTATAAAGGGCTGAAATGGCTTTGAAATGTCTATTCCCCATCAGAATAAATTATACACACATATACTAAGGATGACACATTTTACTTTGTATCTGAGAAGCACTTTCAAGATTAGCATAAATTATATTTGTAAATTAGAGGTTGGATGCCAAAAAACAGAAGATATACTATTTTTATCCCCCTAAACATGATTTCAGCAGACCATGAAATGTAATGCCAAATAAAGAAGGGCAGGATCACAATGATGGATTCAGGAACTGCAGTGCAAGTATGGGTTTACACAAAGCTACACCATTTTTATTATAGAAATTAAACATATAAACAAATTAGACACATTTATTTTCGGGTTGGTTTTTTTTTTTTTTGACAATCACACTTCAGAGGTCTCCCTCCTTACTCCCAACTAATATAAATACTTTTTTTTTTTTTTCTGCATTACTTTGCTGAAAGACTCCAAATGACTCATGATGATGTTACACCAAGATCCAGAGCATAGTACTATCATCCTTTTAGATACAGGCTAAAGTGTAAATGAATCATGGCAAAGGTCAAATTTAGAGTCATTTTGTGCACCTGGAGGACTATCTAAAGTGAGCAACTGACATGTCTGTGCACATCAAACATCTTACCTCTGCTTTTGAGGTAGGAGATCAGGTGCTGCTTAAGAAGTCAGGCCTCTCAGGACACAGAATACATTAGTGCTATAAAGTAAAACTTACTCTTTTATCACACCTGTCAAACCCACAGGCCCAGGGTTTGATCCTGCAAACAGGCAATGAGCTGACACCCCCTCATGTACCCGTATTATGGCACTGGAATAACTAGGAAGCCTTGCAGAAATTGCTTGTCGCTTGTGAATCTGTTCTAAGCAATACCACTTAGAGGTGTGCCCATGTACTCTGACACTAGATTATTTCTAGGAAATAATATCTTCAAGCCAGTCTATACCCCTAACAGCACTCTGTGCTGCTGTTGTGAGTCTGGCTGCTGTCATCCATGGCAAGACTGAATCTTGCATGCAGAAGTCTGTCCAGATCAAACTGAACCGTCACATGTTTTGGCTGCACTATAAGATCAACTGAGTTCCCGGTGAGCAACCAAAAGGCAGAAGTAATTCCTACACAGTGCACAAGGGATGGTAAAAGGAAAATTAACCAAGACTTTCCACAGCAGGTTTTCCATAAGATGCTAGAAAACCTAATTTCAAATGATGATCTGCTATGCTCCACAGTCAACTATTTTTATAATGCAAAAGGTTGAAAATGCTAGCAATAGTTGAGGTTTTGGAAAAAAAACAAATCAAAACCAAAACAGCAAAAACAAACTCAAAACACTTTATAAGAAACATTGATGAATAAAAACTATGTACGCTATTTTTACAAGAAACCTAACATTAGCTAGACAGCTTGGAAAGGAGTAACTCAGGACTAAGTACCTTTCAGATCCACAGAGAGCTTAACAAAACTGCATTTCATGAGTTTGAACAGAAGTGCAGGTACTAGTTCTTATTTCCACTGGCATTCCTTCTGTCTTCAGTAGGCTGCCTCTTAAACCAGGGACTAACAATGAGTATGTTGGGCTGAACATCCACAAGGACCTGATGTGCTTTCGTCAGAGGACCAACACTTGCTACTGTATCTGGGGCACAGGGTCTCCAGTGCTCCAGCCCCATGTATGACTGGTGACGACTAACTGATGCTTATGGAAAGGTCTGTAAGTTGTGAATACAGAGGACACTTAACAGGCAGGAGTGAAAAGCTCTCTGCTTTTATATGACTACAGATATTTTTAATTTTGCATGGGAGATGCACCGCTAAAAGCCAGTAAATGAAAGCTCGTATGTTCAGAGTCACCTAGAATTAGACATCAACCATATGCAATGTTTAAACTGAGTGCAAATGCATGTTCACGTTAATGGAGTGGGGGTTTGCATCCTGTTAAAAACAGGTGGAGCTAGAATAAGGCTAAGTTTTTGTCACATTCAGTGGAAAACCACATGGCACAGTCTCCACTCTGCCTGAGTAACTGTGGCTAAGTAAATATTTCAATGAGATATGGGAATAAATTAACATATAAAATCATATTTGTGGATTTTTGTAATAAAACATTTCTTTGGTTTTGAGTTCAAGAGTTGTAATGGAAGGAAAATCTGTAAAAAGTAGAAAAGCTTTTTCATGGATCAGATGCTGGGAAAAGTTTAAACCTGGACAAATGAATGAGATGTGCTGACAGTCTAAGAACGGCAATTTGTAAACCAAGTGCCTGTGCCTGCTGAGATATTACACTGTGTCTAACCTTTCCAGAGTCAGGCTTATTTCAAACAGTGATTATACAGATGCTCTTCTGAGTCCCTCAAGCAAACATGACTGTACTTTCCTTTTAAAATCCAAGCTCAAATACAAGGAAATTAAGGTTTTAAATAAATCCTTCCTATGGCCTCCAGCCCCAAAGAGAAAGGAGTTCAATCCTGACCAGTGAACAGGAAGAAGAACATTTTGTTTTGGAGGAAAACCATCAAATTTCACTTCAGCATGATCCATAGCAAAAACATAGATTTTTTTTGTTCAACTAGTGACCTGAAACTCCAGTTATTCACATAATTCCTCTGATAGTATTGTTATGCATAATTCTCCATTCAAAATACATTCCCTGGGCTGGCTTTTCTCTCTGTCGTCTTTTATAAATGCCATGTGAGTAGGTAAGAAAGGGAGAGGCGCTGCCTGGTGCACAGAGCCTGGCAGGAGGTTTCAGTAGCACAGTCACAGTAGGGATGCTACTGGGATGCAGGCTCCACTGAAGGGACAGTTTTACGCAAATGCTTGTCTTTTGGCAGCTCACCAATTCAGATCTATTATATTCATATAGAGCAATTTTGCCTCCAGACATCTCAGGACATGGCAAAACTCGTATTTGCATTGCCTTGAACCAGGCATATATCCAAATATTCCAGGTACAATTTTAGGTACTGCTTTCATAGCTATTCAGGGTCAGTTTGTAGCTAATAAAAAAGCATCTGCACGTTAGCAATTTAAATGGGACTAAATCCATTGTAATCTACAAATTGTATTTTTAAATTTTTATGTAATGGGAATGCACAGTGCAAATTCCTACAAAACAGCGCAAGCCTTACTTGGGTTATTTTTCCCACTTAACAATGTTTCCGTGTGCTGAACTGGTCTTCACACTGGAAACAAAAATTGAACTTATTGCAGCTTACCCCACCCTTTCTACATAAATGCTCTGCTGGATACATCACCTTACTGTCACAGGTGCTGAAGCACATAGAAATCACCAGAAAACCCTTTTTTGCACTGGAGGAGCCCTGCCAGAGTCCATTTCCTTGACTTTACAGCTAGCATTACTAACCTTGTGCTATTCAGTATACATATTAACGACCTCTGTTCCTTCTGATTTCTGCAGGGAAGCTTTCAGCTCATTTGTCAGTCACAACTTTGTGATTTAACTGGACAGCATGAGTATCTGTCTCGGCTTTGCAAAATGAAAGAGTCCAAAACCTAAGTAAAACATTTTTCACAGGTGTGATAAACCCAGAAAACAGGCAAGGGAATCACTCCACACAGATGTGTACACTGGTCTCTCTCCTCCTTCCCTGGACAGTCTCAATCTGCTAAATAAAACTACATGAAATCCTGTACATAGTATCGACAGCTCTCAAGCCTGGAGAGGCTTGTTCACCAAGATACAAAGTCACTTTGAAAATCTCTCTGCTTTTTTATCCATAACAAAGTGACCATTACTGCCACAATAGAATATTAATGTGCTTCACACCTAAATTTAGAAATAATAATATAAAGCAGCTCTTTGCCTGTCTTGATGGATGCCAGTTTCTTAGCCAGGGTTGTCAGAAGCTGCTTGTTTGTTCAGAGGAAGAAGTAAAAACAGACATTATAATTTCAGAAACACAGTTGATTTAATATTGCATGTCGGAGCATTTGAAAAGCAAGTGTAATGGGTTATTTCAGTCAGGACACTGAAAGAGGCTAGCCAGCAAAAGTATAGCTTGTCCCATGCATACCTGTATCCAGAGTGCCCCTGAACCAATTCCACACTTCAGTCTTCCAATATGTTCATTTCATGTTCATGCATTACCTTCAGAAATCAAGGTGAATTGTTCAAATGCAAAGTACAGGAATTCTTTTCTCCTCTGTATCCATGCACAGAGCTAACAGGCCAGAACCAGTAACTCTAGCCAGACTGCGAAAAGATCTTTATATATATGGGAATTTGACACCAGAGACAACCAGCTACGATAAAAGCTGCCAATAAACTGCCAAAGCTGCCAAAAATCAGCACATGCTGATTTTCATCCCTCTCAGAATTACTTTTGTAAATGGGGATGTTCAGCTCCTTATTGTTTTTTTGGTCACTGCTGTGTTTTGGGTTTTTTTTTCTTGAGGAGATAGTTTTTTGCTAAATAGTTGAGCAAAAACTACATCCAACAAGCTCTGACACTGAAGGAAGGTAGTACCTAAATGCTCCTTTAGTGACATATACTTACATTGCCCAAAGGATCATCAGTACAGCCTGTGAAGGTGCCGTGAAATAGATTTTGCTAATGCAAGAGTAAGCATGTTTTCCAAACTGTGAAAATCTGTGTTAGGATTTTTTTGGGAGTTAAAACATTAAAACAAAGAGCAAACACCGTTGTAACCTGCGTTCAATGGTATAATGGTAAATTAAGTGAGGAATGTAGTTTCCTGCATAAGAGGTGATCAGCTCAGTGCTGTTCATACTAAAATTGTGCAAACTCCCTTTATTCCTCAGGTTACTCTTTGGAACTGATTCCTTGAGTGGCATGTTTGAAGTAAAAGAGCTTGCAAGAAATAGCACTTTCTGTGCGTTGAGGTGGTAAGCTGTGGCAACCAGGGTTACGTGAAGTCTGGACCTCATTTTACAAAAATATGACAAACCAAAAATAATGTGTTGCTGCTTTTCTTTGCACTAAGAATTACTATTAAAATCTGCAACACTGCTGGTAGTAAGTTTTAGTGTAGTTACATTTCTCGGCCACTTAAGCCCCTTTGAAAAGTCTTCTATCTAGAAAACATAATCTTGGCATAATATGAACTGTATTTTTCCATCTCCCATTGCTACATTGCAGGCAGCAGTCTTCTTTAAAACAGCTTAAGCCAGCAAGGGGCTCAGAGACACCTTGTATGTATGCATGAAGCACTGCAGCTCAACTCTGCTAGTCTGCACACTAGGCAGCACAAAGGGATGTATCTGTAAGAGCAATTCAACTCTGCTTTTTTTTAAAAAAAACAAAAACAAAAAAAGCAAAGAAAATACTGTTGTTCTCTGCTCCAGAATATGTGATGCACCTTTCCCTGCCCTGCTGCCCAGTGCCCACACAGGACACAGTAGCCTGCTGCTGTGTGCTTACTGCACAGGCTACCGCAGGATTTCAAGTTTTGTAATACTCAGCCAAAAAAAAATTCCTTCAAGATGGTCTCACAATAAAAATCTTAAACCAGAGCAGCCTTGACTCAAACATTTTGGGCCATTATGTATAGAACTGGATCAGGCAGGCTTTCAAGTCCTACAGAGAGCTCATGGCAACATAGCTTTTAATAGGCACTGTCACCCACTTACTAAATGCAGTAAAGGGCTACTGAGTTCTAGGAAGGATGAACTGCACTGGACTTCACAGACACACACTTCTGTGAATTTGCCTGGGAAATGGTTTTCTAGGTTACCTAGAATGTCACGCAGAAATGTTAACATTTCTGGTGGCGACCATGTCATAATTCTGGTCTCTAGAATCAATTTGTATTTTATTCTTTACCCAGTAAGAAGTGAAATACAACCATTGATAAATAAAGCCTATCAGCACCTAGTTATTTACCCAGTGGATGCATTGCTTTACAACAAAAGCAGGTGATTAGAGGGAAGAAAAGACAGAAGATGCACAATTACATTACTGCAGCTCTAAAGAGTGCCTTCTAGAATCCGTGTGGAGGTAAAGGGTAAAACCAGCATATTTCCCATTGGGGTTTTTGAGTTATATGGTTACCTGTGGTAATGTTTTCAAGGTTTGCTTTATATCCACAAGTAACAACACACTCTTAAGATGAGAGCCTTGGCTCTTTTGTAATCCTGATGTTGAATTCTGCAAGGGAAAATTAAACACAATCTAAGGATTGTAAGACACTGGAGAAAAAACTTGGGAAATAAAAACTATGGAGTTTTGCAAATGTTTGTAAGTGATCCAAGCTGAAGTTTTTAATCCACCCTCAGGTACTAAAAGGGAGTTCATACTTCACAGGTGTGTCCAGTAAAATCTTTAGGATAGCTTTGATTCAAGATCCAGATCAATTTCAAGAGGGGTCATGAAAGAATAGTGTCAAGGAAAGAAAATATCTCCCAGGGAAAGATTCCCTACTGTGAAGGTGACAAAACTGGGTTGTCTAATAGATGCTAGCATCTATAATTCTTGAAATGCAGATAAAAATAAATGCAAATTATCTTTCATAATACATATGAGTTATTTATGCATATGCTTATTAATCTGTGTTTATTGCCCTTCAAGCTGAATAGAGAAACAATTAGATCCCTTTTTAGCAGTAGTAGTATAGGGCATGCAGATATATAACTTTGATTTACAGAGCATGACAGGCAATCAATGTGCACCAGAGAAAGCCCACATCAGCAAAGAGACATGTTAAAGCCACATTTGAATTTTCTTTTTTAGGACTGAACAGATGAGTGTTGCCTTCATGTTCTGAACACAATGGGATTGGGAAATAACCTGAATTTCAGGCTAGGAGAAAATGGATTGCTTTAAATTATAGGAAAATGAACAGCACTAATTTTATTCCCCACTTTCAGCAGAATCAAGTAGTGCATACCAGAAAAAGGAAAGCCAGACATATCTCTATGTCTGTTATTAGACCTTTCTATTTGCACACACTGCAAGTAGTATAGGAATGACAGCTAAAAATCAACTATTTTTCTACATTTTTTACGCTCATGACATAAACATTAAATTTGTCTGATGAACTGAAAAGAAAAAAGAAAGTCTACAGATTATTTTTTTTTTTAAATGATAAAACAGGAATACAGCCAGGAAATGAAAAACTGAATTCCTGTATTAATACTGATGTACAATGAGAGCAGTTAAATATCCCATTTAAAAGATATCGATATTATTTCCACAAAAGGTTTACATCAGTTGTCAGAATATGAACAGACTACCTATTTCAGCTGGGAAGTGTCTGCAAAGTCATGAAGCTGTCAAAGAGGCGGGGTTGTAGGAAGGAAGCATCTAAGCTGAACAAATCAGTAGCATCTTGCTTTTGAGACCAGGGGGTCAAATTCAACGGAACATCTCAAGTTTGAAAAAAACCAACTATCAAACTGAGAAACCTGAGCAGGACTATATTTCTGAGTGCCCTCTGTCCCAGTATCATAGACAGTCACATCACATCTTTAGTCAAAGCCAGGCTTGGACCCCTTCCCACTAATACTTCATATGCTTTGTCAGGACTACAGGGTTAGAGCTGAGTATGACCAAACAGTTCTGTTTTCTATGGAAATAAACAAATGTCAAGTTTTTTCTTACAAGTCGGGTCACTCAGTGACTATAGTGCATATGAGTGGCTGGACAAATGACTCAGGCTGTCCCTGGACAGGAGCACTCTGTGCCCTGCTGCATCTTGTGGCTCAGCAATGAGGACTGCAAGTCAGACAGGTCTCCCGAGTCACTTGGTCACCTCAGGGCTGGTTCCTCTGACCTGCCTTTTAACTGCAAAGTGCAAGGCAATTGAGAGACGATACAGGAACTAAATCACCCACAAAACAAAGTTCTTGAGATTCAAGCTCCCCAAAATTTCCTGTAGAGACAGAGTTATAGACATGCATATACCTCCCACGCACAGCATTTACACAGCTTATGCAGAATGCTTCAGTCTCAGCAACTGCTGTTTTCCGATGACAATGCTCCAATACATAATTTAATAATTCTGTTGGTATTCTTTGGGAATAATGACCATTGTTGATCTTTCTTGTTTTGCTGCATTTTCTTTTTTTTTTTTTGCTAGTTTCCATTCCTAATGTGGTTTATTATTATTCTGGTCCTTGCCAAGTCTATCTGTTACCTGCTCATTAGAACTTCTGTGGCAGAAAATGTTGCTGCAAGAAACTAATTCTAGTACCTTTCAATTTCTTTTCAGGCTGAGCGAGTCTGTAAACTCAGATTATTATTAAGGTGAGCTTGCAGTGATGTGTTTGATAGACTCTGAATCTTGTAGTATTAAGGCAAAGGGAAATTCATCTATACAGTTTTAACTTTATACTTGGAAGGCTGAACAAAAAATAAGTAATTCTAGACCCTCAAAGAAGCTTGCCTCCACTAGGGTTTAAAGTGACTAGCAGGTCAATGGGCAAAACAACTTAGAGAGTTTCTTTGTTAGACATATGACAGGGATATATGGCAACTAGCAATACAAGCTTGTTCTGATGACTTTCACAATAGAAACCCACTTTGGAATTCTCCAAAGCAACTTTAAAATTTCCAGTAGCAGGCGTGCGTGTGCCCTAGGTTAATATTGCTAATAAAACCACTGAGTAGCTCAGTGAGTTGAACCTACAGCAAGCTCCAGCAACACAGAGTTTTTACATGCAATTTGAGGGCTGAGTTCCCTACAGAATGATTGTAGAGTTCTTATTCCACTGTAGTTATGACTATAAAATATTAGCAATGCTATGTAAATTACTAGAGATTACATTAGAAAGGCCTTCCATCAGTTAACAGCTGGGCCTCCAAGCTATCCAAAACAGGCCTTATTACTTGGCTCCACTTTTAAAAAAAATCATATTAAATTTATTTACTAACACTTAAATTTAAAAAGAAACCCAAAGAATAAAGAAAAAAGAAAAAACCTGAGAGTTTAAATAATCATAGCTGAAAGGTTTACAGCATGCCCATTTTCCCCAATTTATTATTAAAAACAGCATCAAAAATTGACTGTGATTTTGCAAGGGCAGGAGGAAATTAAGCAATGTCTCATCTATGACTTCCAACTAAATTTTAAGCACTCCGGGGCTTTTAATATAAATGGCAATTTTATTGCTGGCATTAGAGATGTAGTCATCCTGATCTCCAAAAATGCAGTTCTGTGAAATATGTGTATATTGTTAACCATAGGACAGGTCATCTCAGACACAGAGCAGTTACATGACTGTTGCAGAACTGTGTGTTCTCTTCCGGTACCAAACTTTAAAGCCACAGGCCAACAGAGGCTTAGGATTGAGAGAAGCAGACTAAGCCACTGACCAGCTGCCCCTACAGGAAACAAGGTGACTTCGACACCCTCTTTCCCCTTCCCCTGTATTTTTTTATCTACACCGTCTCCTGAGGCAGGAACGGTGGGCTTGTGTCCAGCAGGCAGTACCATCACAGCCAGCCTTGGCCCCCTGGAGGCTCTTGTCTCCCCAAGAGCCGTAACAGCTCCAAAGCATCTCGTCAGACTAGCAAGCCTGTGCAGAGGGAGCCTGGCTCTACCCCAGTCATGCCTTAATGAGAAGATCGTCTGCCTTATTACAAAAGACACCAAATAAAACTGGGTATTTAGGACTCATACTGTCATTAGTAGGAAAACTGCTACTAAGTATTAGCTTATCACTAGGTATCCAACCAACTTCACAGAAGACTAGCAGCATCTCATTAGGCTTAGTAATATAAACTGTCTCTGTTCAGTCCATTTATAAAACGTGAGAAGGCAACATGAAATCTAAATATTTACGAGGACTTCCTGGAGAGAAACATCCACTGCTCTCTTTCTCATTTCTCTCGGCCTTTGATTTTAGTCTCATCTTTCTTCCCCTTTCTGTATGCCCCCTGCGCTGCAGAGCCACCAATTGCCCCATGCACTTCATGTTATACACTGAGGGAACTTCTGTGCAAATGTCCAGCACCACCACAGCCCTAGCCAGCTGTACACCTGTTCTTCTCACAACATTTTACAGCCATTGATCTTAATCTAGGGACAAAGGGAAAGGAGAGCATGAGGAGCACTGGGGAAGGCAGGGGCCACCCTTGAGTCTACACAGATAGATGCAGTTTGTTTTGACAAAGATGAGCAAGGCCCACAGATGGAGCTGCACAGCCGGCAGATGGCAAGGACTTCAGAAGACCCACTGAGAAAGTGGGGTCCAGTCTGTACAGCTGTCTTGTATATAGTCTCATAGACTTACACTACCTGAGCATCTCCTAATCATTTACTTATCTCTGTGGGATAACTACTGTTGCCCCATTTCAAAGGTTGGAAGATGACGCAGAACACAGAGCTGAGCAAAAACGTGAATCCACGTCCCACAGTTCCCAGGCTGCAATTTCAAATCCAGAACCACCCTTCTGCTCTGTCATGCTTCTGCTTTTCTCTATGTGGTTACAATTTCACCTCCAGAATACACAACAAATACTGGCCTGAATGCAGTGCAGCATGCCAGAACACAGCCCCAGAGCCTTCAGAGAGGGGTGCATCACAAGCCATCATGGATCACTTTAATTCAGGAAGAAGCTTTTGACACTACAAAGACCCCCCAGCTCACTCTCTTTTGACACAACTGACAATGGCAGTCTCTCAAGAGAAGGCCAAGCCTTTGGCCTGAGAGCACAGAAGGGGATTGCAGTGAGGCCTCAGACCTGGAAAGCAAGGGCAGAATGTGCTTTTGGCTTATCTACACTACAGCTGTCATTTCATTCTTTCCCATGAGGCTTTCCAAAGTTCCCAGCACACTGGCAGGAGTAGCAAAAGTCTGATGATATGTAAAATGCAAGATACATACAAACAGGATAAAATAAAATACCTCACGTTGTCGATACGATACAGCCCTCGGCCAGCGACCTGTGAATGGATTTGACTATTTGGGCAATCTGCTCCTAACAAAAGACATGACAGACAGACATGCAAGAGCGTGTCCAGTAAACGTGGTGCAGTGCCAAGGCTGAGAGGACCAGTAACAACTGGAGAAAGAAAGAAGCAAGTTATTTTGCCTTTCAGAAGGCAGATAAGCAGAAGAAGAGGATGATGAGAAAGAAAGAGGGAAGTCCTGCCCTGAGCATTCGAAGATGCTTCATGGATGGATTTGCTGCACTGCAGATACACTTACATATAATAAACCTGAATTCATTAATACTAAATATTTACGCTCAGCCTGTAACTGGTCCAAAAAAGCAATTATTATACATCATGTTGACGGAGAGTATAAAGCCATTAAAACTTGGATCACTGAGACAATATACCGTGTCAATGCACAGTTAACAATAACATCCCTAGTACAGTACATTTAAATGGGGCCAGTCCAATACTTTCTAATAAAGCAATGCAAAATCTATGTTTTGCTGTGACACATATCCTACAATGAGATCCCTTTAACTGCAAATATGCTACAGTGAAAACCATGAATATGATTTCAGTTGTCTATTAAATTTAGCATAGTTTATTTGGTAAACTCAGAGGGAGCTCTTGGGACTGTACTTTGGTTGTAGTATTTTCCCAACAGCCTAACATGTCATTCATGGAGGACTTAAAACATACAGATGAGCTGGCAGCAACAGCACCTTTAGCCTTATGATGGCAAGCGAAGAGAAGCCATACAAGGAGAGACTCTGGAGTGTCCATCCTCAGCCTATTTCCAGTCCACTTGAATCTCTGAGAAAGGAATACATAACAGTAATGCCTTGTTTGGAAATGAAGAGCAGAGCTGTCAAAAGTCAGACCTCAAGATGTGACAGTCACATTCAGTTCTCTCTTTCACAAATAACAGTCTTAAGACATTAACCACGTGGTCTTTTAAAAAGCAACATCCTCCCCGCAAAAGACATTGTCCATAGAGGTGCTACTGGAGATGGCTTCCAGCTCTTATAACACACCAGCCTTGGAATCAAAGTCTGGTGAAGTGGAGATAGAAAAAGGTTTTGAAATTACCAAAAGCTGCTTTAAAAATATGTGGCCTAACACAGAGTCCAAATACACTGCAGGGAAACTGAAATACAAGCTGATGACAGACAGAGGTTTTAGGGGAAGTAGCTGTCCAGCTTGGCACTGCAAATACATTACTACAACAACATGACCTACAAAAGTCATGGGTGTCCCTTCATTCCATTTACTCTTCTCTTTGGATAACCCTGTATCTAAACACATGGTGCACTGGTAAAACATCAGCTGCCAAGATAAATGGTAAAAGACATAGTATTAAATCAGCCATTTCCAGGGCCCAGATCCAAAGACACTAATCCTTTCATCAGGATTCAAACTGGCAATGTTCCATATATGAGGACATTTGTTCTCTCACTGGGCTGGATATAAAACCCATCTGTTGAAGAGAGCAAACTCTCAACTCTGCTACTGAGTATAAGTGTAAAACCATGTTTGCCTTCTGTGTGTCTCCAGAATCACCAAAGTGACCACGAGTACAATAACATTCCAATGAGAGTATTTGAGTAGATGTTATAACGCTCAGGTCTAACTCAGATACAAGATTTTGCATTGTGTTTCATAAAGCCAGGTACAGGAGCATGCAACACGTTTGATCTACACCAGAATCAAATATACTTACCTACTGAGTTTTGATACGGGCCTGCCTTTGCACATGACTTCATGAGAGTCTTGAATTCACAAACAAATCCAAAGTTTGAATTTAGATCTGCTGACATGGCTCTCATTGCTAGCACTGCAATGGTATACTTCAAAATTTCCCTTTGGAGTAGGGAAATAATTGTGTTTTAGATACCAGATCACGTAACTGCTGAGTTTTTTGCGGCGACCTTCATTCCCTCACAAAACTCTCATCTACAGCAAGCAGCTTTCCAAAACAAAAATTGCCATTTTGATATAGAAAGATGATCTGATGATTTAAGTTGAATGACATGTAAAGTTGGAACTACCTCAGAAGAGTCAGTCTATGACCATTTCCTTGAATTCCAGTTTTGCCAATTTGTTTATTCTTGAGGCTGAGCCTGAGAACTTACATACATGCTCAGATCAAATTGTATCTTGCTACTTTAGGCACCCACACACTGTAAATGTAATTGTATGTATAAATCAATAAGTATGTTTTATGTAGTTCTCTGCTTGATTCCTATGCACCAGGATGTTTACAAGATGGCCAAAGTCAAATAAATCATTATTTTCTGTGGTAGGAATAAAAGTCTGATCATTAACTTGGACATTCTATTTTACCCTAAAAACATAGGAGTGTGATACTGCCATTGAGAATAAACAAGAAGTTGATTCAAACTTCAATGATTCAAAGATTCAAACAAAAATCCCAGTTCCAGTTTACTTAAATATAGAAGGCCCAGGGAATTACTAAATGAAATGTTAAAATTAACAGTTACATTATCTCTCAGGTAATTTATTTAATTACTATAAAGAAATTCCTCCAATTCTGTGTTGGCTATCTTATGCAATAAATGAAGAACCTCATCCTGTAGACTCCTAGATATATAAGCACAGTATTTTCAAGGCCAAGTCTTTTCTACTAGTATATGTTTATGCATCTTATAATGTGTGAAATATGGTTCAGGCAATTCAGCCTGAAAATCAATTCATTTTTGCTACACATACTTGCCATGTTGAGGTGGAAAGGTTTTGGATAACAACTATGTTTTAAACATAGTTTTCTGTATTTCAAAAATAAACCCAAGGCTTGATAAGATGTGTTTTAGCAACTTCTAAGGAGAACACGACTTTCTAGAAGCATGATACAAAATATTACTTAGCAGAAACCATCAAGCAACTGTCTATTTTCCCAACGCTTTATAAAGCACTTTTGTGCACGATACATATAAAGAAGTACCTAATATTAACATTGGTAGAACTCATGGTACTAGGATATGGTCTAAAAAGGATCAAAATCCACAACCCTTATAACTTTCTGTTCATCGGTTTCAGCTCAGCTCAGAGTTATGGAAATACGTTAGAAGAATGTTCTTTACTCTTTTTCCCAAGTCAAGTAATCCCTGTCTTTTAAGTTTTTCCTCATGTTGCTGTCTAGATGGAGTTACCTTGTCAAGAAAGGGTCATAATACTTCTTCAAAGTACTTAAAAATACTTTCTAAATGTGTTCTTTTAGGATAGATTAAAGCACAATGAGCCATTCCAGTGCCTTGGCAAATTTCTAAGTAACTTAAACCTGCCTAGATATTGATTTAACTGCTAGAACAAAATAACTCTTTTGGGTAACCCTAATAAAGGATTTAAAATACTTACTAAACATGTACGATCTACTGGGTAAACATGACTGTGAAGAATCCATTTCAGTCTCTCAAGCAACACTTTGCATATTTTATAACTTTCCAGGGAAAACTTTCAAAAGTTCAGTAGTTTGTTACATATTTATTATTGAACTATACCTAGGGACTCAATTTAAACTTACATCTTGTGAGAAGGAATTAAGATTGCTGTCCTTTCCTAAGCCTGTACTGTGTTTGTCCCAGATCTTAGCACCACAAATGTGAGCACCTTGCACCAATGATGTATTCTACCTCTAAGTTCAACAGCAGTAGGATTTTACTCTCTGAATTAAGCCTGAATTTTGGCTTCCACTGTGGGCTTCCCTTACTGCTCTTGCTTAGGATAGAGTGTTACCAAGGAAATATTTCTTTATCAGTGGAAAGAAACTGGGGAATAATAAAGTTCCTGGTAATGCTGGCTAAACAAGTGTAAGAAGGCTACCACTAAGCTGCAAGCCAGATCCAGGCCACTGGATTTTAAAGGCATCCTAGTGCTAGTGCACACACGGCACTTCAACTATCTCTATTTCAAGGTCAACCCAAAGAGCTGTTGGCCCAGGGATGGGCAGAAACTGGGTGATCCTGGCTTGAAGCATCCATATTACTGGTGGCCTGATCTGGTCAGGAGAAAGTCTATATTAGTAGAGTGTGATCTAAGTACAAGACTATTTATTCTGCTTCTAGACTACATCGCTGAGCAGGCTTCACAGCATTAATTTAAAAACAGCTCAGTGAGAGAAACAAAACCTCCTTAATAACTATTAATCACCTCACAATTCTCACAATGGGCATTAACCATCATGAGGCCTTCCCATTGAAGGACTAGTGCCAAATCAGTGCAAGGCTGGCCTCTTGCCACTCTCCATCTAGCAGGAACTCTGTTCCTCATCCCATTTCCTCAAAGCAAGTGCGTTCTGACTTGGGATGAAAACCAGATTTAGCTGGCGTTATGAAGTGACCATCCTCCTCATGTCTGATCCCACAGCAGACAGATCAAGCAGTAGTCTGCCTGTCTTGTAGAGCTCAGCGTATCAATATGAGGTCTGATTGCATACTGCAGTGATAAGGGAGAGGATTTAGCCAACATTTAGCCATCCCCAACAGGAAGGTAAGGAGGACAGCTGGGAGCAATAACTCGCTCAAGCCTCCAAACACAAGCCACAGACCTCATCTTGCTTTTGGACATACACGACTCCTTCCTTCCAGTCTGCACAATACAAGACCCAGGAGAACTAGCCATGTCAATAAGACAAGCCAAACAAAGAGAATGGACCTCCAAGGAATGACAGAAGTACTTGCTCCATATAAGCAACTATGTTTTGCAAGTTAAAATGTTCTGAAGGAGTTGGGAGCTGGTCAGGGAGTATAGTTCAGTGCAGCCTGGGAAAGGCAGGGAAAGTGATGAAGCCAAAGGGGCCGCAAAGCTGCTGCATTAGTGCATGAGGCTGTCTCTGTGAGGGAAAGGGCTGATAGCATCCTTATACTTTTTACTGACTAGACTAGAAGGGAAATTTTGCTTTATAACTAGAGGAAATACCTCTGGTTCTACGAACAGCCACTGACTTTCTTGGATGCAGCAAGACATGCTTTGAGCCTTGTCTTCTGCCCAGCCTGAATTCCTCATGCATCCCAGCCACTTTGTGGGAAAGTCCTAGCAGTGAGGAGATAACCCACTTTAGGAGATGGCTCATCTCATAAAATAGGAGTTTCCCATTAGGAGATCAAGACTTTCATAGCTCCTTCTCCTCAAACTGATCTCCAGGGGAATGCTGTGCCCAATTACTGACTTTTCAAACACTAGAACAATTCCCCTGTCCTTCATAAAGTATCTCTTACTGACCGGTGTATAACCTCAGGTAATTAGGTAAATTCCTAGATGGCAAATACCCAAGATTAGTCTTTAATCTCAAGGGAAAGAATAGTGATAGAGCTTTTAAAATATTTTCAGGTAATTCACAGAGACATTACATTCCTCATTACAGTCATCTTAAATGCAGCAGAATTGACAGAGTTGGAATTTCTGGAATGAAATGAGATATAACCAAAAGCATGCTGAACAGCCCTTTCCTGGGCATCTCCCGTTTCCTACTCAACCTCCTCAGACAGGTGATAAATACGGTCTCTCCATTTATTGGATCATATTTCATCAAACACAAATGTATGTGTCACTATACATCTGTGCACTCCCTAGATGGCCTCTCCAGATTGCACTAATAGGGCTGCAGCAGGACAGACCCAGGCTTAAGTCCCCACAAAGCAGAACTCAGGACAGCAAGGGAGGCTGGCACAGGAAAAGAGTTTTATCTGGGTATTCATTCAGGATCTATATGGAAAAGAAATGATCCATTTCCTCAGAAGACCTCTCTAATTTCATTCTCAGCTAAACAGCAAAGCAGTTTCTATTCGTACTTACCAAAGAGATTCTGGGGTGAGCAAATCCCCAAGTAAATGTCTGAGGTAAGAGGGTACATTCACCCTGATCTGAGATTGGTTTAGGGCTAAAGGTTAGGGAATACTCTCAGACAGCAAGATTCAAAGTGGGATGGCCATACCAGAAACCTAATATGCTGCACTGCTAAATGAGCCCAGTTAAAGTCACTATTATTTCTTTTCTACTGCAGTTGCCCTTAAAGGTCCCATATTGGGACCCAACACTCATCCTACAGACCATCAAAAAGCAAGAACCCAGAGTTAGTCACGAACCCAGGAAACCAGCTACTGATAACCTCTGAATGCTGAATTAAAAATCCTCAACATAAATTGTTTATAAACTATTTCACAGCTCAAGAATTAGCTACAGAATTATTCAAACAGTTATAACAAATTTATAAATATACTAATAAAATCATAAGCCCCCTTAAGCAATTGATAAAGGAGAAAAGCAACATGTCAATTATTTGCTGGGAAAAAAAGTCTTCTATTTTAGCTTCTACTTATGTAGCTGCAAAAATAAACAGTTTGCAACCATGTTGTTTTGGTATAACTGCACTTGAATTTAACTCTTAACAAAAAGCAGTTATGATTTTTGAAGCTCACTTTAATTTCAGAAAAACAGAGAATATATACTTTGTTTTGTCTTTAAGCTTATAAATGGACCTTAGAGAGAATAGCCTACATCATGGAAAGTCTGGATTGGAGGAAGTGCAGAAGTGCCTCTGGAGTTCCTGGGCAGATCACCAGGACTCAGTGAGAGACAACTCAGGATTTGAAAATTCCTGCTTATCAAGGATAAGATCCTGCAATTTCACTAAATGTGGCCTATTTCAAAGTTCAGTGAGGTTCAGATACAAATCTAAACTTTGTCTCGATTGTGAGGACATGGAGTAAAACACTAAATCCAAACCCATTTCACATCTGGTTAAATCTAGGTTTCAGGCATAACCCTCAAAAGGTTATTCTAGAAAGCTCTTAGGACAGAAGTAGAAAGTTGAGGCAGTATTATAGGACTGAGTGTTTTGATGAACATGGAGACTGGGAAAATGGATGTGGAACAGCTGAGGAATTACATCGAGAAAGTAGCTGAGCTTCACTTAAGAAAAAGACAGAGAGATAATTGATTTCAAGGGGAAAGAGACAGAATGCTAAAATGAACTATGTGGGGAAATCTCAGACGACCTGAATAACTTTAAACACGTATGACTCAGTATTGCTCGTCGTGCAGATCAAGTCTAATACGTTAGCCATATGAACAGAACAATTCCAGCTAATATAAAAATAAGTCAGTTAATTACCTATGCATATTTGTATGTAAAATAGATAAGAGTATGTAGTTATTTTTCAGATTGTGGTCAGACCTATAGTGCTTGAATTGCATAGCTTCTAAAATTTCTGTGCTTTACATATGAAGCAGGAAATGTGCACTGATTTTACTTAATCAAACAATTTAAAGTTTGAACTTTAGCTAACAGCACATAATAACCATAAGAACAAGCCATAAAGTTATCATTTTATTTGCATGAATATCATACTAGAGTCAATGAAAGTATTCCAGATTTACACAGTCATTGGGAGGAAGATCAAGTCCACAGTGTATAAACATTAAAAAGAGTCTAATTAGGATCAAGTATTTTTGACAATTTTATTTCCAGCTAATTAGCACTGATGTTTTAGTACTAGGGCCTGACTGTACTGTATTCCGCAATAAAGAATGATTCATATCTACATTCAAATAAATAATTCAGCAAAGAAAGATGCATAGAAGTGCTTTTGTTTATAGCGCTGTCAAAATGAAATACTTGGGAAAAAAGTGTTAATCGTCATACACTTTTAACTGGTTGAGACTAGACTAAGTGCTATTTACAGGAAACCTGCGAGCCACCATGCAGACTCAGGATAATTAGTCACCAGAGCAGGTTTCTTGCAACTGGACATGTAACGGCCAATTTCTGGTGTGTGTACACACTCCCACCTCTGTAACAGGAGCAATGGTTCTCCGTGTACAACTGGGATACTGAGCCTACAACGGTATCATTAAGTGACATCTTGGGTGGCTTCCTTTCTCTAGACCTTAAAGGGACTATGGAGGCTGGGGGGCTGCTGGCAGTAAGGGAGGAAACCTTGCTCTGCATCCTGGGGTTAACATGGGTATGTGCTTGCACAACCCAGCACCCGAAACCAGAGTCAAGTTCCAGGACAGCCCTCCACCCTGGGACTTCTGCCACACTCCCATGCAGGGCAAATTGCTGCCAGAATATCACACACCTGCTGCATGAATGCAAAGGTACAAACACAAATCTGCAGGTACGAACCCAAGAAAATGGGTATGTGTATTGCCATGTATAAAACCTTCTGTACATATGCAAAACTGTAAAGGTTGCACATACAAGCCTCAGTATTTAATCTGTAGATGAAGCGACCTGGAAATACACTAACCACTGAGAGAGAGGCTTCACATCCAAAACCCAGAAATATATTGACAGTAGTAAGCACAGAAACCTGAAGCACTCTTGAGCACGAAACAAGTATGTTATCCAAGGTGATTTTAAGAAAGAAATGATCTCTAGGCAATGCTGCTATCAGAAATGGCATAGGGAGTAAGAACAAAACATCAGAACAGTCTCTCTCAGATTGCTGCGAAGGAGAGGACATTCCTAAAGTCACAGGCCCTTCAGAATTTGGAAGACCTCCATTCATCTCTCTGCTTCACCACACGCTGCCTGAGACGCCTGGCTCAATCATTCGCATCACCGTTTATAAAAGCATTCACCCTTTGGAGGCTCTCATCCTTCCACAGCAGGTGCCCAGGCAGTTCAAACATACAGTTCTGGTGATTCAAGCCACAGGACTAAAATGGGATGAATCTAAGTTTTTGCCCCAATTTACAACCACACTGAGGAGATGAGGTGCACTGTGGATCAGAAGGTACAGAGGTGCTACAACAACAAGCAACACATAGGTACTTAAGACATACTAAGGAGAAGCAGTGCATTACAGCTATCATTTGTTCAGTATGTTAATAAAATCAGTTTAATATGTAAGTAGCAGCAACTGCAAAATAGAACCATATTTTTTACTCCAAATTTCTATCACTGTGTATAAAACATCTTAATGAGTATAAATAATTTTAATGCCCTATTTTGCTCCTCTTTAATGGCAAAGCATTGACTTCAGCCAGAGTAACAACCCTATACACGATACCTTGTAGGTGATGTTTCTCTTTCCCTTGTCTCAGCCCTGCTTTGGGCCAGATTCTCAGCTGGTGTAGGCTAGCAAAATTTCAGAGGACTAAAGGAATGACGCTGACTTATGGCAACTAAGGATCTCTGCTTTGTTAAGTATGAGGAGCAGGGAGAAGGGGAATTTATTAGTGTAGTTACTTTAAAAGGCCAATTACAATTTTATTAGAGGAAAAGCTTCAGCAGTTTCAGTTATTTACAATTTAAGAGCCATGCTAGGAATTAAATTTATACGGATTTTTTTTCAAAAAATAATTAACACTATAAACAATAAAAATGAATTGAGTGTTGATCAAGACAGCTTGGAGTAGACTAGTGGTATTTTCCATTTGGTGAAGCCTTTATTATTACCACTTTAATGACCTGAGCTTAGACATTCTGCTTCCTTTTACCATATGTCAGTTTTATTCTGCCCTTCTGGATACATGTGTGGGAAGGAGTAGGACTGATGTATATTGGAAAAGTAACTCAGTCAATTAATTAAAGCCTTTATTTCTACATAGCTAACATTCATGAAGTGGGAAATAAGAAATTAATTCTAAACCAATAATAAAGAATCAACAGCATTAATTAGCCCTTTAATAATGAGTGACAGTAATAAACCCAGAGAATAAACTCCATTTTAACTCTGGTAAATACAAGCTGATGCAATAGACTTGTGGTTTTGGTTCACTAGCAGAGATTCACGTACCTCACCTGGTACCTCACCTGAGGACAGTGAAGTCCTTGCTGAAGTCTCAGACAAGGTACTGGATTTGCATGCAGTGACTGTTTCTGTTGGATGGAAGCATTCAGCTCCCTCCTTACTCCCAGGGAGCTGACATGAGTAGCTAGACTCTGATTTCGCACCAGTTTAACACATCAGTAACATTTCGGTAGTGTAATTCAATCTCTGAAACTACGTCTTGACTTACACTGATAGCCGGGCACAGTGAAAAATCAGGCCAAAAGAACAATTCCAGAAGCAAGGTAGCTATTGCCTGGAGACAGAAATACACGTACCTCCTACATACCCATTCTCCGCAGAGAGAATAATTTCAGTCCATTCATCTCGAACAAGCAAACCCACAAATAGAAGAAATGAAGCATTCTCCTTTGTGCTTGGATCCACAGCATAATGAGCTAAGATCCATCCTCTCTGCCATGGGCATATCAGCAAGCAGCTCCTACTGCCTCAAGGGAAGAAGAAAAGCGGGGATAAGACAACGCCATCACGCCCACACCTACCTGCTGCACCAGCAGGACATGGACACAGTGGGACCGGAGCCAAGAAATGAACTGGTTCTCCTCTACCCAGCCAGCTATGACTACCTCTCCTCCTTCCCTTATTTCTGTAGCTGTTCACCTAAGCTGCTAGCCTAGGCTTATGCTTTTGTTAACTACATCATGGACTGGGAGGGAAGTGAAGGCACCTCTGTCCTGTGGATGCAGTTCCTCCCTCAAGCACAGCCCTTCCCCAAGCTTCTCCTGGCCTGCAGCAGCCTTTTCCCCTGGGAGTGCTGCCACAAAGCAGTCTCATCCCTGCAGGGAAGAAGAAGAGTTTGCAATCCCCAGTTCTGAAAAGGCAGCATATTTATTTGAAGCAGGCTCCAAATGCAGCGGAGCCGCATCCTTTTTCACAAGAACCAGTCAGTCAGTCATTAAGACTGACTGGGCCTGACCACCAGATTCTGCTTGCTTGCACTTTACAAAGCAGCCATAGCAGCTCCTCATTTGCTCCCCTGTGCAAACGTTAGCAATTACAGCTCACACAGACATAAAATGTAGGTATGTGGGCCTAATTAGAGCTAAAAAGATTTAAAGGCAAATATTTTCCTTAGAGAAAACTCATCTGAAACCATACCTCAGACCCTTCCTTGGACAGGTTCTTTGTGCTAAAAAGAGTTATCCTCATTGCACTGTGTTGGAAATCTTTAAGGAGAGCAAGGGAATCAAGAGCTCAGAGCAAGCTTTAATTCCAAATGCACCACTGATGTCTATATTCCTGTGATCCATTGACATATTTTTTTAACCAGCCAGCTGGGATTGCAGCCAGGCCAGCAACATCTAGTTCCAGACTACAGGAAAAGCTATTTGCTCATTCAGCCCTCTACCGTAGATCAGCAACATTAATAGTTATCATTATGTTCTATATAACAATGAATTAGAGCTCAAACATAAACTAGCTTTTAGAAGATGCTTTCATTAAACCATAGTGCAGTGAGTCTGAAACGAAGTAAAACGCTGTCACCTGTCTCATTTGAGTTGACTTTTACTGTTCTACACAGTCAGTCTACTGTCATTTACAGTAACAGAAGAGATATTTTGAAACACCTTTGATCTGTCTTTTTTTGTGGAAACAGCTGAAAATAAGGAGTGTCTGGTGCCATGTCATCCTGTCCCCTCTCCTACCACTCGCAGTGACTGATTCCAGAGAAGCAAATTCCTTGGCTGATAGCAGAAACCCCGTGGCTTCATCAAAATCAGTGGTGCAATGCGAGTTTGCATGCTTGAAAATTTGGCTCGGTAAGGATTTATCTACCATACCAAAATGTGGTCCTGGATAGCAATTTGCTTCTTCCAGCTAAATTAAAAATCCAAAGTTAAATTTGTTTAAAACACTAAAACAGAAAATCTATTTTCTTCTTGAACAGACCCCATGTGGAAACTTTAGAAGTCTGAATCTTCATAAGCAGATTAACTTTGGCATCTCCCACCATGAAGCAGGAATATTTAAATCTAAAAATAGCATGCTAAAGCTGTTTCAAGTTGGATAATTCAGCCGGAGGTGGCTCTCATTTCATCTAGCTCTACCTAATTTGCTACAGCTAAAACCTATTTGAGACATGCTGAGCAAAAGGGACAAGCAAAGTGTCCCCTTGTCCGTAGCTTAAAACTCCACATTAAATCTTGCAAGCCATTGCACACATCCTGTCCTATATTTAAAAGGTCACATTTGACCAAGCTATCATTAATTACACATCCACACAATATAATCAATTGGTAGAGAGATTATATTAGTAGTTTCCTATAGCAGCATGCAAATCTTTTTGCCCTAGTTCAGCTTCTTTCCAACAAAGCAAAGCCAGTTTACAGCAGAAAGGTGAAAAGCTAATGCTCACCGGTTAGATGAGACAAACAGGAGATGCCTTCTCTTATTGTTTTCATACTTAAAGATCAAGGAGAACGTACATTGGTATGGGGACATTGTTGTTTAATTATACAATAGCTATGGAGAGATAACAATCTCTCTGAAGTGCTTTAACTTCTGTGCCACTTTCTCAAGTGAGAAAGGAAGAAAGATACTGATCACTTTGAATGCTGCCAGCTGAGATCTGGGGGAGGAGATGGGGGGAAAGAATGTCACATTGAGGAAGATACATATTCAAACTGATTAATAAATGTAAACACATCATTTGATTAAATAGCAGGTTAGTTTCCTGACAGCTAGGTTGTCAGGAGCAGAGAAAAGAAAGATCACAAAAAACCAAACAGACAGCAGCTAAAATGCTAGAGTTATCTGGAGCTTGATGCTGCAGGAGCTGGCCCTGGGTTGTTTTCTGCAATTCTTTGTGTTGGTGTCAATTAACTGATTCCTACTTTATTCAGCTTATACATAATTAGAATCTAATTTTTAGCCACGCAGTGATCCCTTCTTCCCTCTCCAGGATTAGGACCCAGTGTTCTTTCATGAGGGAGTTCTTGTTTGAATGAGGATATTCTGGCCTGGGGGAGGTAGGTATACCCTCCTGCTAGATACAGAAAGATTATCTTTTTCAGCTATGGAATTATTTAGAAGTAGTTGGGGAGGAGGAAAATTCCGCAAGTGCCTTGAACTGATCAAATCTGGCAAAACAAAAAAGGATAGATTTTAGATGGCTAACTTCTTGAACAGGGAAGACAGAGTACACTGACGGCATTTTTTCCTTCCACTGAAATCCTTTAAAAATGTGTATTCTCAATAGGCAAACTATACACTTTAAAAGAAACCTTTAGAAAGGAAAGAAAATCTGGAGCAAGAACATGAAGAAGAAATGAAATTAATTCCACTGTCTCTATTATTTACTGAGTAATCGAAAATCTCCAGCTGTGAATTTCTCTGTTCAAAAGCTCATATATTTTTTAGACATAAGGATGGCTGAATTTAGTAAAAAAATATGGACTGGTAACCTAAGCAATGAAAGTGTTGCCAATTCAATTACACAGCTGATTAGTAGTCAGTAAAGCAGAGGGAGAAGGGAAAGATCATTTAAGCACCATATGTGAGAGGACATAAAAAGTGATACCTTCTCTTGAAGTCTCCAGATCTGACCAAGTAATCTTCAGCTACTGCTTACAGAATTTTGGCCCTTTTCATGACACATATATCTATTTAATCTTATATACAAGATAAATGCCTATACATGTTTTTAAATGAAATGTTGCTTAATTAAATGAATCTTTTTTATTAAATAGTATATCATTTCTATGTGCCATAAGACATACATGGTTTGATTATCATAGCAATAACTTACATTTATCTCTGTGTACTTGCAAATACTCCCTAGAGACCAGTGAAAGGGCATATGGCATAATGGCATCTCTTCAATTGTAATCATTATTAGTGGTACATATTAATGTATTGAAGGTGAACTGAGGACTTGTAAAAGATGAGCCGTTTAATATAGATGCTTGCTTTTTTGTTTCAAACAAAAGATAGTACATTATTCATCATTTTACAGTGAGGGTCAGCTTCAGGAAGCACAAGTTTTGGCAGCAAAACTGGCTTAAGAAGTTCTACCTGCCCTTTTCTTTTTTCGCTTAACCCTTTCATTTGGAGGCACAACAGAAATTTCTTCTCGGTAAACTTACTGCTCCAAGTGTGCTCCCTACCTTGGAAGGCTTACTTATAGACATGAGAAAATATTTCTCATAACTATCCAATCCTACTCCAGCAGAACAACTGGTTGCACCTTATTTGGAAAACACAGTTTCATTTCTGTGGCTCAGAGACTGCAAAGCTTACGATAGCATCTAATAGGCAGTGAAATTTGAATCCAGAATTAGTTCTTCAGTTAAATTTTCCCAAATTTTTGAGAGCTGTCTGTATTCAGGGAATTATGACTGAAGGCCAAACACCAAGGTTAAGTGCCTAAAATCACATATGGGCTATGTTTTTAAATCAGAAACAGGGCTAACGTCCAATGATGGCAATGGGGATGCTCATTTCTATTCTCCTTTTCAGTGAAGGACATGTGGGTGTAAATAAGGGAACTATTTCTAAATAGACCTGCAAAAATTGCTATCTGATACAATGATGATAAAAGGTCACCATGTCTGGCACCAAGTAGGTATTGTCATAACAAAATTACATCTTCACCAGGTAGTTGAAGGTCTCCAACTTTCACCCTAGTGGGTCAGAGGCATCCAGACCTCCTGAGCAAGTTTATCCAGACTCTCCTCCCAACACTACAAATGCTACATAGAAACAGAGACACTGGCTGAGGAATGTCATTCATCTAGTGGCCAGCCCAGCCCAAACCATGACAAACTTGAACAACGTCACAGATCTCGTGGGAATTCTGGACTCTATCTGTATCTCTCTGATTTAATTCTAGCATCCAAATACATGAGCTCTACTCAGTGTGCAGGCCTTCAGAAATGCTGTTCTAGCATGAAGCATGAGGCTGTTTTCAATCTTCCTTAGAGCTTCTGGATGGTGCAGTTGTACAAATATCAGGCAACCTTAATATTTACTGCTTTCCAAACAGGAATAATTAGGATGTGGATGAATGTTTTTCTCATCAAGAAGATGCATATTAGTAACTCCAGGACTCTACCACATGTACCTGTGTGTCTACACAAAGGATGGGGTTTGCTTATCACTCCAGATGTCTGATGCACAAGACATCTGATGTCCACAATAACAAAAAAACTAGGACATTAAACGTACAGATGTAAGTAGAGTTTTATACCATATTCTACTTCCCCTCATAATAAAACAGCTCTGTGTCACTTTGAAACAGACTGGAGTTAACCATCTGTTAACCCAAACTACTGACAAGAAGGTCTGTTGCCTCAAAATTTACATCTCAACAGCTGCTTAAGGAGTACCTTATCAACTCCTTTTCATAACTCATCTACTCTCTCTAATGAAGAGAAAACTGAAGACTTGTTTCCAGCTGTTTTCCTACAGGCTAATGGAATTAAATGGCTTCTGAACTTTAGTCTGTCTCAGAATCCTTACTTATGGAATGGTACCTCCATTTTATGTAGAGGTTTTCCATTATTAAAAACAAGCATGGCAAGATATAAAGGAAGAAAATCAGTTTGAGACTCCTATAACAATCAATGGCCTCTGAGCCACCAGCTTTCAGCTTAAGATGATGAAGAAAAAAAATTAGAGGAGCATTAGTCAGGAGATACACAGGGTACACCACACCACTGCCACAGAGGCTGAGTGAAAGAACCCATAGGCAGGACAATCCAATGCTGCTGTCTCCAACATCCCTCACATGGCACCATGGCCCCATCATATGTACAGCATAGCCACAATCAGGCATAGTTCCGTCTGTAAGTATTTCATAGTCTGAACAGAGGAAGCAGGCAAAGAGGGGACAAGTAAAGGAAAGCAGGTCTAATGACTTTCTTAAGGTTGTATTTCATAACAGTGACAGAGACAGAAGAAAATCCTGCTCTCCAAAGCCCTACTTTGGTAACTTTCTGCCCACTAGAGTGCTGCTTATAGCAGGGGAGAGGAAACGAGTCTCTCCAGCCTTCCTCTGGCCAACAGGATACTCCCCACACTTAACCTCTTGTCTGTCTTAAAAAGAGCTGAGGATTTCTTTATATCAGCTCAAGCCCTCTTACTGTAGACTTTTGAAACATATATATAATTTCCAGGAGATATTTTTTATTATTATTTATCTCCCTGTTACCACCTCCTACTCTTCACTCCATCTCCCTTCCCCAATACCCTACTCCCCCGGAAACCAGGTGAATCAGAGTCTCCATGAAGAGGAAAGCATCAAAGAAGCACATGCAAAAATTCTGTTGAAAGAAAAAAAAGGGGAGAAAAAAAAAGGGGGGAAGAAAAGAGAGCCAGTTAGGCATGAAAACATTTCCTGAGAAAAATCTGTGCAGAACCGGGTGACACTAGGAGTTCAGACTTAGAATTCTTAGGTACAATATACCCAACTGAACGACGCCTTTGTGGGCTTCTGCTTGAAGATGTAAGTGGCCACAGACCCACCAATGCTTTTGTATTAAAAGCATCAATAGCAAAGCATGATATAAATATTCTTTGTGTCATACAGGAAAGGTATTCCATTTGCTTTGGGAACTATTCAATGTTCTCTACTACCCTCTGACTTAAAAGTTGCATACAATAAGAAAACAAAACCAAACAGCATGGTCACATACTAAGAATAAAAAACACAAAACAACTCATGGGTACTCTATAGGCTGAAATTTGTTTGCACAAATTATTCAGTGAGCACTTATGAATAATGAATGCGTTGTGGAAATCACGATCAGCTTATGAATGATTTATGAACTGAAATATGGGCTGAATTTGTCAGATAACCTTATTTTCCACAAATCAGTCAACCATCTCTTACATTAAATGGTACCAACTGGTTTCCAAATAGCCCTACCTGCAAAATATAATCTCTGCTTTCTGTGGCATGAGAAGAGCTTTATAAACCAAATTTCTGGAGACCTTCCATAATATTATCTGTCCAAGTTTTGCTCAAAAAACAAGTAATTATCCAAAACCAATACTAATTCCATCCTATATTTTAATTACCAAAGGCTATAATGTGACAGTTTGGCACCTACCCTATCAATCCCGGGTCTGCAGAGAGAATATGGGTGGAGATTACCTATCACAGAATACTTTATAGACTAGGAATAGTAATGCAAATCACAGTACCTTTAAAATGAGTCATTATTTTTGAGTGAGTTGTCTGGGAGTCTGTGAGAGAAAGAGTAACTAAAACAATCACAGAAAGTAAATGCACATGACCAGAAATTTAAAATATTTAATTCTGAAGTATTTTAAAATGCTTAGGAAATTAACTCAAACTTGACAGTTTATAACATGCCTCATTTCTTGAAGATTTTGCTCTAAAGCCATTTTAACCAAGGAACCTGAAAGTAATTTATCGGTATATACAAAAGACTTCCACATGGTAGGTCCACAGAAACTGTCCTACTGGATCGGACTCAAGGTCTCTCTAGCCTGTTCTCTTTGATGGTACCCAAGGTTTACAGAAAGCTATAAAAAACCTGCAGTAAGAAGCAAGATCTCCGTCATGTTCATAAACATCAGAACGGCAAGCTGCTCCTCTTGGCCCAATTCCTCCTTGGTGCCAGAGGCACATGGAAGGTGCTATCACTGCATGCCTCCAGATCTCAGGCACTGCTTATCTCTGACCCTTTCACAGCAGTCACGACGCAGAATGAGACTCCTCTTGGTGCCCTCTTTTCCCAGGCATCCCCACAGAGCTAGGAAAAACTTGGCTGAGGGTGAATCAGGGAACACCCTTTCAAAAAGTATTGTGGTTTTACGAGTAATCCCTCTAATGTACAGACAGCAGTGGGTTTAACACACCATTACTGTCAAATGGCATGCAGGGCCTACTGCCTTAATTTAATGCTCTTGATTTGCTGAGTGAACACCAGGATGCAGACAGCCTGCTAGCCATCGCACGCGATGTCAGCAGCCACTTCGGTTGCTCCTTCACAGCCTGTCACACCTTCAAAGGAAGGAGACATGAAACAGCTGGCGTATGCATCAGCGTAAGAAGGAACAACTTCTCAGGTGGGATTTCATCTCCCTTGGGGTGGAACAACTCCACATGGTGGAAAGCCATTAATGATCGCGCAGTGCTGAGATGAGAAAGGCAACTTGATTGTACTGTATTTGTTGCTTGCTTATGCAATTGTAAGGAAGGATTGCTGCAGTATTGCTAAAAGACCTGGAGCGCTTGTGACCTTTTGTTTTGCTTACTGCAATCTCCGACAGTTTCAGCAGCATGATGGTTCATAGCAAGCAGCAAGTACTGAACTAGTTATTTGGAGTACAAATGAATAATGAATAGGAGCTGAATCAGGACCCCTACATCAGCATTCTTACTCTAATAGCACCAAAATGCAACAGGTTACTCACAAATAAACCATACAGAGATGAAAAAAACTGCATTTCCCAATGGATTATTGCAAATAAAGTTCAGGAATGAGCTCATCCCAAATGTTACTCTAGTAAATAAAGGAAGCTACATTAGATCTGATGTTAGCCCTCACTGCTTCAGGACAAATTGCGGGTTTGGGAAAAGTGGGAGAAGGTATTAATTAAAGATTTTTGCAAACAGTTGGAATCAATTTCTGGCATCTCATCTGGACAAATACCATGAAGTCAAAGTGGAAGCAAATTTAACGTATTCCGTAGAGCTGCTTCATTCTCTTTTTGTTTACAACTACCATCCCAAATCAACAGGTATTCTAACATTGTTGAGATGTGGTTATTGTAATAGGATGTATTATTAGCATGGTTAGGAAATGGTTCACTTGAGGCAATTAGGAGAACAGACATACAAGCCTTCAGTATAATTACAAAATTGTGAGGGTTTTTGACTACCCAGTTTTTTTTTTCCAGTGTGGGTATAGTATGACCTGACCACAGACCCATCACACATTCATGTTAAAAAGCATATCAAAAGCATCAGTCTGCAAGGAAGAGGATAAAGACTAAATTGTCTTAACTGTTACCTTCGTGAGTAGGCATAAAGGACCTAAATGAATAGCAACACAGCTGTTACAAGAAGTGGAAACTCCATCTTACGAAAAATGGTCACAGATTGTGCCTTGTTGAGAAGACCTCTCTCCTGTTGCTTTGAGGCACTTCATAAACACACACACACAAAAAAAAAAAAACCCCAAACAACAAAATCCTCCAAACAAAAAAAAACCCAACAAAAAAACACCCTAACCCCCCCCCCAAAAAAAGGGGGGGGGGAGGGAAATGCCAGAGACTTAGAACTCTACTCCAGAAACCTATTTGCTTTAGGCTGAAAACTAAATTCTTAATCATCTATGCAACAAGGTTCTAAAACTCCAGTGGGAGAAAACTGACTACTTTTAAGATTAAGCTCAATTCACTCCTGAATGCGTCAGCTTACAAGAGACATTTGTTTGAAAGAATGCACAACTGGATCTCATGTTCCCTTTCTACGTTCAAATGAGTGGGCTCAGAGTGGGGTCTGAGTGCATGCCATAAAAGTCTTAGCCACCACAGGCTCAAAAATGTTCGGATTAGGATATGTTTCACTGTTTACCATGCACACACAGAGCAAAAGATGAAAAGGATTGGGCAAAGTGCATCACTTTCAGCAGAAAGTATTGCAAAGAGACAAATGAGGACCTAGGAGTGAAAGCAACGCAACTACAAAGCTTTAGGTGAGGCAATCAGAGAGTATGAATCATCTAAGGAACTTTGCCACTGCTTGTCAAACACATTATTCATCAAATTACTTCTGCTGGTACTTGACTGATTCTAATAAATATCCCAAGCTTTAAAATAACACAGTGGTAAAACAGCAAGATTAGATATCTTCATATCCTGTGGTCTCATAACTACAATGAAGAAACTGAAAATTCTTGCAAATTGAAGACATCACTGAGGAGGCAAAGAATCAATTTAGATCAAACGACCTGAAATTTGTTTTAGTTTAAACTAAAAAAAGATTAATGTTTTGACTTCATGGAGGAGAGAAAGATAGGCAGTGTATTTCTTTCTCAAGCTGTCATTTCATGCTCACCCTTCTGAACAAGTTCCACTCACCTTAGCTATCCTAAGGCTACCGCAGCCTTTTGAACCAAAAGCTCTGGCAAGTCTGCAACATACTGAGACTCGCATTCCCTTGCAAATTCTAACACTAAGTTACTTACAGCCATACAGTGAACGTTCAGGCAATCCTGCTCATCCAGGCACCTTCTGTTATGACTTTAACACCCATGTCATAAAGGTGGAGGCATTTACATTGGGATATAGTGCAAAATTAAACCTGCAAATGGCTGAATCTGAGCACCTTCTGCTCATGAACGCAGCTGTGGTTTGCAAAGCCAAGAGATGCCCAACATCACAAATCAAAGGTGCCTGTTTTGTACTATAAAACCTTGCACTCACCAGAACTGCAACTCTAAACACACACATAAAACTTGTCAACACAACAATCAGTTCACAGGAACACTAAACATGGAATATTTGCCATGTTTTGACTTTTAAAGGTGGAGTCTAAACTTTGCAGTCCAGGCTGCAGGTCTCGAAGTACTGGGATTGCCCAAAAACAGCCTGTCTAGGAAATGGCTACATTAGCAAACAAGCACCTCAGTTTTCTTCATGTATACATCTGCTCTTCTCCTTTGATCTATGTGACCAAAGAAACAAAGTTCAATGTGCTCTTCCAATGAAATTAAAAGGCCTTATTCAATGCACAGCCTAGCACTGTAATTTGGTAGAGAAAGATTATATTGCAGAATACACCTAAATTAATCTTTATGTGTTAATTTTCTGTGGTCACTTTGTAGAGACCTTACCTTCTCTTCTTTGCTGCAAGCTGGTAGAAGGTTTCCATATACTACAGAGGACATGGGAGAGAGGACTTCCAGTTCCCAAGCAAGAAATGGGAATGGTGGCTTGTGGGAGTGCAAATTGCCAACAGCACATATTATATCTGACCAGTCTGTTCCTTTTGTTCTGGCAGAAAACAGCTGAGAATTTCAGTTCGTCTGCTGGCTCTCTTTGTCCTCCTATTTCTGCTTCATTGACTCTGGTGGTGAAGAGTTTCTTCCACAAGGCTGACAACAAGTACTATGAAACAACCTTGAATGGTTCATAAAGCACATTGAAATAAACACGGATCAACCACTGTTGGCTTTCACACGATCTTAGTCTATTAGGTATATATAATTCAGGCCCCCTTTCACTGACTCTAGACTCTTGTATTGCACTGATCTTAGAAATACTGCTCAACTGCCCCTTATGCACTTCACTGAAAGCCTACATGGTCACATTTTCGTGCTGTCACCAGTGCAGGAAGCACAGCAAACCCACAGGACAGAACAAGCATCAAAGGGATCCGGCAGATTAACAGCTGTGCCACCTTGCAGGGAGAACAGATACAGGTGATCATTTTAAGCATGCACAGTGAATGTTTTCAGTATTTTTTTTCTTTCTTTTTTTTTTTTTTTCATCTCCTAAGTATCACTCACACATTTATACCAGAGCTTATCTGGAATCTTCTGACAGGATACTTTATGTGAGAAAACTATGAAGGATTTTGCTGCAAGCAAGACTTTCTGCAGCCTATGCCAGTTTTGATAGTGTTTTATGTTGAAAAACAACAACTTAAAAGTGAACATATCCACTGAATCAGTATTCAGCGGTGACATTTGAAGTGTTTAACATGTAGATGTTTCAACATGAAGTGACCTTTAATTTCAGTATTTTAAAATTACATATAGAAAAAGAAAAATGTAAACCTTGCCTTTTAAATTAACTTCACAGGGAAGAAACCAAAACCAAACAACTCTGGTTTTGATTTTAGTTGGAAAGAAAAATTTGGAAAATGTAGAATTTCCTACGGAACAGAATTTCAAAAGACTACATAATGCTTTTTCAATTGATCACAATTCTTTTGTCAGAGGAAAATATGACTATGGAGTTGAGAAAAAAATTTCTCATGGCATCATTAAGTAATGATCTGTAGAGTGAGAAAGCACAGAAAGACAATATATGCTGGGTTATTATTTGCTACATTTGCTGATATTAGACCAGGAGAATTCTACACACTTGAAATATTTTTACTTTTGCATGATTTATCCTATATGTTTCTTTGCCTTGCTTTGATCTCATCTTCAAACCACGCTTTTCACACCATCCTTGAGCCCTGTTCAGTAAGAAAGGAAAGTTGTGGGGATCTCTACCTGCAGCTTTCAAAGCACGCAGCTCCTAACTATCTGCACAGTCTCACTGTGCTGTTCAGATCAGAAATGTAAAAAGCAACAATATGGAATATTTCTGCCCTAGTTGACAAGAATACGCACGGGCCTGATCCACTTTTCAGGCCTGATAAACAACCAGCAGATAGGCTGACAGAAGTTTCTAGTGGAGATAATTTTTCAGACAAAGAAGAAACTAAGAGAGGAAGAGAAAAATTAGCCCAGCCTTCACAACCTTGTGCCTGCACTGCAGCACACAGGCATACATCAGTTACCCTTTAACCTGATCTTTCCTCCTTTGTCAACAGGAGGAAAGCAAATAGTCTGCAGCTCCTAACTTGCACAGAGGGCTGTAGCAGGTATTTTTACTTAGTTTAATAAAGTGGAACCTAGTAGCTTCCAACAGACACCTGGACTTACTTGCAGCTCCTGTTCTAAACACAGTCAATAAGCATCCAAAGAAAGCTCCTGAAGTTATGTTCTTATTTGTACAAATCCCCTTCCTCGGAAGCTGCAGGCCCATGCCAGGCGACAGTAGCTCTCTTCTGGAGCTGGACAAAGTTGCACGCAGATGCAAAAGGTTGGCTATAGCACTGAGAAAAACAACTCTATCTTGTGCCGTGGGTTCACGTTCAGGTGGGACTTGCAGCTGCCACAGAGGAGCTGAGCTGTAGAACTAGCCATCCAAGCCACCTCCCGGTAGCGCTGTCTCCCAGGCTCCTGCAGTCCCCTGGCCTCCCTCCTTTCTGGCTCAGGGAGTAGGAGGCACTGCAACACTATTTATATACAAACCCGCTACTGCATAAGCAGTAAATCCAAGTACTGAGCAGCTGGTGGTTGCTCTGCCCAGTAAAACTCAACGTACTCAGTAGAGTGACTGTGTCAGCTACAGTGAGCATGAAGGCTTGAGCTCAGGAAAGCGCCCGTGCAGATCACGAGGAATTTGACCACAAGCTATAGAAACACTCCACAAGCTTAGTTGTGCAACTTTGTGAAACCAAACACAATTAAGTACCAAAAAAGTACAACAAATGTGTCCAGCATATTAAAGGCCATGAGGTATACTGACAGCTTTTTCTACGAAAAGCAAGAGCATTTTATTCTGTCTTAATGCAAAATATCATGGTATAAATGAACATATGGAAGGAAACTTTTTTTTTTTCCAATGATGCAAAAAAGTAATGGCAAATTATTGTTTATTTCAACTAACACAAAAGACGTACTATATAAACATGGAATTGACCTTGCAGTAGGACATTTAGTATGACTGTGTACAGCACTAGGGGACACGCTAGAAGAAAACACTACTTAAATTATGCATTAACTTATGAACTAGACTACTGTAGTTAACGTGTATATCTGTAAACTAACTGTTAATGTGCATGGAACATTTACATTTCTTTAATTAAATAAAAATATAAACAGCCATACATTCCATAAAATATTTTAAGGTCTTTTTCACAAAGAAGCATCAACTAAAATGGCTAGTCCTCATGACAAAAGCATAAAAGGCAGGATTATCACCAGTATCTCAAAACAGAAAACAGGCAAGGGAAAGACCGTTGTGCGTCAGTCATTACAAGAATTTCAGTATCAAAGACATTTAGTTCCTTTTTCAGTTTTTACTTACACTATCTCCATATTGCAACATGAGGGGGGAGAGCTGGTGATTATGGACAGCAAAATTGGACATTGTGTAGGAAAAGCTGTGTGCCAAAGAAACAGCAAGGTACACATAGCATCACCTCATTCAGTGTCCACATCACTACAGTGTTTATCCCAGTCTTTTACGAAGCACTTTATAATATGAGGTCTACAATAAATATGCAGTTGTGATGACCTTGCTGTTAAAGAAAAAGAGTGAAAAAAGCTTTTTCCTCCCTCTTATTTGCATGAAAGGGGCAAAAGAGGTTGAAAATAACCAACCTCCCTTTCTGCTTTTTGTCACTGCGTTTCATTTGCTCTCAAAGAACATCCCAAAGTGATTATGAAAAATGAAAAAGAGAAAAAAAGTTAGGAGATTCAGGCTGTTGTTCAAAGAGAGGGAAAAATTTCAGATTCAATTCTTTTTCATCTTGACAATTGTGTGTCTAGAAGTTGAAATGTGTAAAGGAATATTATTTAGATGACAATTTTTTTCCTGACTACATGTTTAGTGTGGAGTAGAAAAAAATTCATCACACAACAGCAGAAAAAACAAACACCAAAAATAAAAAAATAAAACAAGAAAAGAAAGTTACCGCAAACCCCTTCATGGACTGGCACCTCCTTACTCTTAGGGTTTTCTGTATCCAGACACAGCACATGCATGGTGGTGTTGCAGTCAAAATAGATCACACAGCAACAAAGCTTTGACCTCCTAGACTTCACTGGTGGAGATTCAGCTCCTTTTCTTAAGGCAGTATGCCATTTTGTCTGTGTTACACGTGGGAGTCAACAGTGGATCACTGGGACCCCACAGAGGAAAGAAGCAACCACTTGCTGAAGCAAGTGCTGCTGAGCTCCTGTGGCCCAGAAGACAGCTTTCCAGAGCAGTCAGCAGGTGCCAGCAGGACAACTGGGACTTAATCCTTTGGCTACCCAATCCCAGTTTCCACTGTTGGACTGCTACCAGTGGAAGTTATAAGAATGATCATCTGTGAAGCAGGCCCATGTGCCTGCAGCTCTGTTGTTTCTGATGCAGATTCAAAAGATGTGTTTCATCAGAACTTAACCAAGACTCCTTTTGCAGCCACAAGGATCAGAGAATGAGCAAGAGTGACATTAAGGGGCTGATACCATCTGCCTAAAACTCTGGTGTGCTTCCCTGAAGAGGGGAAGACGCTAGGAGATGAGAGGTTACCTGCATCTACCAAAAAAGGGCTTGATAGGTAAAGCTGTTCTGGGACAATTTTTCTGGGGAAGTGACCTGCAGTTTGGCTATGCTGAAGCTTGGTGAAAACATCTACTTTCGCCTGTCGTGATGAAATTCAGTGAACAGAAAGATTCACAGCTCTCACTGGGACAAAGTGCAGAGGCCGAAGACCACGCTCCAGAACAATCATCTACCCAGCCTTCCTGGAGCAATGTCCCACAAAAAGTAACACACTTGTATGGACATACTTTAGCACTACACTGTCAGAGCTACTGACTCAATACCAGTTCAGATTTGAGCTTACTGTTAGGCTGGTCAGAAGTGCTTATTCCTTCAGTATTGTGGCAAGTTCTCCAATTTTACAGCTAGTGTTTCACATTAGCTAAAAATTAGTCTTTATTTCCATTAAAGAAAAAGCAATGGAAGATGTCACCATTCTGAAAACAGAGAAACCTCTGCTTCTCTCTTTTTACTGCCTTTGCTTAATTTATCAGATGCATGCCCTTAAAACCAAGAAAATGAATAGCTTAGGATGGCATAAATCTTATACTGTCTACATAATAGCCACAGTGACACAGAGAAATGTGAACGTCATTGCGGACAAACTTATTTTGCACCCAAAATAAATTGCAGTACTTATCTCAAAGTGCAAGCACAACACAAAATATTTTAGAAAAAGAAACATAAAATGAGTCAATGACTCATGCTGGTCAACCTTAAATTAACATCAGCATACATCAATAATGGAATCATAATACAGGAACACTGAACGCTACTACTATTAAAGTAATAACGTATCATTTTCAAGAAAGTGTGGCTGAAAGTCTTTTACTAGAAAAATTCTATGTTTCTCTATATTTCATCTTTTCACATTTTCTGTATTATCAGTTAAAATACATGCAATGTATGTAGATTTCAGGAGTGAGAAGGAGATGAAAATAACTGATATTATACATTTAGGAAAAATACCACAGGTCAAACTTAAAGCTCTCGTGTCATTTTCAAATGCCCTTCTTAAAACTGCATTTGACAACAAAATGCATTTGGCTTATTTTGCACATAGCTTAGAATTCAGGGCAGTCCACAGCTCTCTCCCTTCTAAGTGTTTGGGAATGGTAAACAAATTGGCAGATAATTACATTCTGTCTCTTAGCAACCTTAACTGTCTTGCAATGAAGTTATTGGGCTTTTTTTTCTGATGTATTCTACTAATGACATTATTTCCACAAATTTTAGACCCAGTCTGACAAACTCCTTTTGTACAAAACCTCCTGGATCAGCCCATCATTAAATGACAGCAAAGATCAGTTAGTGAAAGCTACCATCTTGTTTATAATCTCTTGGGAAGACAATTCACAATAAACATATACTGAGGACAAACAAATAAGTAAGTAGGAAGAGGCTAGTCAAAATATTTTGTCATGAGCCTAAACAGCCTTTTCCACTGTTGTAACTGTAAACAAACACAATATAGAAACCTGTGGTTTAAATACAAACGTTTAGATAGCAAAACTCCTGATTATTTAACTGAAGAAATGAAAATTGAAATTCTGGAATACAAAAGAGGTTTGGGCCAGTTTTTCAGAAAATATTTGATTTTAGTAATCATTTTTGAAAATGCAATCCCACTTGTAGGCATGAAGGAATTCTGAAAAGCCAGTTTGTTTTTTTACTGCACATGAAAGGGGAAATATTGCTGCCACTATGCCACTTCTGCAGACCTAGGACTATTCAGCAGTAGCAGACTGCTTGGAGTGGTTGTAAAAATCTTCACTACATTTCAGTGGAACGTGCAGGGCCTTTGTTCAGTGCCTTCCTAGGAAAGAAACTATCTCTACGTTCTCTTTCCCTCTCAATAACATCAGAGCAGGTATGAGTAACAAAGTAGTTAAAGATGATGAAAAATCAGTAGTGCCATAAAATACAATTAAAACAGTAACCTAAAATACTTTATCCTGCCAAAAGACTTTTTATTACACACCATCTTAATATGTCTCCTTACTCAAATGCTGATTTTGCATTAGAATCTTTGTACAATCACTGGCAGAGAAGCATGGATACACACTGCAGAAGACAGCAACTTTCTTATCTGCATCCCTAATAATGAACATAATACTGCTTCTCTGTTTAATGGCCAATTTATGTATAAGTACCTCTCTAAATTAATTCCCAAAGCAGGTTATTGCTCCCTTATCATGGATTATCTCCAAAACGGTAACCAAACAATAAACTTATTTGAAACAGAGCAGAAGGAACCAGCAGTCTCTCGCTGAGGAGCATTAATTGTAAGTGTTTGCACCTTGCCTGATTACTTGGGAAATGAAGATGAAAATCTGACAGACTGGAACTGGACATTGAAAAAATATTTTTTCTTAAGTTCAAAAGCAACAGCATAAATCACAAAAATGATTAATTTCAGCACATGGACTTGAGAGTTGGTCTCTCTGTAACTTGGTAAATTGCATCTGCACAGCAGACATAGGAGACTAAATAACAGCGTGCTTTGGGGGCAATTACTAATTAAGACTAATACAGTCTTTTCACAATGTTTTGTTGCTGTGCAGAGTGTTATTCTCCATTTTAGTCAGGCACCTGGCGATGTGTCTGGGCTCAAATGAAGTGCTTGCCACAAAAACCTCAGATTCCAACTAGATGAGAAAGAAGAACCATGCCACTTCAGTCAGGCATCCGATAAAGGAAAAGGCAAACAGAATGGGAAAGGGATTCCTTTCCATTGTGTGCTGTTTTGATAAAAAAATCAGTTTTCCAGCAGCCCCTCTCTGAGTATACAAGTGTGCTCCTCCTCAAGAACAGTGCCAGTGGGCAGCAGTGATGACACCAGGAGCAGCGTGCACTGCGCCTGCCCTTTAGCAATAGAACGGGGCAAGACTGCATTTCTGCTGCCCTCCTTTGTTCCGGGGACATTCAGGTGCAGACAAACATACTTGCTCAACTCCAGCCCCACCTCTTAACTTCTCTTTGCTCACCACCACTCATTCCCTTCAGGTCACAGCCCCTCAGATCTGCTAATCAAGTGCCATGCATAACATCTTAAACAAGCAAAGTTAGGAAAAACTTGTATCAGGCTACACTTTGCTGGGTGAGGTTAGAGATTGCTGTCATCATCATCAGGTCTAAGAAGCAGCGTGTTAAGCAGCAAGGAGCAAAGGTGTTTTCAGACAAATGTTTTGGGAATGCTTTGTTGATACTGGAATGGACACAGGGTTTTTTTTCTCTGTCCTCATTTACTCTCCTGAAATCTAGAAAAAGCCCACAGGACGTGACAGCAGAAAACGTGTCCAAAAAAGCAGTATATTGTTCATTCAACTGCACCAAAGAGGCCCTTAATTTCTAATTAAAAAAAAAAAAATTAAAACCCCCACTATTTTATCTTCACACATAGATTTTTTCCAAATGAAAGACAAACAGAAGAAAATACCTATAAGCAGAACCTTGTCAACCTTCATCCATTTTTTAAAAACTCAACACAGAATCTGAGAGAGAGGAAGGAACTCAGGCAAGCTGATGCTGATGAAAACACTACAATGCTCAAATACGGTTTCCCTTTAAAAAGCTGCCAGGGCTAGAGCAGTCACATGGCAAAATGGTGTGTGTCTGGGTCTGTGCGTGCCTGTTTAATAAGCCATGAAGCTCTTTGGCCGAACTAGCGTGTGTGTCATGTGATACAGGGGTTGCCATGGCAAGTACACATGCAGTTCTTGATCTGCTTCATCACAGATGTAGCAGAATCCAGATTAACAATGCAGGAATATGATTTCCTAGGAAAAAAAGATGCACTTTGCTTAGCCTAACAGTTCGGCTGCACAGCTGAAAAAATTTACATTATCTGCTCGATGGTATTTGCGCTATGTTCATTGAAAACTTTTAATCTCAAAACAATAGCCATGTAACACAAACACTATCAGTTCAGTCTTGGAAAGCAGCTATGTATTTGGCATTTGTTGCAGTACATGAATTTCAGTATACTTTTCCATTTAAATACAGAGAAGATTCCATTTCTGCTTCAGCCCTCAAAAACACAGATATAACTGGTAGAGAGAGGAATGGGCGAAAACTGTTCCAGCAAAATAACAAAAAACATGTCAAACCAACTCTAAAACTCAGTCATTGCTATTTTTAATGTAGTAATCCACAGGCTGACAATCAACGCAAGAGATTCCTGTGAAAGATGTTCCTGACACTGAGGTAGAAAACATATCATCAGTGTTTTAACATCTGGTACCAAAATTAAGCAGCTTGCTAATACAACACGTTGATGAAGACCTGCATCGTATGGGCTGCCGTTCCTAACTTGGTGACAGGACATGGCTGGAGCTACTTGCAACCAAAGCCAGGTTTATAGAGGTGATTCCATTCCTGTAGGGGCAGCCATAGGACTGTTTGACCTCACTGAGGTCAGTTCCAGCAAGGCACAACATTCCGTGCTTTTAGGAACCTCACTATGGTGCCAGGATCTACCATGAAGTGCCCAAAGACCTTTGGCATACCTTGACCTTCAGTATTTAATGCATGTTCAGGTGATGTTCATGTGTGCTGCTGCTCCAAGAGAAAAGACATCCAGGTCCTGAAATAATTTCTGATACTACAGAATAATCAACCTTCAAGCAAAAAATTACAAGGAGCCTAACTGGAAAGAGTGACTGCCCGAGCCTCTGAGCAATTACGTAAAAGCAGGCAGACCTCAATGCAATTGGAATTTTTAATAAAAGTTAGCCCTTTGTCTCCATGCTTTTCGTAGAAGTGCTTGAAAAGAGATAATCTGTATTGAAAAGACAATTGATTCTCTCTGTGTTTCCTTCCAGCAAGAAAACAAAATAAAAATTAAATTTGAGTTAAAGCCAAACGGATTCCCCCCACCCCTACACTGGCTTCCAAACTCTTCCATCGCTTACGCGGGGCTGGTCTCGAAACCTACAGCACCATTCATGCCTGTAATTACTACCAACTCAGGGCATCTGGAAGTGCAGAGCTCTCCCAGCATGTTAAGGACAAGATGTTGCTTCTGTTCTTTCTCTTTATTAGAAGATACTGTGTTGGGGCTTCATGGGTTAATTTCAGATCCATCTCTTTTTTAACCTTATACTTCTTATTCCACTTAGATTCTTCATGTCCCCATACACATCTCACTTCCACTGTGTATCATAGGTTTTTCTCCAATAGCAATAAAAGGGAAAATCTCCATTGCAAATCACTTGCTGATTTAAAGGAATCAGAATACTAAAACACAAAGAGATGCTCGAGGATTTTCTCTCCATTAGAGTGGGCTCCATTTAGTGTTGGTTGTTATTATTTTTAATCGGATGTCCATAAAGTTGAAGACCTGCATCACTACTGATCCAATCAAAATGTTTCTCCCATAACAAAATTGCATAACAGATTATATGGATTTTTACTGAAACTACCTTGAATCTCTCTGCTTACAGAAAATGAATATAAAAAATCTAACCACTAAAATACTGGATGCAAGTTCAGGATGCAAATAACTGATTTTGTTGTGCTACTTGGGTTTGTTTATTACAAAATTACTGACATCTCTCTCAAGTTCATCTCATTACCAAAAATTAGAAAAATGAGATCACTAGTCAGAGCTTCTACTAATGTGATTTTGGTGTTACCAGACTAATTTTTTAATTAGCCTCTCTTTGTTTACTTATTCGGACTTGCACATTGTGGAGGGCTGCAGGATTGTCTCATGTCTGAGTCACAAAGCTGAGCATAAAATAAATAACTTCTCACATCCCCCAATACCTCTATTTTAGCCCTGAGCTTTCTGCAGACAGAAACCATAGCTGCACGCAGAGAAGCAAAACAAACTTTATGTTTAATTATAGAAAATTATTCTCTAGATGGGCTACATTTTTAAACAATCGCTTTTGCAATACTAAAGGACTCGGCAGTTTCCTTTTGTCTTTAAAGATTCAATTAAAAGTATGTTTCAGAAATTAAATTACAACATGAAATTAGCTAAGGGTATGAAATACTGCATTTGCCCTAGCATTCAGGGAAAGGCCGTACAAAGCAATTCACTTAATGGCTCCTAACATGTGATCTCAACTTAATAACTAAAGTGCCCTCAGCCAGCAGAGGATCTACTGGTGAGATACGCCCTATATAATCCACCCAAAGAAATGGATTAAACTCAGGTAAATCTCATTAATTTATGGTAAACCCTATAGTTACTCTCAGTTTTCATCTTTTAAAATGTTACAATTTTGTCAAGTAACACACTTGTTGACAGGAATATTTCTGTGGGTTTTAGCTGGCTGTGGCCCTCTCAATCTTGACATGTTCCAGAAGCATCTGCCAGAGTCTATTGGAAGCGTTTGTTTCTCTCTAGCTTTCAGAGAGTACTGCTGGATGTAATTCATCACAGCCACTGGGGATACACTTCAGTTTATTCTTTGCTGTACTAATATAGGGAAGGAAATGAGCAGTCCCCTAACTCTTCAGCTGTCCCTTTAGTCACCTGTTGGGTACAATTTCAGCTCATACTGTGAGCTGCTTTGTGCTGCGTGCGTGCACCGGGTTAGTGTTTCAGAGGAATCTAATTTCCATTTGGGGTCCTTGGGTACTGTGCAATAAAAAATAAAATAAAAAACAACTCCACTTACGACTGCCTTCTGTGGGACCAAACCAGCTCACTTTGCTCATTCGCAGGCTGCTGGCAGGTCTCACGGGGAGCTGCAGCGTTCACCCCCAGCAGCGCCCTGGCAGTACCAGCCCCCAGGGCTAAGCAGAGCCTGCCCCACACCAGCTCCCCCACGGCCCCTCGGCACAGGGGGTGGCTGCTGGCTCTATGTTCTTGACGGAGGGCCCTGCGCTGAGGACACACTCCACACGGTGGTGGTTTTTTTCTTTGGTTGGTTTTGTGTTGTTGTTTGGTTTTTTAGAATATTTTTAAACTGACTTCACTTAGGATTACAAGTCAAACTACAGTGGAAAGCCAGAAGGAAAAATAAAAGGAGTCTCTAACTATAAAACCTACACCTAGCAATGTCTCTGCAATCCATCTCTTCTCTAATCTCTCCTTACTCCCATTTTAATCCAATCACATAAAAATCTAATCAGTGCACATGGACATTCCTGTTTTCATACAAGTTTTAGCCACTGATCTCTTATAACTCCGCAAGAAGATGCCCATCACCAGATGCTTCTGTCGCAGAGGTGGTCTGTACTGATGTTCTCTGCTTTCAGGGGTATACCCAAGAGCAAACTCTCTTCTTTAGGCTAAGAAAACAACCATCCCGATTAAATTATCAAGTGCCATACTATGTTTGTGCTTTCCTGTTGAGGGAAATAAATAAAGAAAAGCACGCCTAGCCTGTCAGAAGGCTGCTGAGAAGGAGAACATGCAAAGGCAGCAAACACCTGCCAGCTGGGTGGGGCATGAAGTAATCTTTATTATTATTAATGACAGCAAAATACAGGTGTGATTTATGGCCCTGGAAAGAGCAATGCACTGAACTGTTCCACTCAAATAACATGTTTGTTTTCCTTCAACTGTATGAACAAGTATTGTTAAACAATGGATTTTCCTGAAAGCACAGAAAGATTCGCTCATATTATTCTAATGCTAGCATAGACCTTCAGTTCTGCTGGGTTCTCAGACCCGTGCTGTGTGTTCCCAGTGCTTATTACAGACAATTTTGGCAGAATTTCCAAAGTGCATGTTGCTGAACCTGCATGTGTGCACATGTAGGAGTGTGGCTAGCTGCAATTTTGCTACTCATGGGTCATGAGACTACTTTCTCCCTGTCTTCTGTACAAGTATCTCTCCTTCAGGTTGCAACATGAGTTCTTAATTCAGGTCATAGGCAATTACAACATTTGTCAGGTGTCAGTGAACTTCAGCATGGAGTACTTTATGGTTACTGGAAGCCTTGAACCAGAACAGATCAATGCTTCAATTTTGCCAGCAGTCCTGGGCTAGATATTAATGTTACATGGCATATTAATTGTGCTGTTTTACTGAATGTGTTTCTCCATTAATGAAGTCCATCCTAGATTAGTTAAAAAGACTCCATCTTGGCATGCTTCTGAACAGTCTTCCTTTTTTAAATCCAGTCTTCACAATAAGTTTTTATTTATTTCTGCTCTACTCTATGCAATTTCATAATACACTTGAAGACATTTTCCAAACAAATGCAAACCTTTGACTAGAAAGAGCAGCACCACCAGAACCCTAGAGGGTTGTGCAAAATATCTACTTCCCCACAGCTCTACATGCATCTCTGTCTTGCTAAGGGGGGCTTTTTGGTTAAAGGCAGTGCTGGATAATTTCAACTACCAGGTTAAAGTTACAATCCCACATCCTATAGTTAAAGAGTAATAAAGAGGTAGTGAGAAAAAAAATGGAAATAAAAGTGGAATGGGAACGAATTACTAAACCTGGATATTAAAATCCATATGCCCCCCAGCATCCCCAGCATCAGTATGCCAAGGACTGTCTCCGAGTGGTACAACAGACCTCCTCCAGAATGACTCAGTCTGCTGAGGAGGCACTAGCCTGTAGGTTGTACGTGAACACACGCCCAAATGGAATTGGAGCAAGGCCAGTTCACTCATTTACACAGGTGGTCAGACAGCCTGAGAATACCAAAAGCACGGAGCCACTTAGGCTGGATTTTAACAAGAAGAAAAGGGATCTCTAACCCATTTAGAAAACCTCTGGGCTCTCTATGACCTCACACTTCTAATTATGCTTTTAAATATAGCAAATGAATCCTGAGCAAAAATACATCCACTTACATAGAGGGCCAGTATATGTCTGAGCAATTTGTGGAATAATGCTGGGGAAGAGACCATGTAACTTCCCCAAAAAAGAGTAAAAGTTGTACGCAGAAGCCCTAAAATCATGGAAGATTTATTGAAAAAAACATCAAGCTTTAGATACCAAACTGATAATGGTTTCTGCTTTATTTCCTTGGTACCTGGGATTACCAAGCAGGCTATCAGTCTCTGTGGTAAATTTTAAATTACATTTGTTGCATGACTGTCCTAAAATAAAACTTCTCAGAATAACAGCAACAGCAATATAATATAGTTTGCATTGTCTCTGTTGTTTATTTTGTGTGGCAATAATACAGGAGGCCATATGGATATGAGCATTTGGAAGGGAGGATTTGTTGGCTAGATCATCACATCTGTTTACTTACAAATGCAACAAAAATACATTCAGAGGTCACTGACTGCACAACCATTTTACTTACTCTTGATAAAAAAAAAACAAAAACAAACAACTATCCATGCTACTCTTTCTACATCAGTCCAACTTCAAAAGAGACTCTGTGATATTTTCATGACAAAAAGGTTTTGAATTCATACTAAAATTAGTCTCTATCACACTTCATCAACCACTTCCACCATAAAGGTGGTATCACAGCAATAATTTAATCTAGGATGAAATGAGTATGCAACATGTCCAGGAGGAAGATGATAAAAACAACCAGTGCCACAGTTAAGCTTCCTTATAACACATACCTTTTGATTAAAGGAACACATACAATTGACCTCATATCCAAAAATCACATTCACTGAGAGAACTCAGATTTGAATTTCAAAAAAAGAAACAAACCACCAACAACAAAAAAAACACAAAAGACCAACACCAATATACCAAACCAATAACAACAGATTCACAAGCTTGTAATTTATAACATCTCAATAATGTGCTCACAGGTATTTCAACTGAGCCCCTTGCCATGATCCAAAATATTTATTGCACTTCCTTCACATTTTTCTTGAGGTCTGGCTGCAAGCATCTTGTAATCTAGTAAGCATAAGTATTTCTGCAAATTTAGAAATGTATAGTTCACTATGTAAAATTTCAACTACAGACAAATGTTCAGAAAAAGAAGAAACAGTACTTTAAGCATTCTTTTACCTAAAGTATTTTTCTGATTTCAAGACATTATTATAAACAGTAAGTTCATAATGAAATTATTTTATTTAGCTTATTTTTGATTCTGATAGAAATCTTTTGGTAGAAACACCTCAGCATGTCCATATACTCTAAGATTACACACATTTTCTCAGCTGAACAGAGCTTTTGGCAGTGAATAGTCCCATGCATAGAAATATTTTTATATTTGCTTGCTGTCGCCCACGTTTGATAACGCTTAACTTTTAACTGAAGGACACGTAACTTATGTCTTGTTTATGAAGGAAGCTAAGGACAGAAACTACAGAAAACTACAGACAGATAATACCTGTATTCAATTACTTCCACAACCTGAAAAAAAAATAGAGCAAGAGAAAAATATGATCTTACTTTTGCCGATGGGTTAGTCTTCAATATTTGATTTGCCAAGAAAGGAGAGGTTAAGATGACAGCTGTTCATTACAATTCCTTCTTTATTACAAGAGCTTAACTCTGCCACTGGCTGGCTGGCCCATTTCTGCTAGCTTTAGCAGAGAACAGTGCTCCTAAAAGCTCCTCCTCTTGACAGCATCTGTCTGGATACTTCCCTCAACAAGCAGAAACAAGGCTCTCCACAGAGTCATTTAGGTGCTGGGAATGAGCTACAAGTAAGGGAAACCATTAGAAGTAGAAATAAATATTTTGATGGCTAAGTCCAGGATTTGGCAGGTTCATGCCTGCTAACACCATCAGCTTTACAGTAGAGCAGTGTTACAAATCAAAATGACAACTTCCCAAAGAGAAACAGCAGCTTGAATGATGCCTAAAAACAAGAAACCAGAACTTTGAAAGCATACATCTCCTATGGAAGTGTACAACACCAGCCACTCCCTATGATTAATGCAACATGCCTCAGCCTTCAGAGGAGGGGGAGGAGGGTTCATTATTTGTTTCTTACCAAGATTTTGTATTTATACAATTAAAAAAACCACTGGTGAAGTATCCACACAAGACTACGTATACAAGATATCAAGTATCTAAATATATGTATTTTGATTTTAGATGAATCAGAAAGCAATTGCTCATTCTAACAGATACCCTATGTAAACTCAAAATACTCACCTTTTCCCTAGCACCCATAACAAGCTGAGGCAAATCTACCTTTTGTTCCCAGAAACACTGCCTACCACAGATACTGTATCATGGCAAATGCACATCTCACAGTCCTGCAACTTTATTGCCAGTGAAAATGATACTGCTTCATAACTTTATTTGCAATTTATAAGCTCTGTGGGCAATATGCCAGTACGTTTTCTTGGTCTGGACACAGCCGCCTGAACACACAATGATCAAGTAGTGAGATCAGACAAATAAAAGATGGAAGAAAAAAGGTCTAAAAATTAGGTCCAAAATATATATACTAATGTATTTATTGTGGCTTATTCTCAACTACTAATCAGCACATTAACCTTATTTTCTCTGCATGATCACTAAGTACCATACTAAAATTAGGTCAGAAATTCAGATCAGCTGACTCAGCCCAGCAAGATCAGACAAAGACTAGTTGCTTTTTTTTCCAATCCAATACCATGTGTTTTATCCCCTGCAACATACAATGGAGCCATACATTTTTCCCCACAATTAACCTATCAGAACGACACACAACAAGATAGCAATCACACTGAATGTACAGCAGTGCTACTGAAGAAACACAACACAATGTATCCTTAGGAAGGCAAAATGTACAATCAAATGGCTTTTCTTTTTTTACATCATTTTTCAGACCTTGTTTCCAAACTGCTGACTAATGCCTTTCAGTAAACTTTTATGTCATCCAGCACGGTTATGAGATGATTTAGGTAAATAACAGCTGCTTCCAAATAGTGTTATGTGTGAATACTACCACTTTATTAGAGAATAAATTACTCATTATTATGTTGTTAATATATACAATCAGCCTTCTTCTAAAAAAGACCATCTGAACACTAAAATTCAATAGCTTCTCAAAAAATTCAATAATCAGACTATTAGGTAATTTTCAGTAGGTGCCAAAGACTTTGATTCCTACAAGCAAAAGGAGAGTGTTTGCTGGAACCCCCTCTCCTGGTCAAAATCTACCTGCAGTTAATCCCAGGGGATGACTCCCTTGTTGCTAAGGAGATTGTTTTCAGCTGTTGGTAGTCTCCAGACTGGTAGCACTGTTATCACTGCACATGTGCATCACTTCCTGTCTAGGCCACACTATCAGGAATTAGGGATAATATAAATACCCACCAAGATAAGATAAGGATACAAGGAAAATAGTATAGAACAAAGAAGAAATCAATAATTCTACTTTACCTTTCCTGACTGCTGTGTTTCAATAGACAACATGATCTTGGATGAATCTCTGGAGTTTACTACAGAGAGCAGACTCAATTGCAATCAACCTAAGTGACTTTAGACACTATGGTTCCTTTAGTCAAACCAGATGTTCTCCCTTAGTCTGCCATTGCTTTTAGTTTTCCTAATCAAGAGGTGATCACAAATATCTCATTTTACCTCTCCAAGTTTACACAAGAAAAAGACAGAAAAAAGACTTAAAGACAGCGTTTTCCAAGATTTCCTAAGGTGTTTTTCCTACTTTGTTTCCTCAGATGGATATCGTTTACCGCCTCAATGTTACTGAGATAAGCCAAGTTGGGAGCGAGTAGAGGGGACAACCGCAAACATGGTTTCCCTCAGAAGAGCACTATATCAAGAAATGTTGATGCCTCCAATCCACGTACGTATACACATATATGTGCTGTTCCTCTGATAAACTCACTATATTGCTGGTAATCTTCCTTGTGTCTTCTGACTGTATCTGGGGAGCACAGCACTGTTCTTGGTGATCTCAGCGAGCAAGAATTTCATGGTTTGGCTTAGCCCTAAATCATCTGCACTTATCCAGAGCTCTTCATCAAATCACTGTGCCAAGAACAATAAATTAAACCACACAAACCAACCACAAGGTAGGAAACACTGTTACCGCCATTCAAATCAGGTAGAGAAGCTTGGCTAGAGGACTATAAAGAACCAGGTATGTCCACAACTTACTCTGTATGCCCCAAGAAATTTATTTGTAACAAAACCTGTTCCGGCACTTAGTGACCTTTATGACATACATACTTTATGACCTTATGACATACTAAAGTGCATGTATACAGGTTAGCCAGAGCACAGCCTAATTAGCTGTCAACTCTGAAGACTATATTCTAAATACATCTGTATACATTGACACTTTAACGTAGCTTATCATCAAGTGAAGAAGTTGCCACAAGGACTGCGGAATTTATTTTTCCAGCCAATTCTAAATGATCAAATAGTGAAGTTTCAATAAATTCAAAATATTTACAAATTTGGTGTTGGTTTTTTAATTATTTTCTTCACTGGGGAAGAGTCAGCTACGTAAGATGACAAAGTGCTCTTCATCTCACTACTTTAAAACAGCAATTTATTGACTAGCACTTTTGTATGGGGTCACTTAGCAGGTTAGACAGATTCAAATTCTTCCTCTGCTTCATTTAACTAGTACTTAACTTCCTGCACCATCACATTAATAAATATTTTGAGGTAGGTCTCCCTACCCTTTCCTCTTGGAAATTTTGTGGTTTATGTAGCTATTCACTAATCAAAAGAGAGTGATGAACACTAAACAAAGATGGCAAGAATGAAACAAAATGCATATCCAGCATAAATCAAAACAAACAAAAAACCCCTCCTACATTAATCTGCTGCAGGGAAAAACATTTTCTCTCATGAAGTTGTGCATAGTATAGCTCCTGCTACAAGCAGCCTATGCCTTTGACTCTCCAATAGTTTGAATCCCCCTAAATATCACCCAAAAGTTGAGCTGACAAGATAATAGTCCAGAAGGTTCCAAAATACACATTGCATGGGCCTTCATTATTTACCTTAATTTCACATTAGTCTTATCCCCCCAACCAAATTAGTGACAATCGAAAAAATTCTACTTCCTGGGATGTAAAAGCAGCCATAATTTTGCTTTACATTGCTTCTTCTTCCTCCTCTGTCAAACTGTATGTGCTGCTCTTTTGCTTTAAACATTCTATCAAAATTACCAGACTACCGAGGCATTGCTGGAACATTCACAGCACAGCATGTCTGTTATACCTGGATGTACAGTACCCAAGACATAGCATAAAATTTAATCACTTAAACTAAAATACAGAAGACTCATGCCAGGGGAAAAAATCAAAGGACCTCCTATCAGTTTGTGCTCAAGCCATCCATTTGCATATAAAAGTTTAGCATTTGGATGGATGATTTACCTGTATTACACAATTTGTCGCTCTCCTCAAGAAAATGCAATTTTTTAATATGCAAATGTGTATATAAATATATAAATGTATAAAAATATTTATATCAATCCCATTCAACCTTCTTTTCCTCTCCAAGAGACTGCAGAGATTTCATTGCTATCCATTGGCACAAGTGGCCAGGTCATGTGAGTGCTCCTCTCATTAACTGTCAATTAAAATCAATGGAATTGTTCAGGAAGAGCCATTACAGGGTTCTACCCATTGGGGGCTTGATCCATTTTCCTTTAAATGATTGCAATATTTTTACTGACTTCAGAGCGTGCAGAATGGTGAGGATATCATAAATAACAGACGTATTTCTTTCTAGAACCGCAGACAGCAATTAAAGAACTCTGAAAATTTACCAGATTTAAAACATCAACTCGAGGACAGTCTATTTTGATCTGTGAAGCTACCCCTGTCTTGCAAGAGCTCACAATCCAATACATCTTTGCACAAAGTGCATACTGTCCATATAAAAGCACTAAGTGGATAAGGATCTATTTTCCAGCAGATCTACATCTCTATTCCAAACACCTAAACTTTTTGTTACAAATCACACCTGCTGAAGATGCCACACATGCTCAAACTGAATACATTTGGACGGGAGTACTCTCTTCCATTGAGGGAGGTAGAACCACTCAGTGTCATGTCCACACAATGTAAAACATGTGCAATTAGCAGCCTGACATGGGCCAATGGTCTGTACTGCTTTTACCAGCAAGCTGCTTAGAAATCAACCAGTCTACACACACTTAGCATACCTGAGACCAAGCCCCTCACTGTTCATTCACTCTACCAGACCACTCATCTTTTTATCAAAATATTTACCGTTTTATTGCTTCTTCTTGTTTTCGGCGTTTTTCACTCTTTTCTTTCAAGTAAGCCAGGTTTGTTTCATTCCTCATGCGATCATTCTCTCGAGCAATGTCTGATGCATTCTGTATAACCAAGCCATCATAGGCCTTCATCCCCATATCTTCAATATACTGGAGAAAAGCGCCCAAAGTGACCTCCTCCTGATTAGAACTCATCATCTTGCAGGAGATAATGAACAAAGGAAAGCAACGTTTCCTGCAGGTTGAAAAACACACAATACCTTAATCAGTAGGAAAATGGCTTATGGTTTATGACAGCGAGATTGTGTCAATTGTAATTAACATCTCTGTTAATTCTTTTAGACAATTTTTTAGACTTTCTCCTGTCTAAAGGATAATAAACAAAACAATTCAGAACACAGAACAACATTACTCAAGACAAGAGGAGATAAAAACCAAGAGTCTCTTCTTCCAAGGGATGCAGATCCATGCAGTTATACATTTCTCAAATCCCAAAAACGTTTTCTCCCACTCCTTCCCTTTTCCTAATACCCTTTGGTTGCAATAACACTGACCTCCCTGAACCTCAGTTTGAATTGGACTGAAAAGGCTTCCACCCCAGGACAACAGGTCCTTTTTGCAGTTTAGATAAAGCTGCACCAGAGCAGATCACCAGATAAAATTCCTATTCTGCAGGATATTCCAAAATTCAGGTGAAAAATACTGTTCCATTTTTTGGAACAAAAAAGTTCAAAATTTTCTTCAGGTTCAAAATCTGGAAAGAAATATTGTGAAATAGTTTCCTGTACTGCTTAGTAATGTAGATATGAGCCCATAAGCCCAGGTCATCTGTTGCCCAACAGCTTGTTAGCTTGAAGCTTCAAGAATGGACAAGAAATCCCAGCTGAGCCGGGACCTTCAGAACTCTAAAGCCCTTGAATTCTCCAAGCTTCCATATTTCTTCCAAAGGTATGACAGGCATTTGGGTTTACAGCACCTCCAGCTAAGCAGCATGGAGCACAGATGTGCTTAGATCCCTAGGTCACTCCTGGCTCCATGGCAGGCAGCCCAAAAGCTCTCAGAAAGGCCCCAAAGGTTTTCCACTCAGCAGCAGACACCTTGGGAGACACATCAGTAAATACTACAGGTGACTAAAGGCAAGGTACAATTTCAAGAAACATACTGCCTATCTAAATTCTATACAACTAGATTAACTACATATTAAACAAGGAAGATAGAACTTTAATAAGACAGAATAATGCCATCTTCTTATTTTAAATGCTGATTACTGTAAGGTCCTGAGACATTACGATCTTGAGTGGCATTATCCTCACACGGCCCTGTAAGGGGGGTCCTCATCTTACAACCGAGGCAGAGAGTGACTGAGTGACATGCTGGCAGACCTGGCAGCTGAACTCAGCGCTCTAAGGCACGTTTGCTTCTTCACTACTAAAGCATCCCTCCCTTCCCCGAAGAGGGATGGTGTGACTTCCTGGAATCAGCCTGAGAACGATGCCAGCCCTGCAACTAGAAGTGATCTTACTGAACACGCAACGAGTATCCCCAGTATCCTGTCTGTACGCAGATTTTAGGGGCAGAGTCCCTGTGAAATCAGTGACAAAAATGTTTCCTCTATTTCCTAATATACTGTCATATTTCCAATCTTTATTACACTGCTGGACAAGCAAAATTCTGAACAAGGCACTGATTCTAAAAAAAAAAAAAAAAGCTCTTACAGATTCTAGCAATCCACCCTTCAGGGTGGCCTTCAGGCACAGCCCTGAACATGAGAACAAAATGCTTTTACATCCATGGAGTAAGCAATCTGCAAGGGATCCAAAGAAAAGAGAGAAATATTTTTTCCACTCTTTAATTTTTTTTCCTGTTTTTGATCACTTGAAGTGGTAATGACAACAAGCAGCTGGTTTCAGGCAGTTAATACGTAAAAAGCACACCAATATTTTTTTTCCTTTGTTCTCCGTGTCTCTATATCAAAATTATTTCTGTACAATGGTAACCTGACTGTTAAAATCAGGAAGATTCAGAGGACGTGAAGGGTCTGCTCCTATCACAATCTTTTCTGTCAAGTAAGCCTGAACACAAGCATAAGGCTGATATTCAGGGTCACTAAATTGATCTTACAGTATTTTCAGGCACGGGTATAGGTATCTCCTACCAATCCCTACAGGGTAAAACCAGTGAAGGAGGTCTTAGTGCAGCCCAATGTGCATGCATGCAAGTTCACACAGCTTTCATGTTGGAAGTGGTTAGACGTCCACTGGGTTGGAATACGCATTGAGCCATCCTATATGTTCACCATAAGTGGCACAGTATTTGCAAAGGAATGAATTGGGAAGCTGACGAAGAGCTAAACATACGCTATCAACGTTACTGATGCTTCAGTTGACATAATTTTAGACCAATTCCTAACCTTTCTGATTAAGAAAATTAAGTCCAGATACCATAGCCCCTTCCTGGGTGTCTCTGTCTACAGCATGAAGCCTACCTGATTAAAACCAATGCCAACAGCATAGATGGCTCTAACTCCACCATCTCCAAACTTCTCAAATGGTATCTGCTTTTTGATGGTTAAAATCTGGGCTATTTCCCCAGTAGATGTTTATTTCACTATATTTTCCATTTTGGACTTCTAGTAAAGCCTAGTTTCTGCATATGCTGAATTAAATTTGGATAAACCTGAACAACAGAGAAACCCCACCCTAGTGACCTTAATGGCAGTTTTGCCATTGATTTCTCCATTGATTTACACCTGAAATATAATATGAAATTTTATATTGAAGATAACTTCAGCAGGCTTTCAATAAATGCAGTTCTGATCCATTTTTTTCCCAGAGACATAACAAACTTGATCTGCTAACACCCTTTTTTATGACAATACTGCATTTTTTTCCTTGTTGTTTTCCTTTCTTTTTGGAGGTCAAAAATGAGCTGACACTTAAGGATATGCTGAATCTCCTTTTACTATGAAATTTATTTTTCATACAAGAGGATAAGTCATTCCAATTGCAAAAAGACTGAAATAAAAAAGCCTTTATTCTGCTGCACCCACTGACCAGATACTTTATACACTGGTTTATCACCGATGTTGTCTATGACTGAAGTCATGCAGAATGACAAAAATTTACACAATATTTAATAAACAGATCAAGATATATTCTTTGTCCTAACAGGAGTCCAATCCTGCAACAGTACTGAGCAACTGTAGCTACTGACCTCCTCCTGTGACTGTTGATGCTTGCATGCTCATGACACCAAATTCAGTTTGGGGTACTCCTGGAGCTACAGTTGGGGGACTCCTAGATATTTCAAAACCTTGAATCAGCTCTTATGGCATTAACTCTGAAAAGCATCTACACAAGTAGTAGGCATTTTCTGGATCAAAACCTGTGTTTCCCTGCATGTGTGTTATTTTACAGCCTCATTGCATTTACTAATACTGGACAGTTGTGCATGCTACGCTTAAACAGGGAATAAAAATGCAAACAGCTGGGGCAAAAAGCTTAACTAATTACTGTAAACATTTTTACAGTATTAGTATTCCTTGTACAGCACACTAGGACCAATTTTATTTACAGGTATTAATGTCACTTCAGAGATACTATGTTACCTTAATAAGCGTGCTTTAGAACTGCAATAGGCTGCAACCAATACGTGTGGCCCATTGAGTCCCATGCATTGCTTCCTTTTCACCCTCCTTGGAATATGTGTGGACAGCAGTGATCAACTTTTGATCAAAGGTTTTGCTGACTGGTAAACTCAGGCAGTGAGCAATTCCTAACCATCTGCCAGGGCAGATACAAGTACAAACAAATGTTCTGTTTGAGTACATTTATATTTGATTAAAAATATGCAAATGCAAGTTATTAAATAAGTAATATAAGCTGTAGGTGAGGCACCGCCATTTTGTTACCCCTAACATGCACACTGTGGTCAGGTATTTTGTTAGCTGGTAACAAGGACCATACATGGGAAATTCTTTTGACGCTCCTTTCTCATCCCCTTCTCATTGTGAAGGAACAGAAGGAGACAGCAGGGAGGAGGAAAAGCCCTGAATTTCAGCTATTGAAGCCAACATCTTGAGATTCTACAGAAATTGACTGGAAGAACTTCGTTGCGAATGTTCACTGAACACGAACATTTTTGGCAATTCATCTGTGTGCAAGGACACAAAGAAGGAGTTCTCCAACATGTTCACTTTGCCTCTTAGAGGTCAAACTAACACAATGTGAAACCTTACTGAGAAAAAAAATTAACCCACAATCATGCTCACTGCCACCTGCCTCTCCAGGTATCCCCAGATCAGAGGGACATTGGCAAAGTAGCACAGAGCAGCTCACGAGATTTTTTTTTTTCTTTTTTCCCTGCCAATGCATCTGGTTTACTGGCAAGGGCAAGCAGTCCCCTTACTGGTTTGCCTTTAGTTATTTACATAAATAAATTCAAGATCTTTGTATTGATTCAGACACAATTTCTATGGGAGAATAATGCATTGTGCTTCATAAGACTGTTGCATACCTTACTTCTAATTTAACTGTTTGCTCTGATGCCAAACATACAACATTCTTGGTCAAACCCAAACCCACCTCCTTTTCATATGATCAGTGTGCAAAAATACTGAATTCAGAATATGAGGAGTAATCAACCCAATATCACAGTATCAAAGCAGCCCTATATGTTAATATTCAGACATGCAGTTCTCCCTCTTATTCACATGAGAATCCCCAAAATATCAGTTGCTTTTCAGCATGCTTGACAGCCATAAGCTGCAGCTGTGCTGCACTGAAAATTGGCAATGCTGACATTAAACTGAAGGAGCTTTTTGAAGTAATGACAAAGGCACTGATTGCTTTCTTCCAAACCAGAATGTTTTTTGGGGTTTTTTGGGGTTTTTTGGTGTTTGTTTGTTTGGTTGGTTGGTTTTTTTTTTAATTTTTAACATTGGAAAACAGAGCCTGGAAACACAAGAGTGGGGTTGCCCAAAGTCCTTAGTCCAACCCATAATTTATAAAAGTCTACACACCTCTCCAGTCCTGCCTGTCTCCCTTCCAAATACTGCTGTCTCTCTTTGATAACACATCTGCTTTCACATTACCTGTCAATTCCCTCCACTAAATTGAGTATATAAGAAGGATTCTGCACAAATCAAGGATGCTAATCAGCCATTCAACCCTCGAGTTTGATCTGTTGCATTCTAGTTGCTTGCAAGGCAGTAAGAGAAAGTAGACAGACCAGCCATATCCAATTTTCACAAACTGCTGACCACAGCAGCACTAATAAGGACCTAATGGTATTGGGTGTACAAAGAATACTTTCACTGCAACCAAGAAATATTCAGTGATGGAAAAATACACTAGAGACTACTTTGCAGAACTCAGTCTCTTATCATAACTGTGCCTTATAACAAGTGAGCTTTGAAATACCCAAAGTTGAATGTGATGAGACAAATTGCTAAGATATGCTTGTTAGAGTTGCATTCCCTGCTCATTCTTAACAATGAGCTGGCATTACTGTTTTCACACACAGTGATGCATTAAATTCTAATGTCAAAGAGGAAAGACCTTCTGAAATAGGTTGCAAGTTTCCTACTATATAACATTTGTCAACTTTTTATGCAGATATTTAAAGAAAAAGAACCACTACACTCATTTGGAAGTACAAAATATACTTTGTATTTTGACTGGGATTACAGATTATATACCTTGTCCTCATTATACTGCACAGCATGAGCTGTAGCACCTGGGTGAAATCACTGAAGCTAAGTAGTGCTAAGCCCTTCACTTAAAGAGGTTAAAAGTGGCTCCTTCACTAGAATGTGAATGCTACTGCATGGGTTTAAAGAAATAGTCGATTTCTATAGATGTCCCACCCTTCACAGGGGAAAGTTATGCTCCCTGTAATTTTAAGAACTGAAAAAAATACCCTGAGCCTTGAATTTTGGCTCCCTTGCTAGTGCCTTCTGAAAACGAAAAAGGTTTTTGCTAACAATGACTCCTCTATGACTCCAGAATGTAAATACCTGTTGTTTACTTTGCAATACAGCAACACTTTTATCACTTTTATCCCCTGAGGGGATCACTTTTATCCCCTGCTTCCTCCTAACCACACCGATGTTGGACAATTACAAATCTAGATTCAGAATGGCCAGCACTTAAGTGCAATTATGACATTTTATCATTCCAATATTATGCAGAAGACAGCAATAACAAGAAGAAATAAAACCCCACAACACACAGAGGCATATACACACACATTCTGTATGCAAACAGGAGTGCATTTGAACTCAGAAGAAAGAATCAGCTTCTTGCTGATGGATGTATTTTTCTTCCTCCTCCTCCTTAAGAAAATGAAATGGAGATTTCACTACCACTATCATCACGTTAAGATGCTGTAAAATATTAATGGTGCAGCGGGTCTGATAAGTAACTAACATAGATGTTAGAAATTATTTCAATCAATTAATCAGAAAACAGCAAATAATGGTTTTAATTATTTAACAGTGATTTTTACAAACAAAAAAATCCAGCTGCAAAATGTCTCTATTACAAGAACAATCAACATGTGAAGTACACAAAAATAGTCAAATAGACTTCAGCTTTTAGTTTAGCAATGGCTTGATTAATACCTCCTAAAAATACATGCAACTTCATCATTATGCATTCTGACTACTCATTATTTCATTTTGTAATATTATTTTTTCATTCTAATTAGCACAATATTTTATCAGCATGCTCATATAATGTATTAAAATATGTACGTACCAAAATTTAAGTCCACGGGGACTGCTAAGTGCAATAATCAAAGGTGACTTTTGCCTGTAAAAGCCCTTTCCTGTAGTTATCTCAGTGCAGTCGGAAGGGATATTTCAGCACCATAAGAAACAGATTTGCAGTTAGGCTCAGTTTTTTCTTCAGTTAAAGTGCATTAAATCTTGTTGGCAAAATTGCCCAGATTGTAGCATTCGACATCACTATAAGTCAGTGTGTTACGTTACAGATCTTCTTAACATACGATTAAAATGGTATGGAAAGTTTGGCTTTTAAAAAATGCAGTGGCAAGAGAAGACAGGTGCTTGCTTCTTTAAATCCACATTCAGAGAAGAGAGGGTACAGATAATGGGAGGGTATAAACAACACCCTGCTTTGAGGTCCAGCAGAGAAGAAACTGGATGATTTTTAACCACTTTACAACATAGAAGATTACAGCACCATCATATGCACTAACACAGAGATTTCTAAGGTGCCTCATTTGAATATGTTCTGTGGAGACAAAAAGAACGGAATATAAGGAATAGAAAACATCCTATCCAAATGGCTTCTTGCAGCAGGAAAGACGCTCGCTCTCTCATTGCCACTTAGAGAAGGTCTGAGGCAGTCTAGCTTGTGGCATCGTCTCTCTTTCTCTCTCTCTCCCCCGTGACTACAGGCAGGCTTGCTCTTCCCAGCTGCCTTAGTCCGTTGATGCTGCTGTTGATTAATCAGGGATTCTCAAACAAAGAGCAAGCCTACCTTCGGGTGCCAGCAGGACTGTGGGGCTCCTCTCCTGCTTCAATCCGGCTGCCCTGACCCCCCGCGCAGCCAGCATCCTAGCACCTCGGACAGCTCCCCCGCGCTAGGCCCATTGGTGGGGGCGAGACGGCGGCGGCGGGGACGCGCCGGGAGCCGGAGCGGGGCGGCTGCTTCGGTCCTCGGCTCCGGGGCTCGGGCGCTCGGCACAGCCTCCTAGCTAGGCAACGGTCTCTCTCTTATCTCCACTGCACTCAAGTCTGATTAGCAAATAATCCAGTGGAAAAAATAAAAAATAAATCTGCGTGAACGGCACTGTACATCACATTTAGTCTATAGGTAGGAAAGAATATGAAACAATGCCCTTCCCCCCTCCTTCTCCCTTCCCAAAAAAAGAAATTGTTCTTCCACGGAGAATGTGTAAGTTAACCTTTAGCCCATGGGTTGGCTCAAGGAAATGAGCAGCCACTTAAAAGGAACATCTAAGCCTCAGTTTGATACCTCATATTGATGTATCTTTTGCACTCACCCTCACTGAAAAGCAGTGCAAGGCACACAATTACTGCTGACGCAGATTAGACTCCTGCTTGAGGAAAGAGGGGAGGAGCTTCTTAACCTCATCAAAACAACCTCCCACCACCTGCTCCCATTGCACGAGAACAAAACTATGCTACTCGGACAGAATGAGCGTGACATTTGTGCTGTTTTACTTATATTGATACGAGATGCACACTCTGGAAAGAAGCATTCTGTTTGAAAAGCATTCAGGGTGAAACTACACAGTCTTATGCTCATTCAGAATTTGTGAATGTAATGGTTTGGAAGAAAACATTTCCTTTTTCCTGAACTGGATCTGTCTGTGTTATAGCTCCTCCTTGCAGAATATGTGCAGTTTGCTTTCTCTCCCCCAAACCTGCAGCCTGGACACAAAGCAAAAACGTTCACTCCCTGTGCAAAAGCCAGTAAAACGGGAGATGTCTGAATGAGCGCAGACTGTGTTACCCCATTGTTAAATGCTATTTCATGCTTTCTCCTTTCTTAAGTTAGAGGCATATTTTGCTCTTGCATAAATCTTGATTCTGATGTTACAATAACAGTTGAATTTATTTCTAAAACTAATAACAGAAATGATCATCATGGAATAAAGTCCTTTCAAAGTAATGCATGTTCACACGAAAAGCAGCGCTAGTACACAAATAGGACCTCGCCTACAGAGCACAGGAGGACTACTACTCCCAATATCAATATTACCTGACATTCAAGAGCACTCAAGATAGCCACTCAGACATATTGCAAAACATAGTGACATCCTGCATGCAGCAGTGGCCAATACTAACATTGGAACTGTAGCCTGAAAAAAGCCTGCTCCTAAAGCTTGCTCTCCTATTCACTAGTAACTCACGCATGGCTCGCTGTAATAGCACATGTCCCAGCACACCTCTTGCAACCCTGTGAAACAGGGTAGTGAAGCTTCCACATAACATCTTCAAGACACTGTTTCAAAAGGATGCTTTAAGGAAGGTTACAAAGACAGAAGAACAGGGTCTGAAGATACAGAGGATTTTTCTTTTTGTCAGGGAAAAAGATCTGGAAAGGAAGTACCTATGGTGGAGAAGAACCGGAGGCAGTCGTGGAAGGACAGTTCTTCCCCTAGCCCAGAGGCTAGCCCACAGCTCTGCTTCTGATTTTTTTCCTTGAAGTGTACCTTAAGAAGAGCTGTGGCTGTGCAGTAATTGGGGAATTCTTTGATTTTCATCAACTGAGATTTCTGTCACATAATAGCCTCCTATTTCCAATACTTCTCTGGAATTTCAGACCTTCCCTATCTCTGCCCTGAGTCATGCACCAAAACCAGTGAAATTGTCCAGTTAGATTTCTTTCATGTTACTTTAACAATGTTATCACTGTAAAGTCATTACAACTTCATAAGCAATTTGAAGAGCTACAAATTCTAATCCACAAGTGTGAAACACTTGGCTATGTCTTCACCACATGGTTCATCCCAGTAATTGAACTCACTCAAATACAATCATCTACCAGACTACATATGTTATTGCACCTTTTGGCAGTTCCCACATCTTATCATTCTTGCACCAAGGTTCCTGGGGACCATATCTCCATCAGCTATGGAAGGAAAAGCACTGTGGAAAGGGCACTGGGGGAATATCATGACCTCTGCAAGGCCAGCAGTTCCATTCCTGGTTAAAGCACAGAAAAGTCTCTCATCTGCCTCCAGAGTCAGATAGCATCAACCCAATAAAAAGCATCTACAGGATCAATCATGGGACTTTCCATGTGGATGGCAGAAGAGCTGGATCAAAACTCAGGTAATGTGTTCGGTGGTTTTTTTCCCCACAAATTTCTTACAGAACAGTGCTATGATCATCTTTAAACACATTTAATGAGAACCTTAATGAAGCTGTGACTGGCTTTCACTCCTTAGCTATAAAAGAGGCCTAATCAGTACAAATACATGCACCTTCACAAATTACTACCTGTGTTCTCATGTTGCAGAGGTCTACACCTGGCTTCCTGGTCTCCAGACAGCTAGCATTGGAGAACCGTTCATTCCTCATAGTTGCTGCCAATCCCCTCTCCCCATCTCCTTTCATCCACATCCTTCCTGGAGATTACAACCACACAGAATTCTGACAGATGTAGATTATTTGCACTCACTTTGAATTTCTTAAAAACTTGTGCAAGGCTTCATTACATAGCATGTAGATGAACCCATTTTATTTGTTTATTTATGTGTACGTACACACTCACATAAACACATATAAATATACATAAAGACAGGGAGAGATGTCACTTGACCTGTGGTTGGCATTTGCACACTGGGAAAAGAGAAGATGAAGAATCTGCTGTGGAAATGCATGCTGGCAACTACTCAGTCTTACAATAGTTGTGGGATACCACAACCTCTGCCTGGCCACACTGTAAGTAGGCTGGAAGCACATGCTATATAATAGGGAGAAGGCAGACGTCTGCAGGAGGCTCCTTTGCCAAGGGGATGACAAGCCTTTTCAGGCTCAGAGACAAGTGGATTTGCAAGGCCTGAAGACTGCAGGCAGCAGAGAGACAAAGGGCTCTCAAGAGGAAGAGAATATTCATTTAAGATGCTAACTGGCCACTTAGTGACCGAGAAAGACTGTCTGCCTGTCCCTGAAGTAAGGGAAGCTTGAGGACAAATGGATTAGACTACAGTGCTATTGACTCAGTCTCTGCTTGGCTGGTGAATGGAGGAGGAAGGCTCTCCAAGAAAAGGAAACCCCATTGTTTCCAGGTCTGAACCTGGTAACACCTGACTTGATGCAGGGACCTTTATTTAATCATTTACATTTATGAGGGTCAAAAAGGACAGATTTCTTCACTTTGAATGCAACCCCCCCAGGTCATTTGAAGCTTCTCCTGAGAAGGCAGTCCCATGACAGATTTTTATATTTGACCTCCAGGCCATAGATGAAGAGTTCCATGAATGGAGACTCCACAAGAGCTGAAAAATCTGAAATTAAAACCAGAAATGAAAGACTTAAACCTGGAAATTCCTGACACCTAACCAAGGGGAATGCAGTATGAACCTACAACCCTGTATCCAAACTCTGCATCCCAGTGAATGGGAAGAGAGAGGTACTGAACAAGACCTGTCCATGCAGCAACCAAACGAGACAAGGTTCCTATCAGTCAGATTTTGCCAAGACCAAAGTTTTACTCATCACAGGGGAAGCTAAGGGCTAGCAGTTTACCCACACTTACAAATACAAGGACATCAAGATGCTGACTTTGGCTGATTAACATGTCCCTTGGCTAAGTTAAGCTAAACTTGGTTTGCTTATTTCTCCTTTATCCTACCTCCTTAGCTTCAATTACTTTTTCCCTGCCTCTTGTGTGCTTAGTCCTGATTCCTAGATTCTATTGCTTCAAGTCTGCAATTGCTCGAGCCACTTCATGCCCCTTGCAGTATGGATTCCTTGCCTGATATCTGGCCACATCTCTTATCCTAGGTCTTGCTACTATCCTTGACCTTTCCAGCAGTTGCATTTGGCTTTTCTTGACTCCAGTACCTGGTATCTGGTTCTAATCAGTCCCAACTGTTAGGACCAATCTAAGTGTCTTAATTTCATGATAAAACATTCTTATATGAGTAAGGCAAGTGAAATTTTCAATGACAACCTTACCTATTCTGCATCCTAAGTCTTGGTTTAGCAATCACTGTGATATGCCTTTAGCACTGAATTGTGCATGTGTGAAAAAAGCTGCTTAGACTTTTATTTGGATTTAAACCTGAGTTAATAAATATTTTTAAATGGCAGTGGGTTACTTAAAGGAAAATGCATAGAAAACAAACTACATCCAAATCCGAGTACAGTGCTCACCATAACTTTGACCTTAAGCAACTTTCTCAGATTTGGTTTGTTCATGCACTTAGTATCCACCTATGATCATGCTAAGCAAAATGAAAACCTAAGGATCTATTTGCAATTAATTTTCAACATGATATGCTGAAATACTAAATTGAGCCTTCAAGGACACTTTTCCCAAATTAATTCGTTCTATGCCCCAGATAAGCTTTAACATTCATGTCTTTTGCCCTCAAGCATTCTTAAAACCCTGGAAGTTCTGCAGTTGCTCCTTCTCCCAGACACATTTGGCTCCTTTTTCCCCTCTCTCTCTCCTTACACATACAGTGCTATCATGACAAGTAAAACTACTCACACAGTAAGACTGAAGGAAGCTCTCATTGCTTTATCGCCATCCTGGCATTTATTTCAGCTATTTCACATCCCTCTGTAGTACTCTTTCACTTCCCTGGAGCACTCTGGCTCTATCCCTCCCAGCAACTAACTATCCACAATCATCACACATGTTTCTTTTCAGAGTACTAAGGAGGTTTCTTCTAAAGATACAACAGTAGAGGGGTCCCAACTCATGTAAAAAGCCAATTAAAGTTAAATGCTTAACTGCCATCTGTGCCTTTAAGAAAAATCTCTTAATTTTCCCCAGTGATCAATTTTTTTCACATGGGACCAATTTTGCTGTTATTGCTTAGGCAAAATTCCCATTGAAGTCCACAGGGAACTTTGCCTGAATACAAAATGTGGACCAAAACCCCACTCTTATTTGCATAGACCACAAATCACAAAGATCATGTCCTGATGCAAGTGATTTATCCTACATGACAGCTGGTGTAACTGGGCTATTTTTAAGCATGATTTGTTGTAAAATATTTCATGATATTTACCATTCAAAAAAAAGAGTCAATTGATTCTTTTTTCTTAAACTGGATTAGATTGAAAGATTCTGGCTGCTTTCCAAACCCATTAATTACTAAATGGTACATTTTCAACAGAAATGTTAAGCTATAAGTAGTTCTGGAGCCAGTTAGCTTCTAGCTAAAATCAATTAAAGCTGGTAAAGATACATTTCTATGGTCAGGTCCCTAATACAGACATCTGTATTTATAGCATAGTGGATGCTGGCAAAATCCTCTGACATAGATACAGTTGTACCAGCAAAACTGTGCTTTTACTGTTTAGTTCATACAGGGGGTAGTAGGTGGGTTTATTATTCCAGGATAAACCCATCTGTGTCAGTATGGTTACACTCACACTGTGCTCTATTTCTGCTATAGTAGTCTCGATTTTCTAGCCCCAAACAAGCACTCTTTATCCTAGGGAGTATAAAGGCAAGCTGGTTTAAGCTTGCTTGTCACCCCCCCACCCTGCTGCTCATTCCTGTTATGTGTGGCCTTGCAGGGAACTGGGTCATGGAAATGATCCAGAACAGAAATAATTTTGGGTGGGAATGAGGGAGAATCCAAAAAAAACAAAGAGGAGGGTGTTCTTTTCAACCAAATCACTTCCTTGCACTATACAATGCAGAGGGCACTTCACAGCGTGAGAATGGTACCCCTGCCAAAGTGGTCGGTGACTTTTAAAGTGAAAAGTCCTTATGTTACAGACACTACTAGTGTGCTTAAGCTTCTATCTGAATGACTCCAGTGCCCAAGCAGCACACATGCCAAAGTTGTTGCACTGGGACTTGGCCTGCTGAAGCCTACAGAAGCAAAGAAAATCCTGCAGGCCATCGGGGAGCTGACAGGCACTCCCCCCTGCCCTAGAAACTCCACAACAACAACTATGACAAGCACATACAATCACTCAATTACTTTAAGGCAGATAGAGAAGGGTATGTACGCAGGATACAAATGTGCCCAAGTATGCAAGAGTGCTTTACCAGAGCACTTGACAATCTCCAGGCATTTCAAATTTGTGTAAGCCAGGACTGCAGCTAGAAAAACAGAATCAAGAATGCAGCTCTGCTTTCCTCCCACCCCCAGCTATTCCTCTGGCCTTATGCTGGCACAAACGCTGCTTGGCCGTGTGGCAAAGCAGATTGGGAAACCAATCAAGCTGAGAACTAGCCTGGGATTTTGGCACCACATGGATGTTATTACTTGTGAGAGGACCACCCTGCCTATGTGATCAGTGGGCAGCAGAGAGCCAGTGTGGCCCAGCAGATGGAAGGCAGGCCAGTTGGGACTCATTCAGGAGCAGCCAACTTCTTGCTTTCATCTGAGCTACTCAGAGACTCAGCTGTGAACAAGGAGCTCCAGTGAGCCCCACAGCATTTCTGAACTCTGCAAAAAAAAGTGCCTGGAAGCCCACAGAGCACAAAATCTGTAAAAGCAACCCATGACGAAGTCTAGAGCAAGAGGTCTGGGAATAGGAGTTGAGAAACTTTTCTGAAACTTGAAGTCTCCTATCTGCACTCATTAGTATAATCTGCAATTTTTTTCCAGCACTACAGGTAAGTCAGTCCAATCTAGTTAAGAAACGGGCAAAGATGGGGAAAGTCAGAGTTGCTCACTTTCACCAAAAAAGCATCTGGGCCACGAAATAAAGACATGGTAATTACTGAAAGACTGGAAAGACTGAGAGAAGAAATTGCAGTTTGTACTTTAGGACTGACAAATTCGCAAATTCCTCTATTAAATAATGTAGTTGTGTTATGTACATTAAGATGGTACTTAAGAGTAAATTGTTGCTGTTGGCTAAATTCTTTAAGGCATTAACTTTATAAAGAAATGAAAACATGCTATTTTTTCAGTAAAATGTACCTAAGCTTTATAAACAACACAACTATATAATGTATTTTTCAAATGTGTTTGTTTTCAGTACTTAATAAAAATCCACATGAAATATTTGTTGCTACAGACTTCAGGAAGCGGCAGGAAGGCAAGTGAAGTTTGGATGAAAAAGCTGTTAGACTCCTAGAGAGAGCATGCAGAGCTCAGTGAATGCTAGGGAAAAAGTGGAGGAGCAATAAGAAAAAAATTAAAAAAAAAAAAAGGAATGAAATTCAAGAATGTGGAGAAGGCGACCTCAAGCCAAAGAAGAGATGGCCACCGCAGAAAAGAAGAAACTGAGGGCATGGATGTGTGTTTGTTTGTTTGCTTTTCTTAATGAGACTAAGATTGCCTCATTAACTCTAGAGTTGAAGAAACAGTGACCTTTGGTAGAAGAGGAGGGCTTCACATAGGGGATTTTAAGTGGCGAGGGAGGCTAGCTACCTCGTGCTGTTCACATCATCCAAATCAGCGAGTCACGCTCAAAGAGGCATTAACTATGTAAGGTACACTCTAAGCTTCCTTATGGTGCATAGGCAGCCAGCATTAGGAGATCATCAGCCCCTGGAGCCCTATCCAAGCATGGAGAGCTGCGGCTAGACAGTGGAGACTGGCTGTTGTGCAGTCAGAAGTCACTGCCGGCAGCTTGCCCTGGTGGCATATGGCCAGGCTCCCCCAGCCCTCATTAGCTGCTCCTGGCTTAAATCCTGTACAATGATCCAAGGTTAAAAAGCATGAGGGGAAGACCTTATCGACAGAACAGGCTGGTGACAAGGTGAGAGGTAACCTGGTAAGTAGCCTTGGTTGGCATCAGCTGACCAGTTCCTCTGGTCATGGACCAAATAACCTTGTATAAGGGTAACAGGGAGCAGAAGCCCAATTTGTTCCCATCAATTTAGGGAGATAAACCTCATTTTAGGTGTTTGGGTGTCTAGATATAGGCCATGTAAGCACTTCCCTCACCAACTTAGACTGAGCAAAACAAAAGACCAGTAGCTTCTCTCTCACATTCAGAAAATTCTTATCTCCAAGAGAAAAGGGTTGAAGTTTGCAACAATGTCTAAGTCATGGTAAACACTTTGACCAATGTGAGCTATTTTTCCCATGTTCAGATATAAAGCAATTAAAAAAAAAAATCAAATTCTTCTAATTACTATGGAAACAATAATTTCCTGCAGGCACTCCCTAAATAAACTCTTAGGAAAAAAATCAGTTTTCTCCACAGCTACAGCTGGCTAATCATCATACATCAGTTAACATATTTCTGGTTTTCCCTCCTGCTTATTTTCTTGGAGGAAATATTGTGATCCTTTATATTCTCCCAGTATAATAGCCATTCTCATCAATGGATGAGATCAAATTGCCACCACTCAGGAAGAAAGGAATGCAAATGAGGAATACCAATTAACCTCTTTACAATTAAAAATATCTCTGTCTATTATAGCACCCATTAGTGATACTCTAGTTAATGGTCTGTCAACATTTCCATTAGACCTTTTCCCCCTGTTTTCACACAGAACTAAATCCTAGCTAATCACCTTGAATATACCTCTATGGATTTGCACAATACATGTACACAGCTCAAATGAGGCAAAATACAGCTTTCTCTGTTATCTTGAACCATTACATTCTCCTAAGTACCTGTTTTCATTCATACCTAATGTATCATTCTAAATACTCTGTACTTCAAATACACTGAATAATTTTGCAGGATAGTTTTGGGTTTTTTTCCATGTTACAAATACTTCATGTACATTGCAAAGACCTGTCCTAAATATACACTGTGAAAATTGTAGAGTGAAGCTCAGTTCACAGCAGATTACTTTTGCCCAATATACTTCACATTATACCATCCTTTTTTTACACTAGATGTGAGACAGTGGGTTACATTTGGTGCCATAGAATCATAGAATGTACCTACCTAGAAATGACAGGGTGAATTAAGGACAAAGCTTCAGCCTTAATAGCTTAAGATCCCCTGGCGTCTTTATGATCAAACCACATTTTCCACACTACTGTAATGTATTTTTTTGTGCGTCAAATTCATTACAAATGTATCACATTCATATATATTGCATTTGTTAGTCCTTTCAACTCTCAAAATACACTTAAGCATTTTATAGTATGCTCATCATCAACCATCCTCAGTTAAAGTGCTGGCATACTAGGGAGAATAAGAACTCTTTAACTGATACCCAGATGGAAAAGAAGAGGTATACACCATGAATCCTAAGCTACAGTTTAACCCTTACTTTCACCACAAGATTTCTCAGTACATTTTTGATGGTATTGTTTGGTATCTTTATGCACCTTGGCACCATTTTGAGCACTGAGCTTGCACAGAGAAATTCAGCTATGCCAGGTTTTTCTGGCTTGTTTATAATCCTCAGATAGTGGATCCATAGCTCTGATGAAAACTAATTAAAAACATCTTGTACACAGACTACCCTTCAGAAACAAAAACTGCACTCTGCTCGCTAGAGTTAAGTGTTTAATACAGTGTGACTGGCTTTTGTTTGGAATTACTATTTGCAAAGTAATTAGATCAACTGAAAATGACTCCCATTTTATATATAACAGCTGATAAAATACTGGTCGGAAAAAATGTTTTTCATACTCAGTCTATGGACATACAAACCAATGCCACCACATACATAAGTGCTACAAATACTGCTTTCTGGCAGCCCTGCAAAGATGTCCTTAGGTTTAGAGACTGAATTTACAGTTCCTTGAATTTAGAAGGCTACTCTAGTTCATGAAATCATAAACAGACAGAACTGCTTGTAAGATCAGGCCTTTTGTACATTTGAAATACCAATTTTGCTCAACCTATATTTAAGAATTCCATTATTTGTGGTGTATCTTCAACATTAAAGAGTTTTTCTTTATCATCTAAACTACACTAAGTACTTGCTAAACTAATCTCATCCAGAAAATAATAAGCAATGGTGCAATGGAAGTTACAGTTCATATCTTCCAATGTAAAACTCTTGTAAAACCGAAAGTCCTCAATTTCCGGGAAAAGGGCCTGGCACCACTAAAGCCCAACCACAGAATTACATCTTTCTGTAAAACAATCATCTGTGTAGTACAACTCTGAAACACCAACTAGCTTTTTGCCCAGCCATACCAGTAAGAAAATGAAAAGAAAATACATTATTATTTTCATAAATACTTAGCATTACACATAATATCTATAGTGGTGTGTCTAGCATTGTTTCAGGGTAAACGTGAGAAATAAATGGGAACAACCTTGTCTGCCTTGAGTTTACATATACAAAGGCCAGTTACTCTTATTTTCTGGAAATGTTTCAAAGTAAAAACCTACCAAACCACTAAGACATAGGAGGAGTGGAGAGAGAAAAAAAAAAAGAAAGGAAAAAAGGATGTTTATATTGGATCCATCACACATAGAGCCAACAATAAACTCTGAATGGGATTCAGACTTTTTTCACTGCTATCAGTGGCATTTTATTTGTTGTGAGTGTGGGATGAATAAACCACAGGTGGCATTAAGAATAAAAATCTGATGCAACTGCTGTTACCTATCCGGGTATGAAGAAACTGCAACACGACCTTATTTGCGAGAACAAGTCACAGGACAAGTGAATGTTAAGAGGGCACCAAACAGAATCAGATCAACAAGAGATTCCATATAGGAAACTTGTTAAGTGGGAAATGGCCCCGCCTTGCTCTTTCTTTCTAAGCTGAAAAAAAAAAAAAAAGTGTAAGACAGGAGATGCCAACATTTCCAGAAGGAGTGTGCTAACAGGCAAGAAGTGAAATGCAGAGTTTACACTATTGCACATTTGACTCAGTTTTCCCACCTTTCTTGATATTCAACTTCTAAACGGGAAGAAGAGATTAAGCTTCTGCCCTGGAAGGGGAGGGAAGAGGGCTGGGAAAGCACACTTAAGAGTTTTTATTGACTGGAGAGAGAACTCCATAGCGAAATAGATCCTGTCACCTAAACACAGCAATGAGACACTTCAAAGGCTAAATGTTAACCTTAAATAATTATTCCTTTCTATAATCCTTGGGAAAGAGGACCAAAAGGAAGCATGTGAAGTAGACCTGTGGTTTGCCTGAACTTACTCCTGGTTTCCAAGATCCAAAATAGAACCTTTTTTGAAAGCCAGACAGTCACCCTGATGAAAGAAATTACAAATCAGCACATTTCCCCAAACTGTTTTGGCTTCTGTGAATCAACATTTTCCAACTGAAAAAGCATTTAATTAAAAACGCAATCAGAACCAACTTAAGTGAGGTACAGGAAGCCAGGAAAATCTCTTGAGCAGGATAAAACTATGTCTCAGGGACAACTTTCACTTAAAATAAAAATGGTGACTGTGGAGCAGTGGGCAGAAATTACAGGCATTTCTGAGCTTTTTATTCTCAGGTGCCATTAACCATTTTGGACCACTAAGAGATCAAACCCAATGATTAAATAAGCAGCACAGCACAAAAATTAGACAGGGATATTTAGCCCATTTACTATCTAGATTAAGCATTCAAAATCCTTTCAAAACAGATGGCATTGTATGCCTCTACCTACAGATCTACATAGATCAATTCTCATTCAACACTCAGAGTATGCTTTTCTTAACAGAAATTTCATCCTAACTTACACATTTTGCAGGAATGTAATGGCAATGCTTTTTCCTCCATTATCAAGAGAATCTCATATTAGTACTATTTCAAGGCTTTCTAGGGACCAAAGAAAAATTTAAACAAATGGATGTTTTGCAGAATTATCTTCTAAAGAAAAAAAAAAAAAAAGGAGGGGGGAAGATTCTACTTCTATTCTAACCCAAGAACAGCAGCAATGGCATAGCTCTTAAAAAGGTTCCATTACATAGGTCTCCTATATTCCAGTTACTCAAACTATAACACAGTTAAAATAAAAAAAGTCTTCCTGGGCACGAAAAATTCAAAAGTCATTGCCCTACTGTAAGCTATGCAAACAAGGTGGCAATGGGCACTCAATTTGTTATTTTCCTCTGCCTTTATAAAGGCGAAAAATGTTTACTGCACAATTCGTCTTTCACAACCTCCTTGAACAATGTCATTTCTCCCTACCCAGCACACCTATTCTCAGATTATTCACCATTTGCCTCTCCCTTTAGGGGAAATGTTCTCCTTTAGAGTTATTAGAAAAATGGGTGACTTGACAAATAGAACTTGGTCCAGGGTGTATCGAATTCAAGGTACTGTCATTGAGACAGCTTTGCTGAGAACTGTATTAGTCTTATCTAGGTGTGTGAGAGGAGCAGAATTGCAAGCAGTTTTCCTTTACATCTTCATAGGATAGTACTGCAAGCAGTTACAACCGTGGGTCAGTGGAAAATTATCTATGTCAACTAACAACACTACCTACATTATCCATCCAAACGGGTCGATGTCTCCAGGAAATCAACACTACATGTTCTCCTAGGATGATGAAGTTGCTGCTACAAACCCATTTCCTGAGGAATTAAGGCTATTTCCATGGGTCTGCTGCAGCCACTCTAGAGTGAGCTTCTAGATGTATCATTTTTTTCTACTTGAATAGAATAATTACATTGTGGATCTCCAACATACCACAGATGGAGCTTGCTTTCCCTAGTGCAGTATAGAGAACAACATGAAGAGCTGGTGTTGTTTAAAGGCTCCACAGCATACAAGTTGATTACACACACAAAAAAGAAATACGTGATGAAAACCAACTACAGATTCACTTTATTATCTAAGTTTCTTTTCAGCTTTGAATACCTTAGTTAATGCTCACTGCAAGTCGTTTGACAGGCTAGTGTTGTGAATATTGCTGAAGAGTTGCTCAGAGATGTTCTGACAAAGCATTCTTAAAATCAGAAAATACCAACTTGTTAAGCTGAAGACCTTTTGAGGCAATATGAAACTGCAGTAGAAACCTGCCAGGTTAGTGGCAAGCAATAAAGGAACTCAGATCCTTGAAACACCAGCTTTAGGGCCCACAACAAATTATCAGGCATACCACCACAGAATTTAAGGGACTTTTTTAGGGCTCCCATCTCTTCTGTTACAAAGATCACCAGAAACTTTCTGGGCTGCTATATAGCTGTACACAGTAAACACGGCACTTGGATCAAACTACGTCCTGATTACCTCCTCAATCCCACAGCATGCTGTAAAGAATAAAGACACAAAGCTCATCCCATGCCATGCTTAACTGGTAACAAGAGGATGATACCAAGTTTCAGCACTCTGCACGACTGATCAGCGTTGTGCTACATCCTTCAAAGACCTCGAGGAGCTTTTCAAGTGATTACATTCACCTCTGAATAAGACTACCCTGTTGCTTTTGGTCCTTTGCATTATAACTTTAGATTGTTTGCCATCCAGAAAGTCTTGTCAAATATCTTTGCATTACCCCAGTTGTCATAGTGTTGAGGAGTCAGATCTAACGCCTCCACATTTCTCTCTCACTGCTCCTCTGTCCACACTGACTTATGCAGACTTGCCACTTCAGCACACCATGCAGAAATATCAAATACAATTTTTATTCCTGCTTTCCAGATTGTTAAAAACAAGGCTAAGTAAACAGCACAAAATTAATAACACCACATATTCATGTATAGGAGCACCCCCAAAATAGTGGCTAGCATCTTTGACATCCAGACAAAACAGAGAATTTTGTGAGCCTTTATAAGTTGCCAAATACCACAGGACTCAAATTTCTCACAGTACTAAGAATGATCAGCAAATTTCACAGAAAGCAAAGGAGAGACATCTCTGTAAAACTCATGTAAACAAGAAGAGAAACAGGTCCACTGAGTTTTATCACTCCAACATGTTTTTCTCACATAGAGATATAATACAAGGGCAAAGAAAGCTGGATGGAAAGTCACCAGACCCCTGTGATCTTGTGCTCATTGTTCACTGAGCTTTGTTTTTATATTTACACAAATGTATATTATCCATGAACACAGAATTGTCCCAGGCCAGTATCTGGGAAGAAATAAAAAGGAAGCATCTTATGATGTTGTGTCAGCTATACTCATGCACTGCTCAAAATGGATGCATCCAAGAAAAATACATGAGAATCTCCCCCTCTCCTTCCTTTATCCTCACACTTCTCTAAGTTGAAGTGCACTGGCAATCTCAGATAGATACTTCTTAATCTTTAGCAAAAGAGGCCTTGAAGTTTCTCATTTCCATAATTTAAACAAATCTCAGGACTGTTCTTTGGTGGGATTTTTTTTTTCCTTAATCATTCCTGTGACTCATAAATAGGATATGAAACAGTAAAAGGTGATGTGAACTCTCTGCCAGAATAGGCACTCCAGAATGAAAGTGGCATTACTGCTTCTTATCTTCTGCTTCTCATTATTCATCTGTTTCATGCCTCTTCATTGCCAAGAGAGTTTAACATTTCTGATGCTTCATATTTTACTGAGGTTTAATTGCAGATAGCTTCAAGGGAGGAGAAAAAAAGGCAATAAAGACAGACACGGGCTAAGGGATTTTTCATTAAACAGTAAATGTTGTTGCTGTACAATTTAAAATAAATTAACTGCAAGGGTGACACAAAGGATTGAAAACAGACTTGACTGTTTCCTGACCTCTAGCTGTTGAAGGTCAGTGTGACAAAGGTTAACGTAACCAGTGCAGATTATGTGTCCCGTGCCCAATGTTTATGGTTGCAAAGATGCCATTCCAAATAATAAGGAACATGTGCTTTGACACAGACTGACTTTCACATTAAATAAGATAGTCACTGAATACATTTCCATCTGCTGAAGTGGAAGGGGTTTACAAATATAAATGAGAATATAAGAGGATTCCTCAGAAATGGTCTCACCAAATGGAGGAATACATCAAAAAACTCTGCATCTAGATTAAAACTGAGCAGTGGGAATTAACTGAAAGTTACATGATAAATTCATGCAGAAATACTAACAGCCAACTCAAGAAAGCCACTTTTATTCTACTGCTGGGCAGTATGATGTACTCAAGTACTACTACTAGCCACTTAAAAAACAATATATGGGATGATATACAGACCTTTGTGTTTGATGTGGAGTTACTACCATACTCCGCCCCATAAGCGCAGTAAGCAGTCTAATGTTACTTGCCCAAATCAACTTGTATGGGTCACGACAGCCTTGACTCACCTGAAGAGCACAGAAATCCTTTCCCTGCTATGGATTTGCCACTATGCTTGCTTCACTCTGAACAATAATGAATGATTTGAATATCCATTATAAGATCTTAAACCCCCCTGTAGGCATACAGGCATATGACAATAATCTCACAGGTGTCTTAACAGGGATGTGACACATGTCTCTCCGCACTCCAGTGCGAAGCAAAGTGTTTTCTATCATGTGCAAAATTGTGGGAACCCCGTCTTAAGAGTTTTGTTTCTGGTAAGTCTGGTAAGTCTGACCACCTCAAGGAAATCCATTCATTGCCTTAACTGCATATTCCACAAGGAGCAGAAGTGTGTAGAACCTCTTGAGGTTCTCCTTCACCTGTAAAACAAACAAAAACTGAAGGAACAGTGAGATATTCCTAACAACCACCAATTTCCTAGACATTTCTTACTCTTGTTGTGGAACAAATTGCAGATGCTTTGAAGAAAGAAAGGCTACCACTAGGAAAGTGAAGGGGTCTCTCTGCTGGATCCAGGTTTTGGTCAGGTTTTTTGTGACAGACTAGGTAGGAAGAACACCTCTTCCAGCAGATCCCTCAGGGAAACTCTTAAATCAAAAGGGATAGAGTAAAGGATGAGGCGGTTAGCACAGACACTATGCTGTACCTCATGCAGAGTACAAGCACTCATGATGAAGGGTAGTATGGTCACTGCTAACATTAGGACTACAATGATTCCTATAGAAATTAATCTACGCTGAGCTTGTCTCAGATCAGACAGCTGCTTTTACTGGGTTCAAGAAAGGCCCTCCTGAACTGTAGCTTGCCATCCTAGAAACAAGACCTTTGCTGTGGGACAAAATTATCCCAAATCACTGCCTTCACCCAAGGGGCTTCAGATTCCTTGAACAAACAGGAGCTGTTTATTATTTGGAGTAGTGTTGCTCAGAGGGCACCTAATTAATTATCTACAGAACTTCGAGTATGTGTAGTACAGTTTCCCTAACCTGTGGTAACATTTCTAAAAACAGCTTTTAAGTTATCTTCTGTTGTCCCAGCAGCAGACTCCAGTCTTTTTCATTTTATTTTTATATATTTCAGGAATTGTACATGGCTTCTGCAGCTGGAGGTTTTGAGTAACCAGAATAGATCAAAACATCTAGTGGCTGAATTAAGTCACAGTTATTAAACACTACCAATATTTGAACACTCTTAAAATATTTTGTGTCTATTCATCTATAATTCTGCTATTCATTAATATTTAAAACTTAACTTAGGTTTTCTGTAAATCAGATTTCTGATCTTGTGCTAGGTGTTTCTGTTGGTCAGGTGTCAGATACAAACTGAGACTCTGAACTTCCCATTCATTTTCTGGACAAGTGGCATTCGTGACTACAGAGCACTTCTGGAAATCTCTGCTGGCTACTGCTGCTGGGTGAGACAACTGGCAGCAGGTTAAGAACTAAGAGCTAGAGAAAACTCTGTGCTGATTTAAAAGTAGTTTCAAAATTGAAGACGCTTTATCTATTTCCAGTATAAATCTAAAGCTGTTAGATGGGCCTCTTTCTTTCTTAGTATTTTCTGAAAGTTGTGAATCATCCATGTAATGAAGAAAAAGAATAAGATCTTGTATGTCTTCACATAGATTTAGCAATTTTACAATAAGCCTTAATCCATTTTTTACTCTCCCAATCTTCCTTCAGACCCAAAGCAGCATCTAGCATTGCTGTAATATATAACTGTTCTAAAAATATATTGCTGTAGGCAGCAACTCTGACAGTGAAGACCTGATGGAAAGCCACTAGTCCAGCCCCCGCCACATCTCATTTCTGATCATGCCTTCTTTGCTCTCTACATCAACAGGAGCAAGGTATATAGAGCTGCACCCACTCACAGTCTTCCTTAGATACACAGTGACTTGCCAAAATGGTATTTACACTGTCTCACATGCCACAAAAGTTCATAGCACTCTTGAGCAGATGGGCTAAAAGATGAGGGTGGTAAGAAAGCCTGAAAGAGACTGTGCAGAGGGACACGCAACAGTAATCCACACCAGTTTTAATTTACACCATATAATTTTCTTTCCACATTTTGAATCTGAAGTGTCAACAGTTTGGTACTTTAAACTTATTTATTAGTCTCAGGACAGGAAGGAGTGACGAGCTTCTGACAGTAGCAAAGTGACTCTGCAAGCAATTCCAGGCTAGGACTACCTACACAAAAAACAGCTCACACCTTCATCTCCAAACTGAGATAGAGGCAGGAGAAAGTGAACAGGCCTGATTGGAACAAATTGTAATCTCTTCAGCTTTCTCAACCAGCTCAGAGAAACATACACCATGCACATTTCTATCAAGGGCCTTTTGAACCAACAAAGTACAAAGGAAATGGTAGGTTCCGTTTAGGCACAGTTCACAACACTGAATATCTGATCGACACATTTTCCCAAACTGCATTTTTAGTAGCAATAATTGATGCTACCCTAGTCTTCAATCACTGCCTTCAAATATGCGTCCTGACTATTAAAACAAGAAAGTACAGGAAATATTAAACTGAATTTTTTCCACCAAAGCAGGTGGTTGGCAATGCAATGACAATACAACAGTTATACTTTTGTATATCAGATGAAAAATGCTGGATACCTGCAGGGAATTTTGTAGATTGGAGTTGGCTGTGCTTCTGTAGAAGAACTGAGTTTTCATATGTCTCCACTATGTTTTTCAGTTGTTTTTGGTGTCTGCTTATCTATACACATGCTTTCCTGAACTGTTGCTCATTTTGCACAACATGGTTCCAGGCAACAAGGATACCATCGCTACAGATGAAGTTGAAAGATTTTCAGTATGAGCAAAACTACATGCAACAGCAGTGTTATCAGGAAACGCTGCGACGCATTCAAAAAGTTTCTACAATATCCCTGTCCACATTCAGAGCTTTAAAAAAACCTATCAGACTGTGGTACCAATACAGAAACAAACTCCTTTCTTCTGTCCAAAACAACCTCCACTACTTCACCGTATGATATCTGGCCGAAACCTGACCTTGTATCTTTGATTTGGGGCTAGAACCAATAAGCACAAAAATTTCCTTAACTGCATTTTTGCTCAACTTTGATCTACTAAAACATATGTAAAACAAGTTCAAAGATACCAGTGTAAAAGCAATACAGAAGAGAGTCTGGCTCACAAACAAAGGACTGCAGCTAAGTGTATTTAAGGCACATATGTATGGCTGAATATTTCATTTTCATTTCAGATGCCAATATTCAGCCATCTGGCTTTCCTTGAGGCTTTTGTGGCTTTTAAAAATTTTTTTAATAGACACTCTTCAATAGCAAGGCATTAAAAGTATAAAAGAAAAGAAAACCAAGTTCTTTAGTGTGAACCACTGCAGGCTACCAACCACCACTCCATTGTTAAACATACATGAAACATTACATCAAGAAAGTTTCTATTTTTTAAAACAGTTCTTTATTATCTAAAATATTCATTCCCTCTTTATCCTACTAAATGTTAGTCTTAATGGCCATATGGCTGGACATTTATAATTAACAGCTTTTATCTAAATAAATACAGTGCTTTGAATTTTTAATAGGTTTGTCCATTAAGAACCCTCAATGAAAGGTGAAAAAAAGCTCTTTCTAAAATAAGAACGGAGGGATATGAACTTCGTGAGGTGCCTCCAGGCAGGAATCAGGAGGCTGTATGTGATATTGACCATTCACACTGAACAAGCACTGCATACCTACATGGAAACATCAGCGTAAAGCAGATAAAATACCAGATGAATGAAAGGGAGTTCCAGGCAATGAACAAATCACAGACCTACTGCTTGTACAGTGCAGGGGATCTGCTAGCTTGAGTTAGTCTTGGAGACACCTGCATCCAAACATTAGTCTACAGCACCGCACCGAGAGACCTGTTTTTATGTGACTTTACAATCTAACCATGCTGATTAAACGTGCTTTCTATTTTTGATATAAGAAGTGTGAAAGGCAGAGAACTGCAGTCATTCCTCCAGCCTTCTCACACTGGCACAGCATTGGGACCAGTGGGGCACTGCACATCAGCACTGCTTCATCACAGCAAGGGCTCTCAGTTTTCGCTGTCTGTACTGCCACAATATTTTGTGCTGTACTAACAACGAAATTCTTGTTAGATTTCCACATCCACTCATTATTTCCTTTCCTTGTTTATATAAATTACCATGGCTTGTTATTTGTTAGGATTCATATCTGTGAATTTAATGGAACTGCACTTCTCAAAATCACCCACGCTGTCAACAGCTCTAATTTGTTTATGTCAAATCAGTCTTTTTTTTCCCCATTTACCCTTCTGTTTCATACCATTTATATTAGCTTGTCAGCTGGGATTTTATTTATTTATTTGCTTTGGAAGGTTTGTTTCTATGAAACCCTGATGGCAGAAGAACTGCACAACTCAAGGGACAAGTAATAAGATATAAATGCTTTAAACACCAAGCTGTTACTTCCAAATTGGTCATGGTCAAGAGCAACAGAAGTTCTGGCCAGTTTTTGCATTTACCAGAAAAACAGCTATGAGGCGGGCTTGCTGTTTGGTTTTTTTTTTTTAACTCTGCAGATTGCTCTTCCTTACTATTTTACTAGCTACCACCCTGGAAAATGCTTAAGAAGCACTAAGCTTGTAAGTGGAAATGTAGGTACCTAGAGATTTTACAAACTCTTCCAAACACCAACATTGTGAGAACCTCGAAGGCTCGCTAGGCACCCAATCTCCCATAGCAATCTAAGCACTATGACTGCACCTCTTCTCTCAAAAAGTTATAAGGTATGAGGACAAAGAAATAGAAATATTCTTTCACTAAGTATTTCCATATAGAACTTTGCAAAGAGGTTACTAGTAAGATATCAAAGCATGTATGAAATTTAATATGTACTGAGAAGAAATGAAAATCATTGCTTGCACACGTGCATATTTGCTTTCTAGTGTCATCCAAGGTGTAATATTGTATAACGTGCCTGCACTGTGCTTGGCACTGCAGAAACCCAAAGCAAAGAGACAGTCACAGCTCACACCAATCATTCAAGAAGGACTGAAATAGGCGGCACCACAGCAAAGCAAAACTCACTCCATGACAAACTAGATGAATACTTAAAAGGATGTACTTTTGTCCAGATTCAACATGAGTTTCAGCAAACATTTAAGGCTCTAACGATTTAGAAGGGATTGGGAGGCAAGGGAAGAACTCCAGCATTTTGCTCAACTGGATCCCTGATCCTTAAAGACTGGATTATGGACCCAGAAGGTGGTTCTGGTGGTTGTGCAGTGCTCAGTATTTCCAAAGAAAAAAAAGACATCCAACTCAAGCCGTGCTTTTGAAGGAGCTTGGTCCATAACATCTCCTCCTACTCCATGGAGATGTAGGGGCTGCATCACTCCTCTCAGGCACTTCCCATACTCTCACCATGGCCTTTCCCAGTTCCATCACCACCGCATACAAAAACATGCTAACAGACCTATGCAACAACAGAGGTAAGCATCTGGGCTCTGCAGGTAGACACAAAAACCAGCTTTTCTATTCTCCACCCATTTTTGTGCTATACCAACTTAATCAAGCAGCAAGCTACTTTTGTCAGCGCTCTTTGGCAGCTGCCTGGCACACCAGCTCATTTGCTGGCCAACCTGCTTTTTAGACCTTCAACAATACCTCAGCATTTCGAATGCTCAACACATCACATATTGCTATTTCCATGCTTCTGATTTCCATTTCATTTTGGGTACTGATTTTTTTCAGTCATGGCAAGATTTACATGCTGGCAAACCCTTAACAAAATGATTAATGGCAAGTATTTCTGGATATTACAGCAGAGTTCTGTTTAGAAAGAGAACAGAAGCCCTATATTTCTGTTATCATGCTGAAATCCACAAACTCTTATTTCTGCTAAAATACTTACGAGAATTTGTGTATTTTTACTTTCTGTAACTTTTCTCCTAAAAAAACCTTTGACTTCAAAGCAACAATATTAGTGCAACTACTGTGTCATCAGTACCAAAAGAAGTCGCTATTTTGGGAGTTTATAGATCTTCCCAGCTTTAAAAAAATAAAAATGCCTTGGGCTAAATTTAGGTCTCAAGATTTTAGCATTTATGTGGAGGAGGAATGGACTTTGAAATCCTGATGCATCTGAAGTCAGTGTGCATACTTTCCGATTTAAATAGGACAGGATTTATTCCATTCATATTTGCTGAGTTGAGGAAAAAAAACCCCACAATAACAACAAATATGTAGGATCAAATCTTCTTGCTCATTCAAACAACATGCCTTCAGCTGCACATAAACATAACATGCACTAATTTTACAAACAACTTGAAACTAATTTAAGCCCTGAATGAGAAATAGTCGGAGTACCTCAACAGAGAGTTGCAATCATCATTATTCTCCTTGCAGCATACTGAGATGGGACTGATCCCATCTGCTCAAGAAATGAAGCCAGAAATCAACATTGAGATAATGCAAAATCTGGACTGTTTTTTTCTGTTTGTGTCAGAGAGATCTAATCTTTGGGACAAAACCCAGGGTGGCTCTTAATCTTGAAGTCTACTTTAAGAAAATTATAGCTAAGATTTGAAAACTGGTACAAACAATTTAGCTAGACATTGAGATCATCACTTTAAAAGATTCCACTTGCTACATGATTCACAGAAAATAAGCCTAGAAAAGCTATGTAATCCATTGCTCTGCTTCAAGTCAAGAGAGAAATACATAATCCAACCCACACAGGTGCTTTTAACCTATGATTAAAGGCTTCCCATGATAGAGAACAGACCATCTCCTTGTGAAACCTGCTCCAGCCTGAAAATTCTGCTAACAACTCCTTACTCTGCTCTCAGTGAGAGACAGAGGATAGTACGTCATCTTTCTGTTTACAACAAACTTTCACGTACTGTAAATTAATCACCTCAACTTCTCATCATAGCTTCCGTTATCTAAAAGATAACAACGATAAAACAGAAAGCTACAGATTTTGTCTACATCTTTCTCAAAACACGGCTCCCAAAACAGAACTCCCAGTACTGTAATAATGTCTTACATATGATGATCCTATTCATTCACCCAAGAGCAATTTGTTTGCCTTTTTCAAGCAGCAGCAGCATGTATGTTCAGTTTGTGGTCTGCTAACGAGTATTTTCAGCAGTACTGCTGCCCACCTAATTTTTCCTCATTCTATCTTTGATCATTAATCTGCCTTTTTCTTCATATACACAGCACCACCTGGGCGAGCTTGGGTGAATCTGGCAGATGTGTCATCACTGCTTACTGGATCCTTTTTTAATGTTGTGTAGGAAATTACCATTCTTGTAAATAGGTCTTTTATACAAATAGCCCACTTCATATCAGAAGCCAATGGTCCAGACAACCAAGTAAACAGCAATAATAGCTGTTGCCACAGTAGCTTTACTACCAATTCACATCAGCCTTAGTAATGACTTTTCCTTCATTATTACTGTTCGATTGATATTAAGCACCAATTAGCCTCAGTTCTTCACCAACAGGACCCTGAGCAGACGGTGAAGACACATGAAGTGATAAGGCCAAAGCTGGCAGTTCTAACAGTTATAAACCATATTCTGCAATAATCACAAAAAGGAAATACTGCATTTATTTTCTATCACTTCTGCTCTTCAGAGTGGAGTAACTCTGGGTATACGCTGCTCGAATTGAGACAGGAGTCCATTACAGTCAATTAATTATATTTGTGTATATAACCAGATGAGTTAAGTCAACAAACTGGCATCCATGCAGAAGCCTCAAACACAAAAACAGCTTTGATTTTTTCATTGGGCAAGAACCAGAAGCATTATACAAGATTTACAAGAAGACAAACTTGGCTCATTCACACTGCCTAATCGCTTCATACTGCTGTAGCAGAGGCCTGAAGACCATGAACTGCAAGGAGGTGAAAGTATCGTAGCAGGGACATGCAAGTTCAAGCCCTGGACCGAAAACATTCCCCTTTAAACGCAGTTATGAGAGGTCTTTCAAGACAGAAAATCAAAAGTGACCGGAAATTATGTTAATTACAGCACTTCTGTGGCTTCTGCCAATTACAGACCTTGGCCAGCTTTAACAAAGAAGAGGTGCAGGACCCCCCCTGTCTAGGGCACAACATTGGACTCTTTTGACCGAAGTCATAAAGCAGTGCAGTTTCCTCTTCCCCTCTCTCCCCCCAAATACAGAAAAATAAATCACTGTTCTGGAGTTGCATTTAGATCTCAAGTAAATCCATGCTGACTGCTGACACAGGTGTTGAAATTTGGAAGCTTCATGGAGTCCTTTTAAAAAAAAAGACACCAGGAGGGATCTCAAGCATATTCAAATCGGGGAATGTGATTTAGACCCACATGAACAGAATAGGAAAGGATGCATTTTACACTTTACTGTAGCTACTGAGTTATATATCCCTGCAGCATCATTACAGATTTTGAGAAGACTCAGTCTATTACATTTCTGATGATATTGTTAGCGTACATGGAGTCAAATAGGACCATAAAACAGGATGATCTGGCTCCTCCTTGCAGAGATAACACAGCAGAGGTCCAAATATTTGCTTTGCTGCCTGTAATATGGCACTTCAATGAACAATTGAAGGTATGTAGCACAGTTGGCAGTGAACATTTGTGTCCAATCGCCCATGCTGGTTACGTATCCTTGTATCTGTGGTAAAAGCTGCTTCTGAACTTTGGGAGGGGAGTGGGGAGGAGAACTGTTTGTTCTACAAGAACACATTCACCCACACCACCTCTGTTCATTTATGTTCTCAACAAACATCACGAGAATAGCAGCCTGGTTATCTGGTCATCTTGCTGCTCTGTGAACTTTTATATCTAGATCTATGCTCAGACTTCAGATTCAAACATCCTCCACAATTATCTCAAGACCTTTGCCAGTTTGTGGGGGTAGGAAAACTGAGAAGGGGGGCATTTCAGATAGTCTAGCAATCAAAAAAATCAGGGCAGAACAGTACTCGAGTATTTATCTTTTAAAGGAAAAAAGTTTTAAACAGTAACTAGTTGTATACTTTGCAGTATTATTTCTTAGTGGCTCCATTTAACAGACAAAGCACTCACCTGAAACATCTAAGACTTACATCCTGGTCCCAGCTGGGATCATTGCTTTCACTTACTAAATGTATGCAACGTATTCCATTAGGCAATTGCTTGCCCATCAGTGTACAATCTGAGCTAATACACAGCCCCTTGAAAACATTGCATTTGATAACAATCATAAGGATTGATTAAATTGCCTCAGATAAGAGTAATGGCTTCCATCAGGTTAGCTAGTTATGCTAACACCATGTGGCAGCAGTTGCAAAGCAGATGAATTTGTGAAAATTGCTACAGAAATTTTGAGGATATAATGGCAATCTCATTTTGACTCTTGAGATTAACACAGTGCCCCCCTCCAACTGCTGAAAAGCATAGATGTATAAATGCATTAAAGCCAACAATTTCTAGCTCCCCTTTTTATTCAAAACTTGCTTAATTAAGGCGTTTATATTTCTGCAAATTACTGCACAGTGATTGACCTAGAGGTTGCTCTGAACCTTACAGATGAAAGAATTTACATAAACTTCTTCTCAGCTGCTTTTTTCCAAGTTCATTTGGTATAAAAATCTTTTCAAAATGCTTATTTTGATCATTATCACTAAATGAAACTTATTTAGTTGGCCAGAATAGAAAAATATTTGACTATCTCACCATGAATCTGTTCCTTAAAGCTGATTAGCTCCTATTTCATAACAGCTCTAAGCATTCTGTTATCAGCAGTGACTCCCAAATAATCACGCTGGACACTTAAAATGAAGCAAAATTTACTATAAAGCAAACAATTGCAAATGCAGCATGCTTCAGATCTCATGATGTCATTTTAAGTATTATTGCCTATTAGGAACAACAACAGCACAGCTGACGCAGTTAAGAGAAATGAACACAAGTCAGAGTTTTAATTGCAGCCTTAGAGCCATATTCATTAGAAATGAACATATCCCCTTCACATTGCAAGTAAGATGCCTGCATATGTGATGACAAAAGTGATACACGTGCAGAATATGACTCCTGTTTTCCCACACCTATCTAACGTCTCTGATGAGGACAAGAATGCTTTTTCCCTAGACTTACCAGCTGTGTAATGTAAAACAGTGCACACCTAATAAAAAAAAATAATAAAAAAAAGAAAATTACACTTTGTATTTCTTTAAATTATGCCCTGTTCTAAAGCCCTGTTTAAAGTAACATACACATATACATGGAAATGTACTGACTTGCTGGTCTTGCTATATTTGTCCCACTGTAAGAAACTGTCTATTTTCCAGTTCCAGAGTTAAGAAAACTATACCTGCCAAGCAAAAACCTCCTCAAACTCTCAATACTATCCCTTGGAAACACAAAAAGATGCTACATGATGTTATTTCCTGTGCTGGTAGAGGTCAACTACTGCACAGGGGTTATTTACATCTCTAGAGGAAAAACAGTGTTTGTAGAGCTCATAACACCACCCTGTTTATGTCAGTTCATGCAGCCTTCAAGGATACAACATCTTGTATGTTTCGTCAGAAGTCCCAAAGCAGAGTTCTGTAACTACAGCTGGTAACAGAGAGGCTAACTGGGCAGCAAAAATCCAAGGAAGACTGTATAAACTTGAAAAGAATCCAGTAAAGGATCAGAGTGAGTGAAGTGGGAAACGAGTATTTGGCTGTTCTGAAACTAAATATGTCAGTCCATGACATCTGTCTAAAAAGGAAAAAGTTCAAAATGCAGATCTGGAATGCAGCGCTTCTTAGTGAAAGCTGCTAGGTGTCTGTAAGCAATTTCCAACCTTCCAGTCATTGGACTTCAGGGAGGATAACTTACAGTGGATGTAGGAACAATAACACAGACTGGCAAGCTCTTCAAATGGGAAGAGATGAAACTCTGAGGATGCCAATTCACAAGCAGAGTGAAAGATTGAAAGTAGCACAGGGCAGAGATTCATTTAAAAAGCCAGGAGGAAACTCTAGTGACCAAGCGATTCCTGAGTTTCAATTCACCATTTATCTGCCAGTTGGAAAAGCATAAGCTTGTTAGTCTACAAAGGTCAAGTATTTCATATACTCAGAGAGCTACAAGAGTCCAACAGAAAACATTTATGTTGCATGTGTTAATAATGTTATATTCCTGTATTCCTGAAACTTGTTTAAGAGGAAGCATTACATAAACAAGAAAAAGTAATTAATCAATGCAAAGCTTTTTTATAAATATATACCTCTCTACAGTATATTCTGCACTTGAACTCTGAAAAAGGGTTCCTCTTGCATGATTTATTTTTCATTTTCTACTGATAGACATGGCTAGATAGCTTGTGAGGGTCAGCGTAGTCTGATGAATCCATATATTACCAATTACAGTACACTGCATTAGCATGTCCACAGAAAGTATACTTTAAGGTTGATACAGTATGGTTAGTTATTTATTAATTAGAAGATGATGTTGAATAATTTTATTCCTTTAGAATGAACACTAGTTTTCTTATTATAAACTCAGTACAAACATGAAAGGAAAATAGAAACTGCAGAAGAAATATGCAACATACGCCAAAAATAAATTCAGCTGCACTACCAAAACATTTAAATGACTTACAATTTACTGGAGAGATCAACTGCCAATTTCACCCGTGAAATTAACTCTCATACTGTTACTACTGCAGTTGACAGGTGTATTGGCTTCATGGGTCCTGTCTATGTCCTGCCTTTGGCTCCAACCTCATCAACCTTTAAAGGGTAGTCTCTGAGGAAACAAATGTCTTTTCATTTCTTAACTCCAGCTCTTCATCTTCATTTATCCATAATGCATACCAGCCTGAGCTGCTGAACAAGGAAATTACGGCAACAGTAACAGCACCACACAAAATGGTAGAAATAGACTGCAGCCCGACAGCCAAAGCTTTGCTACTAAGCCCTTTGCCTTTCTATCATTGTGTTGGAGCACCTCAAAAAAAAAAACCAACAGGTTGAACTCTGGCTACCAAGACTCTCCTTGAAACTCTGACTTGAATTTTAGGCTCTCTTCCTAGCACATTCAAACTCACCATCCTCATCTTTAAATCTCCAGTTTTGGTGCACACATTTCTTCTGTTTATGATTTATACAGCCAGTTCACACTTGGCATTTGAGACCCCACACACCCGACCCTTCCCTTGTCCCCATTCCTCCCGAGCCAGAAAAAAACCTAATAATTAAAAAAAACCACCTTAAACTACTCTGGAGAGACTTCCTCTTGTGGCACAGACTGTACCCTGAGAGCACTAATCCATAGGGCCTCTTTAATGAAATTTAACATTCAGGAAAGCCATGGAACAATACTGCCAACCAGCCTGTTTTTTGCATTATATTTTTCCAACAATGAAAATTGTCCAGCTTATACTTTTTTTTTTTTTTTGGCACAATTACACTTCATTCAAGAGCAACAAGAATTGAGAAGGTTCCTGGTGCTCAGCTCCAGAAAGCATATCATAGACATCAAGTTTACACAGCAGAAGTTTGGAAACAGCCTCCTCTGGAAAGTCAGATTTCCTCTTTTTCACTGCAAAATTTCAGTCTCACTTTCTCCCACATCAAACCTGCTCACCTCCTACCACAGATTTAAAGAAAGAGTATGGGTGTGTTCATAAATACAAAGGTGGCACAGCTGAACCACAGAAAGCACCTCTGATGTTCTCACCCTCCCCAGCCTTTCACCTTCTTTTCACACCTGTTTCTGATGGTAGCCTCCCAAGACTGAGAACTTGGCCTTGACAGGAAGCGTCAGACACTAAGTCTATGATACAGCATGAAAAGCAATAACAGAAATTTCCAAATAGTGAAGTCAGAGAAAAGGCATGAAAAAGGAATTTATACAGTTAGGATCTGCTTTCCAAGATGCTTCCTCATCAGCTTCCAGAGGGAGCTATGCATCTGGAGAGGTGGGAGGACTAGGCCCCCTGCTGCTCCCCAAATAGCGCATTTCAGCATTTCCCTCCTGCTTCCATTTAAATGTAATGCACAAATGCATGCTCACCAGCATGTCATCCTCCAGATGGTACACTTCTGCTCTATCTTTTTGTATTGGAGGGACAATTTCCTCATTAAACCTGTGTGACCTACAGAAAACTGATTTGGTGTCTTACTCCAGTTTGGACTTCTGGTCTATTTTCATTAACGTTTACCTGGTATTTTAGCCAGCAACCACCACTGCTGTCTTTTATAAAATGCAGTAACACAGCAGCACAGTCTTTGAGAAATACTGGAGAGAACACGGGTAGGGCACCAACATGAGAAAAAATGGACAGAAAAATAGTGTTTACAATGAGTAATTCACAGACCTGAGGCAAGAGACACACAGCATGATGTTCAGAACTACTGAAAAAGAAGCACAACGTAGAAAACTGGCAATGTTTTCACTAAGCATCTCCACGAAAGCCTCAGGTCAGTATGATAAATACAGGATTAGAAACAGTTTGTTTAAGCAATTAGCTGAATTAAGAGCATAGGAATAGCTATCTTGGATCCTTCCAGGCAAGTCATTGTCAGGGATGTGGACATAGTGCAAAAGTTCGGACTTGTAAGAGGCTTGGGAGACATGTTCCCTTACAGAGACTTTTACATAAGGAAATTACTTCCACCTCAGGAAATGTAGGTGCTGTGGTCTTCCTTTATGTTTTCTCAAAGAAGGTCAAACCCCTAATTCTAGTCCAAATGCACTTTAAAGCTTGAGTATCCAGCTTCATCCTACAGGATGAAGCAAATTCCCTTTGCAGTCAATAGAAAGCCATTTCCCTGCCCATCAGAATCAGAGAGATGGAAGAAAAAACCCTGGAGATAACCCACTCCCCCTTACCAGATTTGTTTGTTTGTTTGTTTGAACTTATTAGGTACCACATCCTTCCTGGCAAGAACAGAGATGTGTGTATCAAGGACACGTGAAAAACAAGTTGTAGGGACAACAGCATCACAGACTTCCCACTGCTTCTCAAGACACTGGAGAGACAGCAATAAGCAGTGAGGTTATCCAGGTCCCCCAGGTACTCTGCAGTCTTACAAGGAAAACTATGAAATTGCAAAAACCACAGTTAAAGCCATCGGAGACACTCTTTCATAAAAGCTGCTAACACCTTCTTCCAGGGTGCCCTGCTGTAAAGCCATTGCCAGCCGAGGAGAAGAGGCCGCTCCTTGGAGCAGAGCTCAGCTCTGGGTGGCACACCTCAGCCTTCCCCCTCTGCTCCAGGTCTGCTGCCTGCCACACACGGGAGACACCGAAATGCAGAGGCAGTAACAATGCGTGGAGGGGAAAAAAGCAAAAGGCGCTTGTCAAGTACAAAATGTTTTCTCGTGAAAGACAGTGGAGTCTCTTCCAACAAAAAGAAATTGCTGACGTCTAAACTGAGTCTTTTGATCCTAAAAGCTACTAAAAACCAGAGTCCAGAAAAGCGGGTTAGAGTTCAAACCAGGAAAAGTGTTTCCTGTAGGGCAGCAACTGTTTGCACTTCCATACACGAAGCTATCCCAGCACTGGTGCTGTTCTGCTGCGCTGGGTGCAGGGATTTTGTTTTGCTCCTCTCCCCTAAACGTACTACTTTTCTAAACATACGGTGTATCAAATAGGACACAGTAAACTGGGAGGCACGTAGCAGTGCCGCCACGCAGCACACAGCTCCAGGGAACACCAGCTGGAGAACACCAACCACCTGGCCGCATCCCCTCAGAGGGGCGCCCACCACAGCACCTGCCCCACGCCAGCTCTTCCCTCAGCAGCCCTGGGCAGCCCCGCTCCGTGCCCCGCAGCCTACCCCTCTCTCACCCTACTTCCACAGGCTCCAAGCCAGACCAGCCTTTCCGGCTACCCCCAGGCCCTACTGACACCTACCCACCTACCAGCCCGGCGCCCCAACCTACCTCGATGCCTCAGGCAGCCCACCAGGCCTTAATGTCTTGGGGCAGGAGGCGGCCCCAGCCCTGGGGGTTGCGGCTGTGCCTGGTGGGGGTGAGGTGGTAAGTGCTGCTCCGACGGGAAGCGGGCATTGTGGCCCGAGCTGCCACCATTGCCTCGCCGGGCCGTGGCAGCTGTTGGCTGCACGCCTCCACCTTTTCCTCAGCCTGAGGAAAAGCCAGGCGAGGAGCCGCTGCTTTCTGCAGGGACGCTGGGTACATGTGTGCCGAGCCCTGCCTCAGCCTGGGCAGTTCATTCTGGCCTAGAGCCCTTGGCTGGGGAGAGATTTTAGCTGGGTGCAGCTTGCAGGGCTCAGCTGACAGGGGAGGTGGCTGTGCTGTGTGGCCCGGTAAGTGTTGTTGTGTCTCTGTTTGCAAGCGGCTCCACATCCAGCGGGAGCTATGACTGAGAAGCAGGAAGCATGTGTGGGAATGGGGGAGACGAGGTTTGCAGAGAGGTTGTGTCTCTTGTTAAACCAAGCGGCCTGAAAGAAATGGAGACACTTTTAGGTACGCACACTCTTCCTCCCAATTCGGTGTGCCTGCTGCTGTGTCGTGTGTGAGGAACAGGGCAGAAACAGGAGACCTGGAAGCAGAGGTGTTTACCGGTGCAGAGCAGACCCTGGGAAACACGGAAAGCAATCAGTAAAAGACACCTGGAAGCAGGAGCTGTCGTTCGGTGGTGTGCAGTTAGCAGGCTTCACAGGCAGCCAAGTCGTCGTGTCTCTTTCCCGCTGAAAAACACCATGGCATAGCTGAGGCCTGTTCGTGAGGAGTCTGTGCATTCGTGCGTGCCCATTAGCCGTGGCTTCACATGCACGCTTGGTCATGGCTGCGCAAAGGAGGCAGTGGTGCCAGCTAGGTACTGGCTGGTGATTTCCGATTTTGTGGGGCAGCTGGGAGCGTTCAGGGGCACCCAGCCCCAAGGCCTGGCTGTTGTGCACCTCTTCTACAACGCCTCAGTCCACTGCACGGCGAGCATCGCGTGCTGCCGGAGGGGGACTTCCCTCCCCTCCCGTGGCCTGCCCACGGAGCGACCCGGCCTCACCCTGCGCAGGTCATGGGATGGCAGCTTGAGGTTGTGTGGCTGCAGGCTCTAATACCAGTAGGCTGCTGCTTTTATAGTGACTCCAAACCTTCCTCTGGCTTTAAGAAGGAGGAAATGAACAGGTGGTGAACGCCCCAAGAGTGAATACAAAGAACAATTCACTTGCGACAGCCCCTCACTCGCTACTGAAAATGGAGTTGCTTAATGAGTGTTATATTCCTCTAAGGGTTTTTTCCGCTTCATTTCTTGGGACCATTTGAGGCTATTCATTGACAAAAGAATACGGGCCAGAGCTGCGCAATTGTTTTCATGGTTCCCTCCCCCTGGTGTTACAATAACGTTCTTTTATGTATTTTTATACTGCTTTTTAGTGGCATAATAGATGATTCTGACCTCCTTTTTTTGAGAACCCTACTTGCCTCTGGCTTCTCCGTAGACGTTAAGGTGGAGAAGATTAGCCTTGTTTTCTGCTTCAGATGTAACCCTGCTTTCCTGTAAGCAGCTGTGGGCTGGACTGTGGAGTCAGTATTTTAATGTGTTTAAAAATGCAGAAGCTGCAATAAATGCAATTGAAAGGTTTGGTAATCATGAATGAAAGGGAACAAGCTTATTACTTTGTCCTGCTTCCTCAGGGAAATTGAAGACGTGGAGCACTAGTTTAAGTTAAAATGTAGGGGGCTTTTTGGCTCTGTAGACGTATTATTTAAGCAGCGGTAACAGAAATGATTAGGTATAAATGACAAATATAGCATAATGTGAACCCCAAGAATAATACGTTTTCTATGTGCTAATAATAAATAAATAAAACCTATTATTGTGGACAACAGGAATTATTGCTGAACCAAAGGGGTTTGGACAGCCTGAGATGCAGTGGTCAGGACTCTCACTTTAGGGTTAAACTGGACAAGTCCACTTCCTTTTTACTGATAAAGCGTGAGTTTCTTTGAATGGAATTACGAAGAGTGTAAACTTACTATTCCTCTGATGACAGGAGCAATAGGCTTGTCAAAGCATTTGACACATAGTAAGTTACCTGAAGATTCTGGATACTCACGTAATCAGTAACCTTCTTTTACAAGTATATAAATACAAAGCACTTGGGGGAATGTTTCCAGTTGTTATTTATTTATACGGGAAGGCGTCCTAGAAGAAACATGACGAAAGAGAATCCCTTCATGCTCCATACAGACAGAATAAATTTCTGTATTAGACTTGGAATTCGTTCTCTTAAACCGTAACTTCACCTTTGCAAAAAGACAAAAAAATCATGGGTTATCAGAGTGTGCAAAATATCTTCCTCTGAATCCTATTCAGTGCTCTTGCTGTAAGCCAGGTCCTCAGAAAAAGCCTTCTTTTTGTGAAAGGGTCTTGGGGATGAGGAATTTGTCACTGAAAGAGATGTGGAACTGCAGTAGAACATTTTAATCGGGCATTTTGGCTCATGCCTGTCCATGCTGCTTAAAAATTGGCTGATCGGTTTTATGACATGTGGGACATATTGCTGCCTGTCTTGTGACAGCATTCTTTGTAATTATTTATTTTTAAAGTGAATTTAGTGCTTATGAAAGGTGACAGATTTATAGCTGTAAACAGAGTGGGATTTTCAAGCCGCTTGGGGAGAAATCAAGCACCCAAAAATTCATGAAGCAGGTCTGAAGATCTTAGTCTTATAGAGGACTGGGATAACAATCATGTTTCCTTTTAAAGTACTTTTGATTTTTTTTGATACTCATTTCTTTTTCCTTGAAACAAAAACAGAAGCTGCTAAACATTGTTTTGAATGGTATGGTTACAAAAAAATGTGTTTAGTCAAGACTTTGTTTGACTTGGAGGTGCATAGAAGATTAGGCTTTGTGTGAGGTTAAAAAGGCCAAAAAGGGACTTAAAGCCCTACATTTAGTCTCCAAAAGGCTGTCATATGTGAAAATTTTTCTCTTTCGCAATAGCCTTCTAAACAGCATGGCTTGAAAAGAGCAGTATGTTCTGACCCATTCTAGTCTGCAGCAACTTCACCATACTTTCCCTCTCTATGCTATCCTTACAATTGACAATGATAATTTTCATTCCTTTTCAGTCTTTGGCCTTTTTGTTGTGGCTAACAGTAGGAGCACTGCTTGTGCGTAGTACATCTTTATTTTACTACAGGTCTGGTCAGATACTTTCAGGAAGTCATTTTATGCCTCTAGCTCTGTTTCCTGCACTGCAAAAGGGAGAAAATGCTATTGCATTGTAAAAACTTGTGCAATCTACATGTGAGAAGCCACTAATATTAAAAGCCTTTTGATTTCTGCAAAATCATCATTGTGATACCAGCAACTTGCTTTGTCAGGTCACCAGTTTCTTGTATTGATAAACTTATTGTTAATCAGCATTCCTGCAGATTTTCAAAATATATGATATTTTTGACAATATAATAATACTATATGCTTATATATGCTACTTAATATATAAGCATATATAGAGAGATTTAATTTCTTAAAAGAATTTGAGACACTCTATTCCTGTTTATCATGTAGGGTGTATTAGTAGCTGCAGCTGTTTGCTGTTATGACCTGCTACTGTATTGGGAAAGAGCACTAACAAATGCTCCTTTGGTGACTGGGTGCATAAGAAATGACTGGATTTTTTCCAGCTTTGTTCATATCTATTTTTACTAACTTTAGGCAGGATGCAAATCATCAGCAAATAGATGTGTAGTCTTAGGAGTACCTCATTTATGCTACATACTTATGAAATTACATTGCTAAAAGAAACATAAAATAACATTTATTTTTAAATCACCTGAACTTACATGCCAAGAAGTGAAGTCCAGTTTTAAAGTGATTCCTTTTCTTCTCTGTATTTCATCCATGTGTTTTGGGTTTTGAGGTTGAAGGTTTTTGTAATTCTTTTTCATGAACGTGAAGAGTCACAGACTGAGGGCAGTTAAAGGGAGGAAAGATCTCCTGGAATACCCAGTAAGAGAATTACTTTATCAGTATGTGTTTCCAAGAGGTTTTATTAGTCTGGTTCAATAAGACCAAAGTGACTGTGTTTCAGCTCCTTCCCCAGAAGCCATATTTTTATTGCTTTCACAGTTTTACCTGATACTGCAAATGTGCATTTGTTCTCATTCCATCATCACTATTTATATTCAAATAATTTTTTCTCCATGGTGGTGTTTATTCTAGTGTAAATAATTAATTTATACAGTCTTGTTTTGTTGCTTTTCAGCCTTCACTTTGTCAAGTTGTATGTATTTAGCACACTTAATGTTTCTTCATTGCAATTGAGGTATGATATTATATGCAGGGAAATATACATGTCTTTCAGTTGCCTGTCAGCATTGTCCTAGCACAGCGTAAACCTGCTGAGTTCTTTGAGAGACTGAGCCTTTAAGTTTACCAGAGCTGAGCTGCATTATGCCTGTAGTGACCATTTTGTAGCTGCTTAATACATTTATTTTATTTGGTGTTAGTTCCTGATGTGTGCGTCTCCATATTCCACTCAAAGAGAAATTAACCCTTCACTCATTTCTGTTGTTAATTTTAGGAAACCTTTCCCAGTCTCACTGTTGTGTTGGGGAAGCAGTGACTATGATGATATGATAAAATATTGTCGGTCTTGTCAGATCTGGGTCATGTGGAACAAGATTCACATGCCTGCCTAGTGGTAGTGGTTTTTGCCTATGCAGCCCAGAATCACGGCTGTCTTTGCTTGTGGAGATATTGCTGCACACTCTTGATTAGCTCATAGTCTGTGTTCACCCTCAGCTCTTGTTCAGTTTTATTATCAGTATATACCCTAAATCCTTGTGCCTCATATACTGACAGGCAGCTTTTTAAGTGGAATAGTAGTTTTTTTGTCCCAGTAAGTCCAAATGTAGTATTTTTCTGCCTGCTTGACATTTACCTTTATGCCCCATGTAGACTCTGCCATCCCTTTACTCCACAGAGGAGTGATTTTCAGCTCTTCTGTATTCTCTAAGTACAATTTCTAGTTATTTTTTTTTTTAAGTGTCTCAATAGCTGAAAAAAGAAGAGAGTTATTTACAGATCTGTATCATTCCTGGCAGATATTCTCTAAACAGTGGATTCAAGATAAAGCAGTAACTGTTGCAACATGTAGACTGGAATGGGCAATTTAGATAGGCATTGTCATGTAAGGCAGAAATAAATGGGGGAGGAGGAAGTGCCCCAAAACTACTTTTTGCTATAACATGCCTGTTTGCATGACCAGTGTTCCGCGAGGATTGTGTCTCTTCCACAGCGAATACTGACTATTTTTAAAAAATTCTTATCTTCTATATTTTTGGGGCTTTTGGATTTGGTGTCTATTTTGTTTCTGTGCAATAAGCTCTTTTCTTGGAGGTAGCCATTAAGAAGGTACCTGTCAAACAGTTAAGCTTGCAAGAAGACTTGTGCATAATAGCTCCCCTGCAGCCTATTAAGACACAGTCCTCTCTGAGTATCATCTTCTATTCGTAGGATTTTTGAAGCTTTTGAAGCTAGTGATTTCAGAAAAGCCGCCTAGGTTACAGAGCTACAGGAACTGTATATTTCATAGAATTTTTTAGTTCAGTTATTTCCACTGCTCTGGTCTTTCCAGTAACTGGAGCATAAAGAATCATGCTCTACCTTAATGCATCTGAGGGAATACTTTTAGTTTACCTTCAGTTTGTCAAGAGGCGGCAATGAAAAATTGAAAGCCATGACTTTTTCTAGGGAATAAATCCTCAAAAAATATTGTGAACAACTCATTTGGGTTTTAACTAGTCAAAATATTCTTGAATATAGGCAGAACACCCTTCATACAGAAACTTATTTTTGGTTAAGAAATGTCTGCTCCCTTTTCTTCATCTATTTTTTAAGATTCTTAACCAGCTTGTACCCAGAAGTCCCATGATCACAAAGTCTGTTTCCATACAACTGTGAATGAAATGTCACAGCTACTCATGTTGTAGTAACAGAAAAATGTGATCAATTGATTTTTTTCCTCCAGCTAGTGATGAGTAATGCATACTTGTGAGTAATTTTTTTAAGTTGCACTACTTTCCCTTCAGACAGCAAAAACCAAGACAGCAATGATCTTTGAATCATTAAGTGATTTTTAGAGCTATTTACATTTCAGGACAGAAATATATTCTAATTAAAAGATCTTGGGACTTTAACATCATTTTGATTTTTGTCCTGTGGTTGTAGTGTATGTGTATGAGTCACAATTACTGCTGTCAGGCTTGCAGTTTCCTAGAAGCTATGGCAAAACCAGACAAGAAATCCTTCCCCAGTTTCAGTACCATCACAGACATCTCCAGCATGGCAGATACTCATGTTGTGAGGATTTGGGATGTACTGTTTCTCGGATTGCACTGTACCCTGCTGAATTCAGGCTTTAGAGCGTTTTTCAGATAATATGTTCCTGGTGAATGGAGGCTCCTGTCCAGCTGAAATTAGTCCACTAGAAGGCTTCAAATTTTGCAGAACAGCTAGAATGCAAAGCTGCCTTTGGAGCTCAGTTTTGCATAGTTTTGTACATTCAAACATCCCTGGAATTACAGAATTCACCACCAAACCTACAGGTTGGGAAGTGTCCTTTTCTTGATGGATTGCTGATCTCCAGGAAGCAGGAGTTAGTTGTCTGTAACCCTTTGCAGTCTGGTTGGGCAGCAGAAAACTACCTGTATCCCAAACAATTGTCTACCTGGGGCATTAAGATGAGTTACATATTTCCAAAAAGTTATGCCTTTGAAATCCCATTATGGCCATTAAGAAGGTTAGTATTTAGTTGGCAAACAGTTCATTGCCATTACGGTGTTTCTAAAGAATGGCTGTGTGTGGTTGCCCACATTCATGGTCCATCCTGATGAAGAGGGGGACAATAATTAATGATTTGCTGGGATGAAATTGCAAGGAAAGATTAAGCGTTTATAGAACAACTAAATGGTGACAAAGGAAAGGCTCTGACTGTTGTCTAAGGGTATTTCAAAGTTGAGTAGGCATGAAGGGAAATTGATTGTTTAAAATACCAAGAAATGTTACTGTTTGTTGGGAAGGGGACTGTGGAAAGGGAATCAGACTTCTATGAACCCTTATGCAAAGACAAAAAATACTTTTGCTCTTAGTGTGTACTATGGAGGAGGCTGAAACAGAGACAGATTGGAATTAGAGGCAATAATGATAATCTTTATCACACTACCCTTTTTTTTTCCTTCCATAGATGAGAGGAAGGATGATATATCATGGGCTTTAGTATATTGTAAAAAACAGAATCCATGCAGACAGCCCAATGCACAGAGAAAGGAAGCAATTCTGCTGTGATTTCTGTGAAGTTCTGTGAAGTCTTTTTGAATCGAAGTCATACAGTGATTGAGCAACTGATATTTCAACAAAATGTTGAAATTTTACAAGAACAGCAGACCAAAATTGATCAATCAAGTGTAATAATTTTTAATTTAAAGACAATTTTTTGGGGGAAATTTTTTATCTCGTTCAAGGTAAAATATTTATGATTGACAAAAATGAAAAATTTAGGGTTTTTTCACAATTATTATTCAGATTCGTTTCTGAATTCTGTGTGTTTTATAGCACACGGTATCTCCCCTCCTTATCTGCACTATTGTTGTCCCACTAGAAGGCTTATATCTCTTTTGGGCCTCTCTGTAAATTGGTATTTGAGCAGTTAAAACTCATAAAGCAATAATTGGTAAAATCTCCAATTACTCTGCTCCCATTTTTAGCTGTTTACAATGTTAATAAAGCAGCTAAAGGGTTTCATGCAGCGCTATATGTAACTGCAGAGCTCCCTCCCTGGTTGCTCGTGATATCCTCCCAAGGATGACAGAAAGCAGCAGAGGGGGGATAGGGCTCACTCAGTTTGCCCTTGAGAGGTGGAACCATTTTATTTGGTGAAAAGCAGAAAAGTAAAAAGAATGAGCTCTTCTTATCTGCCAAACTTGAAACCATATGAAACAAAGAGTGGTATCAACAGAGCGAGGAAAGGTGGTTTCTTTTGTTTTTTAGTGTGAAGGTGTCCAGATAAAAACATACGTTTCCTGACTTCTCACCATCTGTTCTAACCTTCATGTGTACTTCTTGTGTCTGTAGGGAATAAAAGTGCTAACTTCCAATCTAGGTACCTAGCAGATTTGCATATGGTGTCAAACTGACACCTTTTAACTTGAAAGCTGGTTAGAGGAAATGAGGAGCCTTGGTGACAAATGTTCCGCTGTATTATAAGGGAAATGCTTTTGTTTTCACTGCTGGGAAATTTTCCAGGCCTTCACCATAAGCTTTTGGCAGAGTAGATCATGAGTAATTACTTACTGATTTCCTCCAGTAAACTGCTGAGCTCATAAGAAAAATAATAGTTTTGAGGATTTGAAGAAGGAACACTGCGCTGCAGTGTAACAGTTTGGGACATCAGGTTGTGTTGTGTAACAGTGATCCTGAAAGATCTGAGACCAGGGACAAAATTTCCTGGATTAGCAAAACTGGCACAGATGTGAATGTTCTTTCCGGCCAAAAAGAGAGAGCATTGTGCATTGTCTTCAAGTTATGTTTAGATTCAGCAACTGCTGATAAGCTCCAGAGAGCTGATGTTTTTGAAACTGGAGGATACAAGGGGAAATAGGTGAGTTGTAAGTTACTAGAACTAACTCAGGGGGGTCAGGGTGAAGTGTTTAGATAATGTAAATGGTCCAAAATCTAATCTAGTTCTGTTATCTCAGAGGTAGCTCACAACATTTTTCCAGCTGGCTTAGTGCATTGAGTCTACAGGAGGACTTAAAGATTTGTTTGGTTTTGGGAGAAGATGAGAAATCCCTTTTTTAACCATCAAGGATTGATTGCTTTGTGTGGGACATCAGACATGATGGACAGCAAGACCAACCTGACATAGTGGTCTTTGCCTCTACCCCCTTCAACGATCTGATTATTTAATCCCTTTAAAAATATGAGAAAGCCTAGATGCAGTTTATCAACAGTTCTTACAAAACAAGATTCTCTTTTTCTTTACTCAGAGAAATTACGATCTTTTCCTTTATTTCCACAGTTGCACCACTGAAATCCTAAACCTATATGGTCAAATCATTTTTATGTACTTTATAGAAATAAATCATTTGTAAATGAAGTCATGACTATATCTGTCTCCTGTGACAACTGAGTCATTTGCAGCTGTGCAAAATGAGAATTGACACTAAAAGCCCAGGATGATTTAAGGGAAATGACAAACTCACGCTTTTGCAGTAGTAAAGTACCATGTATTTTAAGACGAGTGGGAAACCTAGACAAGTGCATAGCTGCACCTTTTTAATTTATCATGAGGAACTTAAAGGCATTTGTATAAAGTCATATGTACCTGACAGAACAGTACCTGAGAGTACTTTTTTTGTATCTTGAATGTGAACAGCGCTCACTTTTGCAATCCATATAAATATTCACGTTTTGTATGAATATGAAGTATCCATAATCCGTATAGAAATTTCTGAACACGCAAGAGCAGAGCAAATGAGTCTGACAATGCAACATGAATCCAGGAGCGCTGGTCCTGTGCCTGCAGCGATAGCCCACAATGGTGGGAAGGGGATTGGGATCCTCCAGCCTCTGAGGATTCAGACTGGTTGATCTCCAAGTTCTCAGTTGGTGGATTCTTCTCCTCAATGTGTTTGGCTTCCAGAAAACACCTTCTTAGTAATGCTGGCACATGGGGAATACAAAATGTAACTTTGTTCTATAAACAAGCAAAGAATTGGGCTTGTTTACCTCTGTATTTTTGTGGATGTTTACTTTTTGGAGCTTGCCATCTGTTTATCAGGTGAATTCAGGTATTCTTTTGGGTTCCTCACACTTTGATCTTGTGTCATCTTATCAGATTGGCTACATAATTTCCTCTGAAGTAGGCTCAAGCTTCAAGTGGGAGTCCAGCCTCTCTGCCAGGTTTTTTTTCCTCCTTTTCTTCCCTGCCTTTGCAATCTTTGTGTATTAAAAGCAGCAGCACAGTCAGTGTCCCTCATCAAGTTGCTTGGATACTGTATATGAAAATGCTGTAGCTTCTGAGCACTTCATCTATCTTTTTGCTCATTGGAACTTGGCAGCGCTGAAGGATCCAATTCTTTTTGCACAAGTGTAAGTCAAGGGTAACTCCTCTGAGGACTGGGGTGTTACCTGCTAAGAAAATCAAGACTAAGGTGCCCTGCTGCAGTCACAATTCCCCTCTCTCCTTTTGCAGCTCCTCCATCCATTGTCCAGCCAGCTTCTCTGCAACCTATTACTGTCTGTAATCTCAGGGCCTGACTCTATCGCAGAGCAAGTTGTTGTCAAATGAATCCTGATGTTTTGTTTTGTTCTCAAGTTATCACTCGTTTGTGCGCTGCTTACAGAGCAAGATCTGACCTTGAGAAATCAGAGAGAGGAGGGACAGCAGTAGGGAATCAAAGAGCCTTAGAAAATAGGGACCACAGGAAGCTCTTCAATCTGATCACTACAGTAAGAGACTTGGGGATGGGGTACCAAGGAATGCTGAGGAAAGGTCTGGTTTCTCAGGAGGCTGCTCTGTGGCTCACAAGAGATTGAAGTTATGGGTAAAATCCAGTCTCTGAGCCTGAAAACAGGGAAGCCAAGGGTAGTTTCACCTTGTATTTCCCTGTAGTTTAGAGTGAGAATGCCTAACCTACAGTCTGTGGGCCAAAGCTGGCCACCAGCCCAATTCATCTGGCTGGATCTTTGCCACCCTCTTTCCCATAGGTATTTTGGATGTGAACATGGCATAAATTAGATAAATTGTTTCAGGAGCTTGATTCCTGATGCCTTCTTTCTTGAGCCTTTCTGGCCCCTTCTTTATTGCTTGACTCCAAGAGCTCTTGGGATAACTTGACCACTAGTCCACAATTCTTGCAGATTTTTCTAGGGTTGGGCCCTGAAAAAAGTACAATTCTGGAGTATAACTTTACTTTTTCTTCCTTTATTTTTGATGTGGGTGATAACATTTTGATAAATTACCTGTACTATTGAAATTGCTATTTGCTATTTAAAGATTATACCCATATGTGGCATTTGTTTGAATTCTCAATTTATTTCTGCTTATAATGCTCATGCCAGCCTAATTAAATACTATTTTCCTGATGGAATGTTACGTCATCTTAGCCAAATAATTAGATTGGCTGATGATCTGTGACATACAGTTTCTTTGTCTTTGCATTTGTAGCTTGCTTTTGGGGAGCACAGCTTCGTTCCAGGTCTGTCAGCAGACGAAAACTTTAGCATAGTCAGTGACAAAACTGCATGGCTGTGGGAGGTGGTGGGCATGAGTTGTGGGGGTCTGGAGCTCCTGGTAGGATAGGGCTTTGAAAAATGTTGAGTTTCTATTGTGTGTTTGACTTTACCTTTGGCAGCTGTGAAAACAGCTGGTGTTTCTTTCTTCCCATGTTTCTTTTCATTCCCGTTCAAAATCAAGCCCTAAACATTTTATTAAATGAAATCTAATTACTCTGGCTGAACGCATATCCTTTGTTTTAATGCAAAGAAGAAAAACGATGAAAGAAAGGTAATTATGTGAGGAAAATACGCTGTGCCTCATGAGTGGTGCTGCTTCTTTCAAAGCCTGGGCGCTCTTTCTATTGTATTTCTTCACCCTAATTCTTCTTTCTGTCTGAGCTGGACTTGAGACAGGACTGAAGGTAATGAGAAAAGTTTGTGCAGAGTCTGGGGCTTGGTTCTCAAGATACATAATAACCAGCACAACTCAAAGCTTCCTGTAAACCAGAGGAGGAAGCCTAAAGAGCTCAAGTGCACTGAACTTAAGTGATACGGTATATGCTGCAAAGCAGATGCTCTGGCCCATCTGCTGTGCTTTTCTAGTGACATAACACATTTGGCATGGGCTCCCTTGCACCATGTGAAATGGTCTCTCCTGTCCAGCCTGTGAGTGAACCAGCTGCAGTGTAGTGAGGAAATCATCGATCACTATGCCGCATGATGCTGAGTTTGTATGCCATGTTGGGCAGCGCCAACAGGAGGGAAAGTGGATTAGACCCCTGCCCTCCCAGATTTGCTGTGGGCCAGACACTGATACTTCTTTCTACCTTCTGCTTTCTCCATTAGCCGGCACCAGAGTCTTGCTATCCTATGGGCAGGGCCCAGAGTTTTCACACCAGGTGCGAGCTCCTGAGGTGCTAGGTAGTTTTTATGCATGGTGGGACTTTGCTATTTCCTTTCTTGTTCCATTTGTAAAAGGATAGACTGAAGGAAAGCAGGCTTCTCCTAACTGAATGTGTGCCTACATACATTCTGAGGAGTGGTTGTTGGCAGTATGTTTTACTTTTTATTCCATCTTAATATACAGTACTATCAAGTCATGTTTTTTACTGCTCAAATTCCTTTTCAAACTGGGATAAAAGGCTGCACCACTGGTTTCAGTGAGGTATTTTGCAGCAGAAAGACATGTGGTTAGTGGGGTATCCTGTTTGGTAGGACCTTCAGTCTGAGAGGAATTTGGGCATTGGTTTCACTATACAAGTTTATTTTATTATATACTTTTATTTTTAAATGAGACTGTCTTGCATAAAAATGAATGTCTCTCATATACAGGCTCCCCCCTGCTGTTTTCAGTAGCATTAAAATGATGGATATTGATAACTTAGCTTGTGTAGAAATACTGTTCAGCAAGGGAATTATTATTCATGTTTGGTGCTGGCACAGCACATGTACATGTACCAGTGTCAGGATTTTTAGCTGTCTTATAAGGTATTCTCACCCTAACAGAGATACCTGATACTGTGCTGGAAGGCTCCAGTGTTACAGTCATTAAAATTGATGAGTCTATTCACTGTTTTTTAAAGAGTCAGGTTAGATCCTAACTTCATTGGCTGCAGGTACCTGAACACAGGGGAAGGAGAAATTACTTTCCAGTCCACCAGTTTATGCCTTAGAGTTGAAAATGGATCAAAGGACATGTGTAGGATTATAGTGCATGATGAACAGTCCTATACAATGACATAATTTACTAAATCTCTTATATAATGTGGTGTAACTAGGGAAGTCAAGAATATACAGGAGACAAAAATATTTGTCCAAATAGCTTCACTTAGATGATTTTTTTTAATTTCCTGTTTTTCTTCATTACCAATAAACAATATGCAGCTATATTATTTTTATTATTAAGGACATTCCTTTTAGAAAGCCTGGCAATGCTGATTTGAATTTTTATTCTACCTAACGTTATTTGTAGACCCTAAATAAGCTTTATCCAAACTTTTCCTTGGATAGGTAAGTGGTCACTTCAGATAAAGCAAAGAAATGGGTTAGAAAATGGAAAAGAAATTAATTACTTTGGGAATTTTTTTCTTAAAGTACCATTTTAAAAAAATTACATAATCAAAAGCTTTCTAAGAATCATTAAATATTTAAAGTTAGTTCATTAGGAGTAAAAAAAAATAATTAAGAATTTAAGCCTTTAAATCCTTTCATCTGCTCTGACGTGAACTTGAGGGTTTAATCATAGAAACCTTTGGATGCTTGCTGATGAGGCACCTGTCAGCTTTCCTTACCACTGTGGAAAGCACAGTAAGTAAGGCTAATTTTTCAAACTGACAGTCACTTTTGAAATCAGTTCTAGTGTGGTGGAATGAATCTACAAAATGTAAAGAATATTATTTTAAAGAAATATAAAAAAATAAGCTGTTTGGTGTTAAGAGAACAATTTGATCAGGAAAATTTCTTAAGAATATCATCTATGACATTCTTGTTATGTTCTAGGAAAAAAATAAAATACAAGAGCAGAGTAGAGGAAAAGAGGGGAGAGCTAGGTCCGTAAGGAACTTAAAGTCTTGTAAAATAGAGGGCTTGAAAATGGCAAGAAGTGAAGTGATGATTTACCAGTATTTATTCTGCCCAGATTAGGCAAATGGAAGTCAAACACTGAATGATACTTCGATATGACACTCCTAAAGGGTGCAAGGCTTTGTTGTAGTAAAGCTGAAATTCTTTTAAAGGCCTGCTGATCTGTAATCCTTACACATACATAGCTCCCACTGGCTTCAACAAGTCAAAGGCACCTGGCAGTCCCAAGCTGTATGGCTGCAGTGGCCTAGAAAGCCTCTTCCAGTGTCTGGGCGTGCTTTCCACTTGTTTGCTTGCTTTGTGTTTCAGACTTGCAGCTCGCCTTCTCAGTGGGACTTCCTTTATGCTGTACGGCACTGTATTGCACTAGTGTGGTGATTAACTTGCTTACTTCAGAGTTTCACAGTATATAGTTTTCCAATTAAGAACTGACTGTTAAACAGTAAGTTAAATTGTGGCTCTGACCTTGCTGTGAAAAGCCACAGGGTAGCCCTGACAGCCTTGTGTGTCAGGATTTCTCTCTTTGCAGTGAAAGCTTAGGTATCAATGCAAGATAGTCTGTCAGAAGTGTGGAAATCAGGATCAAATACACAGAATCCCTTTACCTTTTTTCCTGAAAGAATCCTAGTTTCTCCCCAACATGCTGGGGAGGGTGAAAAGCAAGACAGGTGAAACGATTGCTGCCGTAGATATCTGTTTTCTTCTTCTCTCCACCCTAGCAGAGACAGCTGAACAGGGTGTGTGTCTATCTGCTTCCAAGCCTCCCCAGAAGTACATATATGTATTTTCTTCAGCCTTCTCTACTGTGGCCACAGTAATCTTCAGCAGGGGTGACAAGCTGTTTGGGCCAAGTATCTATCTTAGTAATTATCTATCTCAGCTAAAGAATACCCACTTGTGAATGTGAGACAGGACTTTCCTAAGGCTCAGGACTATTTTACAGCCCATTTATTTTCCCAGGAACCACAGAGAAAGTGCATGGAAGGCTTGGAGAGAAAGCTATTTTACAGTAGCATTTCTCATCCTTTTACTGAGGATAGTCAGGCAAATATGACTGCAAAGCAGCACTATGCAAAGATTGCCTGTGGTTATGAAAGAGGAAACGTGTATAAAGTGATTACAGAATCAAAATGCACTGAAAGCATACATCTATCAGACATCTTTATTTTTTTATTGTTAGGTATCATGCATAAACCAGAATAGAAGGTAGAATACTGCACAAGCAATGGATCTACAACTCCCATCACTATAGAACAAATTCTTACAGGAATATCTCCCTCCTTCTGTCCCTCCCAATTCTAACTTTTTCTTGAAAACAGAGGTTGCCAACATCAGCATTATAAACTTCTAAATATTTTGGCTCTACTTTTTTAAAATATTGGTTTTTTTAAAGTTTCCCCAAATTTGTTTCTTTCGTACAAGTGAGTTCCATTTTGGCAGCTTTTTGTGACAGAGAAAAAAAATTTAACAGGAAAGTTTTGGCAAACTAATCCATTGCTAATGGAAAGTCTGGGAAGAAAATTTGCATATACAGTCCCCCACTAGTCTGGGACAGAAATTAGACAGAAATTAGTCTCTTAATGTGGTGGTCGTAATTCTTTGTCTTAATAATGAGTAAATACAAACTATTTCTTCATCTGTATTCCATGTTTACCATCCTTGTGAAGGTCAGACTTAGTGCATCTTCTCAACTGCATCTTTTACTCTAGAGTCTCCTTTCTGTAAAGTGTTGTTCCTGTGCCTGTTAACTGTAATTGAAGATTTCATGTCAGACTTCTACTATCCTTCTTTGGATTAGGCTGTTGAACATGCTTCATACAGACACCTCTGTTGTCCTGGAGATCTCTAAATTTGATCTTAGCAACTGATGGTGGATTGTAAATTTCACTGGTGCTGTTTAAGTTTTGCTACATCTTGAAAAACTGGGAGATCACTCAGATCTTTTCGTTTTAATACATAGATTATTTTCAGTGGCTCTGGTTAGATCAAATGGAAATTCTTTCCATGCGTTTGTGCTGGCTTTCTGAATTTTTATATAAACCATGATTAGTAGCATAATCTGTTATCGGCAATGAGAACTTTTAAAGATCAAACTTTGAATTTATCTCCCCACAAATCATCCCTGTCACAAACTTAAGTATTGCACACAGGATACAGTTCTGGAGCCATATGGCTCAGATGTTAGCCTACCTAAGCAAAGATTTTGTTTATTTTTAACTATGGAATAATTTAAAATAATTTAAAAATAGTGGTTAGATAACTTCCCATGGCACATGTGCGAAGGATCACAGGCTGCTTTGGAAAAGGAATTAAATTCAGCAAATGAATGTTTCATCAGAAATATTTCTCTTCCCTTTATGGATAAGTTTGTATAGATATATAGCTACATGATATGTAAAATATGGTCAAATTATAATGTCAGCTAAGATAAACAGGATCCTAGAGTTTTTTGCTAGATACTGAGCCACAAGTAGGATAAAATCATAGTGGATGAGTTCTCAAGTGAAGGCTGACATAGGAGGGAGACAAGCACAGGAACTGCAGTAAGAAAACTGAATATTTCAATTCAGAAAATTTTCATTTAGGAATTTTTCAAATTTTCAAATGTTTCAAATAGCGAAGACTGCTGTCTGTGTAAGTTCCTGCAGCAGAGCCACAAGCCAGTGGCCAGAAAGAGATGTATTATCTATAGAGAAATTTATTTAATAATTCTGTCAGTCAGACAACCTGACTTCTATAGAGACTTCTAGGAACCTTTCACTTTTAGCAGGTAACACTCTTTCACACTGGTCCTTGTAGCAGTCATTTCAGGCTAAGTCCTGCCAAACTTAACACATACAGTTGGCTTTCCTGGAACAGAAGTGTACAGTCATGCGTGTTTAAACGTCGCTGCTCAGAGCACCTTGCTCTGTGTGGTACAGGATGGGAGAAGGGCAATAAACAATAGCAGACAATGGAGAAAACAGGCCTAAAAGTGCTTTTGAGTACAGAAACCACAGGAGAAAGTCTGGTACGTTAAAATATTTCCCCATTACTGCTTGCTGAAGTAAACGAAAGCAGTGGTGACAGTGTTCTTTCCTCATTATCTGCTGCTATTTCTGACAAGAACATCCCCAAACTGCATAGTAGGCAAAACCCCTGTTGTGTGCCAGGAACTTGGAGCTGCTAATGAATGCTGATATAGGAGAAGTGCTCCAGTAATTTTTTCATGTAAATGGGATCGACAGTAGGTCAGAGACAAACATGAAAAGGAAGGCAGACATTTAAAGAGAATGATTTAGTGAGATAATTTGTATGATATTTTATTCCTTTCATACACTAAAAGAAAAGCCTCTGAAAAATATAAATGAAAGAGGAGACTGCAACAGTCTGTGTCTGGGAGCCTACAAGACTGTATAGGAAGGTGACATTTGAATCAATTAGATAACCATCGCATGAGATAGATAGATAGCCTTTCAGCTGAGTTTCAGTGGGCAAGAGCACTCTTTCCTGCCCCTGCCCCCCAATCTAATATATGAAAGAGGAATAAATAAGGTTAGGAGCATGTCACTCTCACTCACGACTACCACAGTAAAGTGATAGGAATTGCATGCTATGAGCCCTGTCTTAAGTCGGTAACTAGTCAGATCCTCATCTGGTACACATTACTTAACCCCATGGAAGTCATGATAACAGGACATCGACATGAGTGGACAACTTTGTCCTGTATTATGTCCCCTGATGGGTAGAACAGATTTTTAAACTCTGATTTGTTGTTCAGCAGGTAGATGGTTTCTGAGATCACCTTCTGCACTGTATCTGTTCTCCCCAGTGTGCAGCAACTACAGATACTTGGTCTAAAGCAACCCAAATGTGGACCACAGTACCAAAGGAAAGATGTAGTTGGGTAGATCAGTTTCATAATTAAAGGTATTTATAAAAGGCCACCTGAAAAGGAGTATGTTTAAAGCCAAGATTCTAATTTGCCTTCCTTTCTAATTAATACTATTTATTGTGAAAATTGGTGGCTGGTTTTATGAGAAATTGCTTCCCTAGCTTTATAGAGAAAGAAATGTCATTGCAATACTGCTTTAACATTTTGCAAGACTTCTTGTTTGTATGTGTAATCAAACCATTTTTTCCAAACAAAAACTGTGTGCTTTAAGCATTGCACAAAGTAGCCAAAGGTTAGTATTTAGTGCTTCAGAATGTACAAGCCTCCTTGAAAATGGGAAGGTGACTAGTTCTGTGATTGTGTCTCTCTCCTATCTGTAGCATACTACAAAATTCAAAATTATTCTGATTAGAATTTTTAATGATCAGAATAATTGCCTTTAGCTGCCTTATTCTACGTTCTGCATCAATATGCAGGTGAACTAAGTACGTAACTCCCTCAATGCTTTGAAATGATTGCAGCCCTTCATGTATAAGAGCCTGTTCCTGAGAGATACTAAGTGCCTTTGCTTTTGTTGACTGCAATGTGTGTTCAAAGAGCTTAGAGCCTCTCAAGAACTACCTCCTAATTTCACTGGATCAGCACCTGAAAATGTTCAGAATAAGCCTCAGAAGAAAGCAGTCTTAGGATATGACCTGTGTGAGCCCTGCAGGAGTCAGTTCATTCCAGATTCTATTAAATGAAGTGCCTGCTTTAACAGACAGAAAGTTGAAGTCAAATCAATCTATGAACACTTGATTTCAAATTCCAGTGTCCCCAAGGATTGCAGCGTTTCCCCTAGGAGAAGGCTCTTTCCTCCCTTCTTCGCAAACTTCCTATCTCACAAAATGTTTCCTGATTTCAGTTCTTTTTTTTACTCTTATCCTGCTTCATTTTCTGAAATGAAATCCTGAGGGACAGGATCAGCCCTTGGGATCGCAGAGACTGCACTCCAAACCCTTTTTCTGCGTGGTTTGCACTGACAGTTTGACCCTCAGTAGCCAGAGTCCAAGATGAGAGCTGTGTTCCCAAGGCTGTTTCAGCTGTCCTGTGGATGTCTTGTTGAGTTTCCTATTGGATATAAATGAGCATTCTTTGAGTACGGAGCTGAACCTCAGTGTCCCATCTTCAACTGCATCTGGAGCTGTGCCCTCTCTTTTTCTGGGTTAATATTTATTTGTATAAAGTAGTAGAGTTCTGACTGAAGAGAGAAAAAACGTGCAAGAGTAGTTAATAGGATGAGTGGATACTTACTGGGATATGCAAAACAGGTCTAGTTTCCCAGTCAGACTCAGCCAGAGCAATGTGGGTTAATTAGAAACTTGATGAAGCTCTAGTGGTCAGAGGTACTGACTGTCCTGGACTTAATAACCCATCAGGGCTAAGGACCTGTTTCCCCTAAAAATGTTATTAAAATCAATACTTCCATGAAATATTTTCATTTTAACTCATCAGCTTTTTCTCATGGGAAAAAATGCTTTGTCAGAATACTCACCATTAGTTCTGCTCATCAAGCTGAATTTGCAAGCCTTGTTCAGGGTTTGGAGCTTGGTGAAGATGATGGTTAGGTTGCTTAGGTTTTCATAAGGCCAGCAGATCTTTTTCGCATACTGATGGCTCTGATGCTGAAACCATCAGGGCCCTGTAATAAATGAAGGCTTTTTTTTCATTCAGTGCAACTCATGCTTCCTTTCCCCTTAGCTAAATAAAAAACTTAGTTCTTTTTGTAGATTCTATTGTGTGACCAGTTAAAGTGACATTCTTAGTGGAGTGCGAATCCCATTCTCTTCTCTTATCTGTAACAGTAAAAAAACCTTCATTATGCTGGTATAAACGTGTGCAGACTGAATAGCTGCGTTGACCACAAAGCTGAAGGCTATGTCTGAGCTCAGGAAGTCTGCTGTCTCAAAATGATTGAAAGTTGGGAGAATGCTTCTGGTAAACATCCCATATATATTTGCTGTTTGTATCACGTTCTCTTTCAGCTACTGCTAAAGACAGGACTTTGACCTAGACAAACTGATATAGGCAGTCTTACATTCTTACAGTCTGCGGGTGACCGCATCAGTCAGTTCTTAGGAAAAAAGTCAGGGGAGTCAGCTGTGGGATGGACACGTATTGAGATGCTGAAAACACATTTATGGAGACCTAGCTATTGCAGACTCCTCTTTGTAGCACAAGGAAAATGTATTTCTTAGTTCCTCACCACACATGCTGGAGAGGACATAAAATCAGCCATCTTTATTACAATATGTCTCTTACCTTTTAAGCATCTTTAAAGACCCTTTAAAGCCAAAATGTCACCGGTTATAAAAGGCCATGGCTTTGGTGATATCAAGACATCTCTAGTGATTTATGTGAACTGCAGATCTGGTACTACTTTTAAAATAAACCAACCAAACTGTGGAAAAAATTTGCTCTGTGGCAGGTAACAGCTTGTTCTGTCCTCTAATGAATTACACAGTGTGCAAGACTGACATGAATTGCCAACACTTAGATATTGTTGAAATGACAATTGTTATAACTGATCAGGGTATGAGTACTAACAGAAGTCTAATCTTATCTAATCTTTTCCTAATCTTGGAGTATAGATGAAGATCTAAAGTAGAAGAAAAAACTGAGACCACAAACATCTTTATATATTTGCAGTTATCAAAAGTAACTTTTTCAAAGAACGTTAAAGTTCTTGAACACAGATCTAAAACTATTGTTCTTTAAATTGTTTTACAAAGATTTAGTTGGGTGTTTTTTTAAAAAAAAAGCTGAAGAGGCGTGTGCAGAAGTGAATAGAAGAAGAAACTTCTCATAAATAACTGAGTTCTATCTGTTAATAATGAATGAGAGCTGAAACTAGGCTGTATCTGTGTTATGCAGATGGGATGGTTGAGCCATTTTTATTAAAAGTCAAAATCTGTGAATTGCAAATATGTGCAGAGACAATCTCACAAAGGATATTAAAAAACCTTGTGAATGTTTCTGGCATGAGAAAACTTAAAAAAAAAATGCTTTCACCCTGAGCAATAATGACAGTTTAACTTTAAAGTAATGGATATCTGAGTGAATGATCTGATATTGCATTCAGAGAAAGTGAATAGGAGAATAAGAGGTGAATAGGAGGAGGTGATTATTTACTATTTCTCACAATATTGAGGACAAAAAAATGAACAATGATATGATCTGGTATCAGATTTAACTACTAAAAGAAGGTACTTTTTATGCACAGCAGATAATTAAATCTTGGAGCTCATCACTATAGTAGAGACAAGATATAATGAGTTTAAAAAAAATAATAATAAGCAACTGGTAGCCTTCAGTCATCATGGTGCAGTGCAGAAATCTTCTTTCCAGTGGATGGCAAAACCTCCCTAGCAAGGGAAGCATCACACTTCGATTGCCCTAGTTCTTACGCTCTTTTCAAAGTCTTCACAGCTGGCAGCTGTTGGAGGTAGGATGTTGAATTTAAAGGATCTTCAGTCTTATAATCCATAAGCACTTGTTTACAGTATCCTGGGGACCTGGATAAGACAGTAAATTTTTTAGTCTGTGTTTAAGAATGGTACTCTATTTGTCTGTATGATGTGTATGGGGATACAGCATTCCCATGAGTGGGTGCGGAGTCTGTAGAAAATGAAAAAGGTATTTCAGTGGTTGCACCTCATCCTGTCACTGAGGGCGTCTTGGCTGTGTCTCAACTTTGTGATGGGAGCAGAGCAAGTGGTGTTGTGTTCTTCTGTGCACCCAGGTTTTCTTCTGCAGAAAACCTGGGTACACGGGCGGAGAATTGGTGGTGGTATCCTATTAGTTTCCAGGTAGGTTACTCAGAGGACAAGGATACCTTCTCTGCAGTCTTGAGACACAGCCAGTTCACCTGTCCAGGAACCAGGACTGTTAAGCTACTGTGAAGTGCTTCTCCTTAGTGGTGGTTTAGTCTCGCTGTACAGCAGTGGCAGCGGCAGCTTGGGCACTGTGGGAAGACAACAAAGACTGGCTCTGTTTGTGACTACCACTGACTTGCTGAATGAATTTTAGCAACTTGGTTTGGCACGTGGTGTTTGGGGGGTTTTTTTGCCATGCTTTTCCTGCTTTGGCTGCTCAGGGTATGCAAGATTTGTCAATTCCATGTCCAGAATACAGGAGCTTGCATTAAGAAGTCTTTTTGTCATGGTTTAACCCAGCCGACAACTAAGCACCACACAGCAGCTTGCTCACTCCCCCCAGTGGGGTGGGGGAGAGAATCAGAAGAGTAAAAGTGAGAAAACTCGAGGGCTGAGATAAAGACACTTTAATAAGTAAAGCAAAAGCCACACACACCAGCAAAGCAAAACAAGGAATTCATTCACCACTTCCCATCGGCAGGCAGGTGTTCAGCCATCTCCAGGAAAGCAGGGCTCCATCACGTGTAATGGATACTTGGGAAGACAAAACACTGTAACTCTGAACGTCCCCCCCTTCCTTCTTTTTCCCCCAGCTTTATATGCTGAGCATGACATCATATCATGTGGAATATCCCTTTGGCCAGTTTCGGTCAGCTGTCCCAGCTGTGTCCCCTCCCAGCTTCTTGGGTGCCCCCCGCCTTCTTGCTGGCAGGCCAGTATGAGAGGCTGAAAAGTCCTTGACTGCTTAGCAACAACTGAAATCTTAGTGTGTTATCAACATTATTCTCATCCTAAATCCAAAACATAGCACTATACCAGTTGCTAATAAGAAAATTAACTCTATCCCAGCCAAAACCTTCAATGCATTTCATTAGCTTGGGTTTAGTACAATGGTGAGTTTCAAGTGTGGAGTGTGTTCGCTAACCTCCATCTGAAAAATACCACCTGTATGTACACTTACACAGGAGGATGTTTAGGACAGAGTCCTTTTTGCTCTACAGGTTTGTACAGTGCCTCATACAGTGGACCTTACCATGGTTGCAGCCTGCATGCACTACTACTTGTATGTAATAAATAATAAAAATTACGAATAATTGATATTTTTAAAGGGAAAGCCACTGTCTCTTCTTACTATCTTTTTTTTTTTATTATTTCTCAACCCAGGCAGCAGTTGAAATACAATATACTAACTTCATCATCTTTTTTCTATTAGGCTTGTGAAAGCTTCACTAAATTTCCATTCCAAGAATTAGACTAAATGCAAATGCAGAGCTTTCCACTGAATTATAATACATTTAATCCTAGAGTGAATGCAAAAGTTAGCAATGGAATTGATGCTATTTTTGGGGACACAGCCTAAAATTCTATAAATTTTTAGAGATGTTTTCAAACATCAGAGGAATTTTACAAGTAACACTAGTGAATGTGTTCATTTCCCAATATTTTTGTGGGACTAATTCTGACAACTGCTCAAAATGTCTGGATTCAGCAGCCATTTAATTTTTCTCCTGTGTCCCCCAACTCTACTGATTTTGACAATGGTTTCAGGGATTTCAGTCTCTCTGTATTATCTTTGCTACTTCATAAACAGTGGGAGACTTCTTATTTTGCCTTCTGTACTGATGGAAAATGCTTAGCTGAGATGTTTGTATCATGAGCTGGAGCCATAAGCAAAGCCCACTGCTTACTGTTGCTGTTGACCATGTATTAAGGTTGTTGTGTGTAGGTATAAGGTAGAGGAGCACCATCTTTCCTGACTCTGATTTCACAGCATAGTTTAGAGTTATACATGTCCCTGATCTGTAGCAGAGCACAGCAGTCATGGATTTCTTTCCTTCTCCTCTTGCACGTTTTTAGGGAATACAGCAATGACTTGCCCTACAAGTGTATGTCTGCAGGTGAATTTAGACTCCAGTGATGCACTGTGGTGGCTCACAGATTAGGGAGATGGTGCACTGAGGGAGATTTTTTTAACTAATTTTAGTGCTTAGTTGGTCTTTCATGGGCCAGCAATAGTTCTAGCTTTTAAAATCCTGAAACTTGAAGATTTAGGGGATTTATTGTTGTTTGAATGGAACCCAGCTGCAAAACTGAAATATGCAAATGAAAATCTTGAATCTGTACAGCTTTGAAGTTTTAATCTGAGGCTACAAATTTTCATTTTAGGTTGGTTTCTAATTTGCTGTTTCGTAGGAGTGACAGAATTTGTAGGGTTTTCCAGGGATTAGCAAGAAAAACATTTTTATGCTCTCTGCTTTGGTTCTCTAAGTGCAGTGATTTTCTTTAGAAGTGATGTCTTTACTGCACCTTGACCATGCTCTGAGAGGGTCAGCATGCAACCAGCAAGGGTATTTCATTCTCCTGACTGGTGCTGATCCCAGGTTTATACATGTAAGATGCAAAAAGCTCTAGGTAACTGTGGTGGTGCAACCCCCGCCTTGGCTACTTGGTACTTGGTGTAATTCCCCATCCCTGGGCCGCATACCAACCAAAGAATGTCAGGCATGAATTGCAGAAAATTAAAGACCAGAGCATTAAGGCACTCCCTTAACGCACCTGGTTCTTGCTTCCCCTATCACTTGGGGATATCACTCCCTGACAGCCCAGTACATCTGTACCTGGCTCATGGCCCAAAGGGAGTTGGTACCAGAACTTGCAGATCTAACAGGTTTTGGGCTTGCACAACTGGTGGAAAGTACCGGAATATTCCATCATCCGAGTTGGGCCAGAGTGGAAAATTACCTGACGAAAGTCAGTTATCTCGGATCCTCTAAGTAGCGATTCTAGTGAAGACCCTTTGAGCTCTTCTGGATTGCAGCGGGCTGTGGCCAGTACCTCCCCTGAGTCCAGATGCTGTCTCAGGCAAACTTTGCGAAGACTAAGGACCAGGGCGAGACAATCTTTCTTAAGCCTCAATTACTGCCCATTGAGGAATGCCGATGCATCGTATTTACCATAACTCAGAAGGGAAATTTTAACTATAGGCTAGCCTCTCTTTCATCCACCTCTCCATTTATATGTTTGTATGCATTAGCTTTATGGATGTTCTTCCATTTTCCGTGCACGTGTAGGAGTTAAAAAGGGTACCCGCCGACTCAATAAGTCGTGCAATTTTAAGAGATCTTCGATCTCAGCGATTATAAACTGCGGTGTGTGCGTGTTTGTGTAAGTGTGTGTGCGTGTGTGTGCACGCTTATATGCTTTGTTTATATGTATATACATTAATCTGAAATCTGTGCTTTGCTCTCATATGTATATGTATTGGTTTAGGATACCTTATTGTAAGTTAGTGTGAATCTTGTCATCTTCGAATCTGTAATCAAGTCGCTGTTCATTTATTTAGTTAAATCACTTTGCAAATCTTTAATTCAGTTAATGATTAAGCACTGCTAGAACTCAATCTCTTAATCTGCCTCAAATCACAAATAAAACTGAACTGCTGCTAAATCGTAACTGTATCTGATACTTCCATCCTGTGACAGTAACTTAAGAAATTACCCAAGTATTATTTTATGACGGGACAATTCACAGATGTTTGTTTGGGTTAGAATGGGCTAGTAGGAAGAACTAATGAGATTTTTACTCTGGGTGTAAAAAGCAGATTTATGAGGTCCGAGAGAGATGTGAATGGAAACAACCACAAAACCTTGTTGAAGATTCTGAGCCTAGATCTTGCATAGGACACGCATTCTTGTACCACAGTGTTGCTGCTGCTGCTGGATTGAAAGGCAGATGGCTCTTCCACTTGGCCTTTGGAAGAGTCAGTAGAGTAGAACCTAGAAAGGAAGGTCTGTTGGGGGAAAATAAGGCGTTCCATGGAGTTATATATTGGATGTTATTTATGTTTTGGATCTCAATTATTCCCATCCATACATCCATAAATGCTTCATACACATCCTAATTTGCAAAAGGAAAGCTTGCATATAGCTAATACTTAGTGCTTATGGTAATTAAGTTCTTATTGCCCAGTGTTAAATGTATCCTATTAATCCTATATTCTTGGCTACATTTCAGTCTTGGCAATTATACTATCTATGCTTATGTAAAAAGTCCTGTCTGGGGTCATATCATCTGGTGTCTTATTCTCCAACTATTCCTGACAAACTACTCGTATAGTGTTAATACTAAGCACTTTGTATGTAAATTGGTCATTTGCAGTTGGTAGATAGCTGCTCTGGAAGAGTTCATGATTATAAAGGAAGTGTGTGCTCTGGAGGAAGAAGGGAGTTTCATAAAGAGTTGACTTTCTGAAGATTTGGAATCTAGATCAGATCTAATTCAGATCTAAAGCTAAGCTTTTAATAAACCCTGTTACTGAGATCCATTTCTATTCTGCTGCAGCAAGTCAGATCTAGAATACTATTTCCATAAAAATCTAGATCATATTCTCAAAAATGATCTGTGCATTTAAGGGCTTAATTTGCACAGAAGCCGTTTTGAAATTGTGTCCATTGTTCCCTTTAAAGCACTGAAACAATGTTCTTATCAACACTATGCAAGCCAAGACCAAGGTAGTTGTGGCTTGCATAGTGTGGTATCTTTGCTAACAGAAATGGCTATGAAAATGAGCACTAACTTTCTCCAGGACAGAATTGGTTTTGATGCTTCTTCTGTATATAGATTTGTTATGATAGGCCATTAAGGATTAGAAAAAATGAAAGTGTAGTTGTTACTGTTAGGTTGTTATTGAAAACAATTAGGAGTATTGAATTGTTGCTTACTTTATTCTTTTTATCTCAGTATCTTCAAATATAGTAACTTTTTTTTGTCTGAAAGCTGATCTATAATTATCTTTACTAATGAAATGTGACAAACTAACCAGAAGAGTTTATATTTTCAAAATATGCAGCTGATACAGAATCTCCTTTGAAGGGCCGTTACATATACCACTAAGATATACACGGCTATGTATCTCTAAAACTATTACCCTTTTTCCAGCTCCCTAAGACTAGGAAATAATTTTTGTGATGTATAGTATTATATACCCTAATATTATATCATGCTATAAGTGACTGTGCACAGCTGCTGCCCACTGTCATCGCCACTACAGTAAATCAGATCCACAATGGATGATTTTGTATGCATGTATGAATGTGTATGCAGACATATATTCAGCTAGTTTGCATATGTGTGTGTCTGTGTATATGTGTATGTATACACACAGATAGCAACTGTGGTGTTTGTCAGGGTGCTTTGTCACTATGAAGCATTTTTTAACACATGAAAGCAAAGTGAAATTATTATTGCCTTAAATCTGGAGTATCAATCTGTACTATTATTGTTTATTGCTATAAGTCCACGTTGACTGTGTTTTTATAATAAATTTTTTTGTGATTTTTTTCAAGTGTTTACATTGGGTATTTTAAGAGAGAATAATGTAATCTTCACACCATATTAAACTTTCCCTGGATATTTCTTCAGAAGAAGCTGTTATCAGAGGACTTTGAAGTTCTTAATTCCTTTTCCTCTTCAAAAAAATCTGACACTTCAAAATGGCAATCGAGAACTTCACACTACAACTCATGAGTCATGTTCAAATCCTATTAGTTCCCCTAATATGACTCTGATTTACTGATTGAAAAATCACACTGTTTCTTGCATTCTCCATTTAATTGAGAATGGTATGAGATGCCAGAAATTTTTATTGTGCAGAAGCCAGTAACTTCAAGATACGTTTGATGGAAAATATAGTCTACCCTGCTGCAAAATCCCATAGATCTGAATTGTGCATTCATCCCAGCTATGGCAAATGAAATGTGGGGAGTCTGCTTAGATAACTTTGAATATTAACAATTAGTAAATTTTGTAGAAATTATTTTGAGGTGACAAGGATCTGGTTGAGCCACTTTGGTAATAGTGAACAGATAAAATGGAGATACTATTACAGAACATCTCTTCTGGCCAGCTTAGTGTTTCTTTTTCTGTGTTGAATACTGTAATGTCCTTCTACTCTTGTGTCACCATAATAAAACTTCTCTATTCTGAGTTATGCTCTAGAGTGATAATGCTATAAGATTATAAAAGAAGTCCTTGCCCCATGCCCCGGTTTACTGCCATTTCACCTGTCCTATTAGGGGCCAGGACTTTAAGGTGGGTCACAGAATCAAAGCAAACAAAACAAGGAACATCTTCAAAAATGCTTGCTTAGCTTTTTTCTTGCAAGTTTGTGAGTGGGAATGAGCAGGTAGAAGCAGGGAACTTCCCAACGTGGCTTTTCAGCTCAGTGAAGACGATGGGACCATACCCACATGGCATTCTGATGGTTGCCAAACAAGTTGAGGCTGGTGCTGTAAACCCAGCATTAACTTTCATGGCTACCTTCAAAGCAATGAGACATACCTTTATTGTGTGTTGTTTGAGAGTCTGATTTGACAGACTCCGGAGTCTGAACCTTTGTTTCTGGATCCATTTTTGTGCTTCTGAGCAAAATACAGTTTTGCACTAAAAAGCGTTACTGATGTCAGTGGATTTGATCTCAGTCGTTTTAGTTACTGGATGGTAATAAAAATTCCTGCCATATGAGGTGACTGTAACATTATGTAAACTAGATATGTGCAGTGTCTTAAATTTATGGTGACAACTTAAGGACACAAAATCCAAGGAGCCGTGTGTACACTGTGTAAATGAAACGTGGAAAATGAAAATGCTAGTATTTTGAGAGTCATAATTGTTTTAGATCATAAGGAAACCACCTCCATCCTTTTGGGCTTCAATATATTTGGGCATAGAGTGGCACATATTTTATGTTGCTGGATTTTGCACAGTCTTCCATTAGTATTTTTGCAACACCCCATCATTTTGATGAAATATGAACACGTGTGCATGTAACTTCATTCTATACTTTATTGTTTGCTGGTAGAAAATGTCAAATTGATTTATGGTGCTTTTTAACAAAAAGGAATATTATGGCTGTTATGACTATCTTCTCTAAAGTGCTGCATAATATATTTTGCCCCATTATCTAGCTTGTTACTGTGTTTGTAGGTGCAGCATGCCTTTTAGAAATACTTAGAGATCTCAAGTGATGGGAAGTAACAGTGCATCCCTCAATAAGATATCCGTAACGTTAGCCTACCTCACTGTCATGCTTTGAAATGGCTTCTCATTTTTTTTGGCCTTAATAACTTTGTTAGGTCACATGACAAACATGGCAGAGTTGTTTGGGGTTTTTTTTCCAGTTTTAAAACATTTTCAGTAAAACCAATTCTGATTTCAAAAATTTTGAAATGTAAAGCAAGAAAAAAATAAAAGACAAAAACTCTTCTTCAACAAGTGTTTGTTTAACCCTGGGAATTGTTTCAAATCACAGCAAAATGGAGAATTACTCTCAATGCCCAAATTTCCCATAATTTGTTTTCATTTCCTGATTCACTTAGATGGCAATATTTGTGGTAGCTGTTAGATATCTAGTAACTCAGTAAAAATGAGATTTTCATGTTTCTCTGGTGGCAACTGATTTGTGCTTGGGACCATAAAAATACCCCTTATGAAGCCACAGGTAGATCAGACATATGGCATTGGTAAAGAATCACAGCCAGGGTTGCAAGAGATTGTTATTTTTCTCCTGTGTTCCACAGAAAAAGCTACTTTCTTCAAACAATGGATGAGGAAACATTTGAATAAAGGAAATGAGCAGATCTCTGTATTTTGTGTGTTCCTGCTTTGCAGCAGAGCTTCTGCCTAAAGTCTTTCCTAACCAATCTTAGCTTGCTCCCTACTGCTGATTTACTAGAAGTTATATGCGTTATGTCTGAGATCCTGTTCTCACTAAAGATTTTTCCATTTATTTAATGAAATTTTCATGGGTAGACCCAAAGAAGCTATTGTAATTAGTATTACAAAGTATATCAGGGAATCTAAGTCATGCTAGTTTACCAGAAGCAAGTAATCGTTCGCTTCTGGTCAATGTAATTCATGCATGCATCGACTTTTTGTTCAAGCTCTGAATTGGTGCACCTGTGAGTCTGATGGCTCAGATAACTGTGGTTAAATTCATCGATGGTGAAAGTGGTCACCTCTAAAAGCTAGGGTCACTTTTGCCAATCTATATCATCAAACAAATGTTTGGAGAAGGAAAAAAAAAAAGGCTATGACTGCTTTGAAAAGTCTCAAAACAGAAAATATCAAAACAGCATGGTTGAAGTGCACTTTAATGAATGTGAACAATACAAAACCCATTTCTGTAGACTGGCTTTTCAGCTGAATAGTCTCTTCAGTCTACTGCATTTCATTTTGTTAGCTTATCACTGACATTTTAACCAATCCTTCTCAGGGTCCATCTGGTGGTCCATCTGTCTTCAGCATCTACAGTTCACTATGTGACAAATGACGTATAGACTATTAAAGAATAACAATTAGTTACAACATTAAGCCTAAAGGTTACATAAATTGCATCCTTCTATTAACAAACAGTGTCACGGTAAGGCAAGAAGAATTCGGCAAGTCAGGCAGTGAAAGTATATTTTATATCACGGAGCAAAACATATTTAGGTCAAATGATTTACTGTTATTTTTTTTCTACCCCTCAGGTCTTTTGAATAACAGATGTTGGCTGTACAGTGTTTTGGTTATGCAGAACCTTTTTAGTACAGCAGTGTTCATTATAAAGGTCACATTTACATGCAAAGGAAAATACTCAAATAATTTGACCACCAAAAATTTGTCATTCACCATACATTACTTTAGGATAAACACCTTGAAGCAGGGAAATTATAGGACTCTTCTCATTTAAAACAGCATGGCAAATTTCCTGTACAGCTGCAGTGCGAGCTTAACACTTGTTCCACCTCTTCTGGTTCAAAGTAATCTCTCCCCTGATATAGGGGGGGTTGTGTACGGTCTGTGCCAAGTTGCCTGAGACCAAAAGAGGAAAGAGTTAACAACTGAACTTTGTTTAGTTGACTCCTGAATCTCTCTACAAAGTATGAGTATATATCTATGCACAGGGAGAAGAAAACATGGAGGAAGGCCATAGTACTCCATCTATCAGACAAGTGGTGGAGAAATTGCCCAGGGTGGGCTATCAGCAAAAGGTAGTACAAGAAGAATGGTGACATAACATAAGGTTGAAAAAGATGAAAAAGAAAACCAGGGAAAGCGGGAGAAGGATGACCTTTTTACATGACACTGTCTTTGCATCAGCATGGTTTAGTAGCTCAGCAAGTCTCTTGCAGTTATTTCATGCCAAAAAGTGGCATTCATCCAAATTCCTTGCATGCTATTGGTACATTCTGGTAGGTGCAGCTTTTCCACCTGTTGGCTCCCTTTAAAAGAATATTGAATGCTTAGTGAGTAATTCTGACCTGGTAAAATGTGACTGGACTTTTCAAGTACAGCTCCACTGTAATACATCTTTGGAAGTAGATGGAGAGGACAAATCACATCCATATACTTACAGAATTATTTTTTTAGTATTTTTAAAGACCTCCTCTGGCACAGATACACTGTTTTGTTTTGGGTTTTTTTAATTTTATAATTCAGAACCCCACAATTAATTGGAAAAGAGATGTGGTCTTGATAGATGAGACTATCTTTCATTCTGGCCCCTTTCTCTTTTTGGAGAGACAAAGGCTCAACTACTGCCCCCTTAATTTCTCTCTTCCCGTCTCCTGTAGCTCACCTCATCACCATCTTCTTTGTTAAGCTTCATCTTCTTGTTGCATGGCCTGATGACACGTAGAGAGAATGCATGTAGCTACTTACATTTAAGTAGTCTGTTCTTAAAATTATTATTTCCTGATGGGAAAGAAGGGTGGTTACTGCCCTGAGTCCTAGGCAGAAAAGAGTTTTAACCTGAGCTTTCAGAGATTGAATTATTATTGTTGTTGTTGTTGTTGTTAAGAAGAAACTTGTTTAAGAACCCTACTCTTCTCTGATTTATCCTGTGGGCAATAACGGGGTCTTTTTCTGCTCTGTTAAATGCAGGAAGTGAAAATAGTTGCACAACCTAACTCATGTTTGTTAGTGGTCACTTGGACTGTATATTACTGGTGTATCATACCGTTTTTTGACTCTTCCACAGCTTGGCAAACCACCCTGGAATATGTGGCTGTTGCTTAACCCAGATTGTTGTGGTGAATTAATATGCCCTAGGGAAAGCACAGATATGACTCTGAAGAGATATGGAACACATACAAGGTCACAGTGACGTGTTGAGAACCATAAAGGGGTAGTGACCTGAGAAGACCAGGTCATACGTATTTAGGGAAAGTCTATGAGGGAGAATGTGGAAGATGATTACAAGCTAATCACAAAATTGTCATGTTCATTTCTCCAGTGTCAGGCAGAAATGAGAAGTTGGGGAGAAGCCATATATGTTTTTTCTTTCCTGTGAGGAAAGGGGGGATGAGATGACCTGGAAGGAAGCAGGAGAAGTAGGCATGAGCACCTTCTTGGTGATGGAGGTAGCACCCCAGAGAGTGGGAGGCAGAGGATGAAACACTGGATGAAAGTCAGAGCTGTCTGGGGGACAGAGGAGAATGAGTGTTTCTGTCACACTGTTGTCACTTCTATTTTGAATGACTTCTGAGGGTTAACTCTTTGTCAGCCCCCCACAATGAGAACATCAGATTTGTAAGTAAGCTGGTAGCTCTCAGCGCATGGAAGCACCCCGCTAAAGGCCTCTAATTGTTTTGAAATGAATTCCCCTCAAAATTTTTCATTGTGATATATCGTGCTAAGACACTTGGTTCACCTGCAGCTAGGATGTTTCAGTTATCTATTGGCTCTGTTTAAGACATTCAGAGTGTTGAGGATTATATGCCTCGTCCTGTGTTGTCAAAAAGGCTTGAAGAGAGAAAGCAACATACTCCTTGCATGCTGATTGCTGGGGTCAGTTTTAGTATAGAAGGACTTTACATCATGTCTATTTGCCTTGAATAAAGTAAGTATGTACTAGGCATGCTGCAAATATCACACTTCTAATTCTGCTAAACCTTTGAGTTGTGGTAAGATGACAAAAGAGGAAAAGGTTAATTTTGAAAGTGAAAACGTGATTAAAAATTGCTTCCATAGCCACCCATGCAAACATGTAGGCCCTGTCTGAGTGGTACCAGTCCTAGCTGTGTTGGAGGAGGTCAGCTTGGCTGCTGTTCACTTGTGGAGCAGAGCTCTGGATAGGAGTCAAATAATGAAGAAGGCAAGAGGAGGAGGTCCTTGTCTCTGAAGAGGAATAGCTGGTCAGTTTTCAAGAGCGGGAATTAGCTGCAGGGGAGAGCTATAATTTTGTGTGTGGAGTGACACTTAATGTTTTTATTGGTAATCAGGTAAAGAGGATGAGTGGAAAGGTGACAAAATTTTCTAATGATGCAAAATTAGGTTAATCCAGGGTAGGGATTGAGGGAATCTTAAAGAATGCTGATGGCCCTGGCAGAGTGATAGTGGTTGAAAATCCGTACTGATGGACATGAAAATATATGAATTATTGGCAAATTGCACACTGTTCTTCATGGTAAAGTTTAACAAAACACCTTTCTATGCTGCAAAGTGTCCAACAACAGTAATACCTGTTGTTTACAGGGTACAAGTGACAAGGAATATGTGCTCCATAGTAAATGTTGATAAGACTTCTGCCAAGTGACAGATAACCCAGTAGTGAACTTCATTATGTTAGAATTTTCCCATCCCCTTTCCTGTCCTACAATTTTGGAGGAAAGTGAAATCGACACTCTCCACTGCAGAGGTGGCCTCATTCTACTGGGGTGTGACATGATCTGTCTTAGTCTGCTTCGTGCATTTGCAAAATGTGTAACCACTCTTGAATCTTTTCTTGATGTTCTTGAAAGGCAAGGTGAAGCAGTAATATAGTCTACCAGACTGTAGGGAAAATCATAATCATGCCTAAAAGTTTTCAATAGTAATAATATTGCTATCACTATTTTTAAATACCAAATTGAAATATTAAAAGGGTGGCTATAGTTTTTAGGATTTACCAAGTCCATATATTTCTATCCAAACATGTAAAGCTGATTGCTGGTTCCAATAAAAACTATTAAAAGCCTTCATACTTGTAAGTACACAGTGAATGACATGGCTGTATAAGTACTGGTGAACTACTTTACTCATGTACTCAGTTTCTACAGTCGATAGTTGACATAACATTTGCTTTCCCTTTGTTGATTTTTTTTAACAACCTAATGCAGAGTGCCTAAATGTTGCACTTAATTTATTTTTCTGCTTGAATGATGAATGCCAATTTGTCTTGAGGCAACAGTTTCACTGTACTATCAGCTAGTATTCCTCTCTCAGCAACAAATGCAGAAAGAAAATATGCAGTAACAATAAGAAAAATTACCACTCTTACATGAAAAGTTTTAGAATAAAACTTCAAGTGTCAAAATTGCTGTAATAGCTTCTACATCTATTTGAAAAAATTATGATGAGACCTTACATTTTATGAATGAGATTTTTTTTAGATTCTTTAAGAATAGAGAGTGCATCCTCTAGCATTGTTCTCTGTCTCGAATATTAAAACAAAACAAATTAATACTTGTTATGTATACCCTGCAATGATTCCTGTGCAGTCATGCTCAATGTAGTTCAGTTCAGTGGGGTTAGGTACCAGTGGCAGTAAAGATCACATTCTGGGAGGGGTTCAGGCAGTAAGCTGTGCTGAGCAGGGTCGGATGTAATCCTTCTCTTCTGCCCCTCATAGACCCGTGCTTTGTACGCAGGATACCAGATTATCTCGTGTGCTCTCTCTGAAACGCACGCTGCAGCTATGTTGCTGTTGGTAACGAAGCCAACTACTGCTTGCATGTCTACACACCCCCTGCAGTCATCCTGCTCAACTGCAGTACAGACGTGGCTTAGCCTTGTTTGTTAGTCTGATGAACTTCTGTGTAGTTCAGCAAGTGCAAGAAACAAGTGTCATTCTGACTGGATGTCAACTCTATCAATTGCCAAACAAAATCCACATCAAGTATGATTTTCTGTGTCTGTGCAAGAAATTCAAATGCTGTGTGGTTATGAAGACTGCACTACAGGGTCTGTGGACAGGGCTGGAGCTGAGCAGCTTAAGCTGCCCCTCCCTAGCCCCACTGCTTTCAGGTATTGCTGGGCCGTAAAAGGAGATGTACATAATTTGCATCAAGATTGCCATCAATCAAGATCTGTGTTACCCATGCCTAGTCCAAAACTAACCATTGCAGAGCTGCTAGACTTTTTTTTCCACTTCATCGATGCCCTTGATAAGAAGGTCAGGCTATATTGGTTTATTTTTTATCTTTGTTGCCTGTAAGGGTGCCCAACTGTTAGTCTTAAAGAATAAAATCCTCTTCAATCACAAAGCAGATAACTGCCTGTGAAATGGCAGTGCAGGTCTCAGTCTTGACCTACAAAGAGATGAAGGAATACCAAAGACTGTAATGTTTTCAGTTCATACTTGGACAAGACTGCCATCCAAGATACTAAGAGCATCTGGCAATGATGTCACATTGCAGACAACCTGACCTCCCTGAGATAGACTGAAATTTCTGCATGTATTTTTGCAGCTGACAGAACATCTCTGGGATATTCTGAAGGTTTTAAATTTGCATTTGTTTTTGATTTGAAACAAACGGCTTTTTTTCTTATGGAAAGAATAAGAATATTCCTTTCACAAAAATATGATTTGGGAGGAATGGAATACTGTATTTTTTAATAACTTGAAATGTATGTCTAAAACATTGAATCCTTCAAATTAATAATGTTAGAAAATGAAGTAGTAGAACTTTCAACAAAACTATACTTTCTGAGGAGGAAAATATAAGCACTTCTTTTGGTTTGTGGGGGTTTTTTTGCCCGCACTGGTTACTTCGAAAACCCTTCAGCAGTTAGTGGTGTTCAGCAGGATCCGTATTTTGGTGCTGAATAGAGAGGGAAGTCCAGACTGATATTAAAGCAGCAACTATTCCTGGCCATTGCTGATCTGAGGTAGATTCAAACTGACAAAATAAAGATGAAGTGCCGTGGGCTGTCATATCGCCTGGTATTGTCCACTGAATGACAGGCTGGGTAAGGGAGTACCAGTTTTCCTTGCAATTCCTAGTCACTCCTGTTCCAATGCTCTGCTCTGTCCTGATGACACCAGTTCCTCTAACTTAGGAAGATGATGATTTCCTTTAATGGTTTAAAACAGATTCTATACTGGCTGGGTTAAACCAACTATGAACACAGTGTGCCCAGTATTTCCCTATATTGTACACGGCCTTATGGTTTGTATTTTTTAATTAATTCAAATGTTTGCTGCAGATACAATACTCCATTTTCACAGAGCTTGTTGCCACAGAACCTCTTCTCTCAGGCAACTTGCATATGCTGTAATCAGGTAGAAATATTGACTATTTTTGTGGTTGCAGCAAAGGCCTTGGGTAACACGCAGCAATGGAACAACTACAATTGATAATCCTATTTAAACAAAAACAGATCTCCCAGTGAAGGACTCTGTCTATAGTAGAGGCATTTGTACCAGTCTAGATACAAGTATTACTGTACAAAACAGTCCTGAAGACAGTTCATTTATTGTATTCCTAAATACTTCCAGTCATTTGAAAGCTTTTTCCTTGATGTCAGTTGATCTTGCCACTTAGCTGATTTCAGGAGTGCTTGAGACAGTTTTTTCCTGCATCAGCTTTGACAGCATGTCCAAGCAATTTTTTAAAGTAACAATACTAAATAAATAGCATGGGGTTTGGTCATTCTTTCAGGCTCAGCTCTATCTGCATCTCCTTTCTAATCACATCAAAAGGCTGTCTAGGTGTCTTGCTTTATAATATTGCAAATAGTAAGCTTCAGATTCAAGAAGTGAATGGGAATCTCACATGAGAGATGGACATGGCATTGCATTTGGTAGAGCTTAATGACTGCACTGCACAGTGATTCATGAACAAAGCCACCAGGTCACATTATTTGTTTCCTACAAGTACTCAGCACTATCCTGGTACTTGTGGAAGTGCTTAGAAATCCTTTACTATTCATAAGCAGGAAAGCCATCATCTGACTTCTTTTTCCTTGCTTTCTTTCTGTCTTTGCCCTTACTACACAATTGGTTTGTTCCTTTTCTTGGTAAAAACAGATATAGGATCTGACCTTGATTCCCAGGATTCTGTGTTTGCCAGTGGGGAGCTACCGTCAGTATAAGAGGGAAAAACTATTTCTCTGTCAGTTTGCTTCAAGCTCAGTAGTAAGGCTCCATTGCTACAAGGACCAGTCTTTTTTGTTGTGTGTTTGTACACTGGGTAACAGTGGGGTCCCCATCAAGGGCTGGAGCTCTTAGATGTTACTGTAACAGAAATAATGTGAGAAATAATAGCTGTGCTGGCAGGGAACCAAACAGGAGCTCAGCAGGGAGCCTTTCCTCAGCCCGGGTCCTTTTTAAAGGTGCGGCTAAGCTAGCTGTGCAAATTAGCTTGTCCAGCTTTTGGTACAGAGGGTACAAAATGGATTTATCTAGGTTTTGCCTACTGGTGTTAATCACTGTGCAGTGGGATGTTTCCTGTGGCCTCCACAAACACTGAGTAAGACTGCTATGTGTATGGTACAGCTGCATTCAGAAGTGAATTCAGAATAAACTTACGTTGCAAGGGCTTTACAAATCTGTCCTGATGATGTCAAGAGTGTTGCTGTAGTGGGAATGCCCTCCTCGGTGAATTATTTGTTATTTTATGTAGAAAAGGTTGTATAACTTAAAGGGGATGGGGAGGGATACTGCACATTTGAGTATAAAGCATGAGTGGAAAAATATTCTATTGAAAGGCTAATATGCCAGCTGTGGCCTGTGTTTAAAGGTACGGCAAATAGATCCTGCAGACCTCATAGATGCTTCAAGATTTTCTGTCCTGGCAGAAGGGAAGGGTACGTGAAGAGCACAGACTGTACTTACAGACTTAACCAAATGCTCTGTTACTGCCTACTTTCTTTCTGAGTAGATAGCTAGATCACCTTTTCATGCCTTTACATGCTCATTTATATGGTGAAAGATCCTAAAGTGTTGAGATTTCCATGTACAAAGAGAAAAACAAAACAAAATCTTTCTGGGTTGCAGTGAAACTTACTATTACTCAATTTCCTGGAAACAAAAGTTCTCATCTAAGGGGAGTAGAATAGAACTGTTTAAAACAACTGATCAGCTTCCCGTAGAATCTCAGAGCTTTGGCTGCTCGCCTGGTGGGCTAATAAGAAGCTCAGGGTTCAAAGGATTTTGATGAGACTGATTCAGCCACAGCTTCTAAGGCCCTGGCACATCTCAGCCTGAGAGAAGCTGAACTGGCAAAAAATCGAGGTTTGAAGAATCAACAAAATTGACTCGGCTCCTCAAAACTTTTCTGTTTTGACAAACCTTCATTTTTCAAAAGAAGAATGTTCCATCAGAATATTCACAAGTATGCTTTGGGGAAGGGGAGGAGGGAGAAGAGGTTTACTTTTTTCCTTCTGCCTTCAAAAGCAACGGGCCAGAAAGATGTTCTCATTGTGTAAGCAGGGATTGAATCATGGGGAATTGGATTAAGAAAATTATTTAAAAAGGGAGCGGTAAAGGTTGTCAATGTGGTGTACTCTGCAGATGTGATTTGTCTGTTACATGTTGGCTGCTTATTTCTGGGTTAAGATGGAAAGCTCTCTGAAGTAGAGGCTCCTTTTCTTCTGTGAATGCCCAGCCCCTAGTACAAAAGAGCCCGGCACTGCTGGGAGGCTCTGGGCAGGCTCTGGCGCAGCACACAGTACCCACCTTGGTTCCCGGTGGCCAGGCTTTGCCAGTGCCCAGCTGAACCCCCACCGAAAGCTTGAAGGAGACTGTCCTGTGCGTAAGCCCAGTGGAAGTGGGTTAGAATGCAAACTCCAGCAATTACAATCCTGGTAGTGGTTGTACCTTTATTTGCTGCATGCAAATTTGTGCATTACATCTGGGGCTAAGGATTTTTAAAAACTACTTAGTTATGTGGAAAGTTTTCTTTAATGAATTGACTGGTTAAGAGGCCAGTGATTTAATAGCTACAATTATAACCCATACAAGGTAATACACAGGGCTCTAACTAAATTCAGCAAGTTACTGTTGCTGTTGACAAGTTGATACAAACAGAAGGGACCTGTGACCATCATCTGGTCCAACTCCTGGATCAGAGCAGGCCAGTTCCACCCAAGTCAAAAAGAACTAGCAATTTCATAAGGCAACTTTCTAAATGAGGTATATAGTCATCATTTTCAACACGTGGGGAGGCTCAAATGGAATGTGAAATTTTACCAAACTTTCATTTATGTCCATAGAGTGAACATCTGCAATGTGTAATTTTGATTTTCTATAATATTATACTCAGAATTTATACACTTATAAATACAAAATTATCAATGAAATTGAAGCCAACAATAAACAGTATGATGCTCAAGAAAATACTGCCACTACCAGGTACTTACTTGAAGTATTGGAAGTGTTTTGTGATCCATGACAAATGCTCTATCTCTTGCATAATTTTGCAAATCTCACAGTTATCTTTCCTTTTTACGTCACCTTAAATTTTCAGGAACTTTAGGTTGTTACAGCTGCAGTGTAACAAAGCAGATTATAAACTACGCACAGAATTAAACTTAATCTGTAAAAGCATATGGTTAATACGGGGTTCAGGCATAGTGGGTGTGAAAGAGAAGTGAATTTCAGCCAGCATGTGTTTATCAAGCATTTCCATTGCCAGCTATTTGAAATTCATTTTTTGCCATTTGGAAATGTTAACATTGTTATTCTTATGTTTTTCCAGACACAAAGAGCAAACATACTTTCTATGTGAATTGGGTTTATTTGATTAGGAGAACAACAAACCAAATGAAAAAAAGTCCCCCTTGAAAGACTGCCCGGGTGTGGTTTTCTTCTAATAGTCTGCACTGCGGTTTGCTCTGCTCCACAAATAAATATTGTCTAGAAATGGGAAGGTGCAGCGCACAGGAAAAGGAGTTTTCCCACTGCCGTTACTGCGTGCCCCATCGTGCCCTGAAGATCAACAGGCAACACGCAGAGTAGGTGAACATGGGTGGCAGTTTCCCCACTAATTCAGAGGATGAAGCCCAGGATGTGCTGCCTGCAGTCTGCCTGCCACGTGGAAATCGGTCAAGGACAGCCCCAAGAAGGGATTAGCAGGGCGAGAGCCGTGGAGGGTGCTGTGGCAGTGGCACCGGGAAGTGACATGGCTGATCAGAGGGACTTGTGAATCCCGTGGTGCTCGGGGAGCAGTGGGGTGGAGGGAGCGCTCCCAGGGGCGCAGGGCCTTGCCTGGTGGCGGTGGCAGCCAGCCAGCCCACCATGGTCTGGCCGTGCCAGGAGGCAAGTGGGTCTCGCACAGGGCGACCGTATGTTTATCTGGGAACACCTAACATGGGATTTGTAGCATGTTGGCTTTGTAACACAGACCCAGGTTTCTTTTACAATAGCTTTTAACATACTCTTCATATCTCATTTTTAAGATTACTTGCTGCAAAAAAAAAATGCAAGCGTAGCGTAGCAGAAGTGGGGTTCTGCACATTTGCGTAATAATGTTGTTAGTTTTCATATTGCAACTGAGAAAATGTGATACATCTAATTTCCTGTATCACACATCAGATTCGTACTTTGTTTTTTCTAAATATTGTTTATATTGAAGCTTTCTCTGTAAAGAACATCATATGGTTGTAATTATTATGCATAATTATTGACAAAAATCACTGGGCTTTGTGCTTTGTTTTTAAATCACAGTTCCTTAAATTTAAAAAATGCAGCAGGGTTTATTTTATTTCTTGAAGATCAGCGGTACAATGCATTTTCCAGCACTGGCAGTATTTTCTGGGATATGGGTCAAGCCGAAGGTGGAGCTGAGTCAAACGGGAGAGGAGAGGGGTGGGTGGTGGGGATGGGAGCCGCCGTTGCCATGGGGACGGGAGCCCCTCGCAGGGCGCTCGCGGGAGGTAAACAAGTCACTCATCTGATTAGGAAGGCAGATTTGAAGGAGACGCTCCTCAGACCTAGCCAGCTACACTGGTATCATACATCTCTGTCTGAAAAATTAACATCCGCTTACCTTCTTTTCCAATAAAAAAGATGAAGTTGTTCAGTGTCCAGTCAGCAATTTAGCCAAAAGCAGAAATGCAAGGTCAATGGGAGTGTCTGACCTGAGTGTGTCCTTTAGTGGGACTTGGAGTATTCCTCCTCCTGTTTATCAAATTTCCATTCATTTACACAGAAGTTTAAAAAAAAATTAAAAAAAACCCAAAACCAAGACGACTCAAAATAGAAATGGCACTGAAAACAAAGAGGTCTATGGAAAAAGCTCACTGACTTAAGTCTGTTTGGATTTATTTTTAGATCTGTAAAGTATTTCTTGTCTTTCTGCCTTGTGTCAATGTCAGCAAACCTCCGTGAGATGCCCCAGTTCTAGTTCCTGTTAGTTATTAGCATTGAGATAGGAGCATTAGGAAGAATTTGGGTCGTGATGCTGTGTCGTGTGATGCTGTCATTTGAGAAGTCCAAGGGAGTCAGAGATCCTGGAAATACATCTGCTATTAGTCTTACAAAACTATTTTCATGTGCCAGGCAGATTAATGCTAATACTTGTGCAATGAGAAAACTAAATCTCACACATTCAGCTTCTAATACATCTGCAGGTTCTTATTACATCTTAGCTTATTATGTCAACCCCAAGTTGACACCTGGAGTGTGCCCCCAGAATTGTCTTTGCAGCAGACAGCACTATGTTGCTTATTGCATACATGTTCTGTATTTATAGACATTTCCTAAGGTGGATTAGTAGTTACTGTGAGCAGGTAGAAAAATATGGTAACTTCTCAGTTCTGACAAATACATGCCGTGGGCTGACAGCATCTGCAACTCCTATCCTGTAGTGATAGGCTCTTTAGAAACCCAGAGAGACAGAGTGAAATCAAAGAGCTTGCTTTGACTTAGCTCTCGTTCAAAAACCAAAATGGCACACCAAGCTTGCATCCTGGAGTGGCAAAGTCTGTGATCTGATTATCAGCCTGTACTCGACAAATGCGTACCCTGAGAAACAAATCAGTCATGCTGTAGGCATAGGGGAAGGCAGAACCTCTTCCCCATGATAGAAGAAGTGTGGGACATTGCCAGTGCAGCATGCAGATGTCTTGTATTTAAAAATAATGAATTGGTTTGAGTACCAAGGGCTTCACCAGGTCAGTGTACTGAAGTAATAAGAAAACTGGAGAGCATCCTGGAGGGGATGAAGTTCCACTCCCAGTCATTGCAGGCCCCAGTCACTGCTTTCTAGGAACTCAGCAAGCTCTTAATACTGGGGAGTTTGGGTCTGCTGTGCCTATAGGGAGGCTGTTCCTCGTAGAATGTCATTCCTCTGGTTAAAAACCTTCTGTTGACATCCAATTTTCAGTTTATTCAGGGAAAGCTCACACTGCTTTATTCTTGTGCCAGCATCTTCTATTTTCACACAAAGAGATCTTTCCCCTTCCTGGCATTCATCCCTGTGATGTATTTATAGACACTAATGGGCTTCTATCCATTCTCAGCTTTCATTTGTTAGCAGAAGCAAGTCAAGCTTCACCAGCCCTTTCATTTGAGCAAAATTATAGGCAGTATTGTAGTCAAAGCTGTTCAACGTTGTGTATTCTTCCCCCAAGCATTACCTGCATGCTTTTAATGAAGTAGATGATGATGTCTCTTTGTTACTTTCACAGGTGTCACTGTGGCAGCTTGTTGTCATCTTACATTCAGATTGTATGCCCATATTCTTCTCAGTCACTTCTGCCCCAATGAGCTCCTATTTTATATCCCAAGGTGTTTTTTTTATTAGGCCGATATGACCTGATGTTTTATGATACTGAATTTCATTCTGTTTCTGTTACTCTAATTCTTTCTGTCTAACCTTCCAATCTTCTTCTGTTGCCGATACAGCCTAAATTTGTGTCACTGGCAAATTTCATTAGCATGCTTTTTGTGGTAAGGTGATTGAAAATATTAAATAAAATTTCAGCACAGCTCATTGTCATCTCCTATTTATCCATTTCCCTTGCTCTCTTACAATTAGTTTTTCAGCCTTCACCTTCATCTCAGCTAATGAACTCCCATGTGGTGTTCTACTGAACTCCAGGTAGTCTAGATCTTTCTTTGGGTTAAAAAATCTGTTATCTTATCAAAGAAACCAAGATGAAGACAAACTAATCTGATATGGGCTGTCATTTCTTGTCCAATCCACTCAGAATTTGGGGCTGGAAATAACTCAGTTCTGCCTGTTTCATTTTCTCAATGCAGTATGTTCATTTGAGTTTTATTTCCACACAACTCATGGTCATTTCTATACCCTAGTTCCTTAGCCAATCTGCTTTGACTCCTATATTTTTTTCCATTTGGGCCATGCTCTATTTTCTTGTCTTTCTACACTGTGTGATACGTGTTTTTTGAATTAGCTGAATACCAAACTCTTCCTGCAGCAAATACTTAGTGTAGTAGAGTATAGTTGACACATTGATTTATATAGTCCAGGATGATGCCTCTTCCTAGTCTTCATGGTATGTGGTTGTGGATAACAGCTGGGGCAGTGTCCCAGCCATATGTGAGCAGAAGATGATGATAACAGGTCACTGCAAAAGCAGTTGTGCACCATCAAAGAGTACAGAGTTTTTAATTTTCAGATGAAGATCAGAGTCAAAGGTTCAGCCACAGTCAAATACCCTGTTAGAGGGGTGAAGACAAGATATGCCATTTGCTGTGATTTATGGCACACAAGATGGCAGGCAGGGTAGCATCCAGCCTTCAGCCTTACTGACCACTGACCATGGTCCTTTTACCTATTATGGCTTTGGTCAATTTTAGGAGGCTTCAGCATAAACAGCAAACACTTTCAGTGAACAGTCAGGGCAAGATTTGGAAGAAGAATAATACAAGAAAAAAATCTGGAATTTTTTCCTCTTTCCCCTCAAAAAATAACAGTTGTAATAAAAAAGGCGGGGGGGGGGGGGCGGATTATGGAAATAGCCATAAATTTATCTACTAACAGTGAGACTTTGGGGAGTTACAAAGGAGCCAGGCATTCAGTGTGTTGAAGATAATAAACTGGTGGGTGCCTGCTCGCTTTTCAAAGTGTCTGCTAGAAGAGATGAACATCATCTCTAGTAGACCTGACTGATGAGCTCTGGAATGAGCCCTTAGTGCAGCAGAGAATACCCAGTGCTGGAGTGCCTGCACGTTGTCATTGTTTGCTATACCTTCCAGAATCGCTCTCAAATGTGCCAGCAGCTTTTTTGAGTCCCTTTTCCTCACCTTTAACTTATATCTTTTTAGAAGGAAGAGGGAAGGCACTCAGCGCTGCAGTTGTGATGTGCCTTGAGACCCTCCATAAAAAGCAGTGTAAAATTAAAAAAAAAAGGGTTGATATGAACTACATCACGGCCTTCAATTCTTCATCATGTCCACAGCAAGTTTTACAGCATTACCAAAGCAAGGAAAGATCTCAGAAATTTGTACGGAATAACTTTATCGCTAATGATTTTGGAGAAGTCTGTTTCACCTGGAATGTATTTGACCCAATGACTTTGAATCTCTAAAATATTAAATGCAAATTTCTCTTCTATCTATTAGATCTTATGTAAAATGTTTATTGTAGACTGTCTTTGATACATTACTATTGGCTCAAGAAAGAATAGTTCAATAGTTCTTACAGAACAACCATTTATATTCTTACCTTAACAGCCATCACAGTTTTGGTTTAAAATTCCTGTTTTCATGGATTTCTCATTTGGCTTTAAAATGTTCCAGACTGAAGCTTGGCATAAGGACTCAGCTAAGGACTGCATTTATTCAATTAAAATGGGGTGGGTTTTTTTTTTAATTTCAGAACTGCCATATAATAGAAAAAAACAAAACCCAAACCCCAACCTATTTTAGAGACGCCTTTTTTTTGTCCATAATATGAATTAATACCACTGGGTATTTAAAATGTCAGATGCGTTTTCATTACTAACACGTTTACTGCATGATGCATTATTATATTTTGAGGACATATTACACGCATTTCTGTCACAAAGCATGGGACCAAAATATTCTGGGCCCACTTCTTTGTGATGTTAAGGTAACTGTTTTTTGTGATGAAAAACTGTTGTGAAGCTGACAGTCATGGGAAGATGATTCTAGCTGCTCCAGAGTCTTCAGATGGCAGGCACATCAAGGAAGCTTGCACACTAACTTCATAGCTTTAACGCTGTGGCTGACATCAGGGTTTGTGTTGCTAACCTCACATTTCTGCAGGTATCTGCAGCCCCAAGCCATTGTCAGCCACTCAGTATAGCCGCTCCACTACTGAGAAGTGACTTAAAACCTGTCAGTGTGCAAGAGCAGATTAAAATTATTCTTCATTTACCTTTTTTATTCCTTCTTTCCATCTTCTCCAGGTTTCACTTCATACTTTGAAACAGGAACAGAAAATTGGAAACAATATCTGGCGTGCAGAAATTTATTTGCAAATCCAAAGCACTGGATCGTAAACTTGTAAGTTTTTTTTAAAAAAAAAGCAAAACCACACCACCACCAAAACCTTATTCCTGATGAAATAATTCTTTCTTAGCACATACTTTATTCTAAGCATAATGTCAAGAATGTATGCGTGTCATGGAAGGCCACAGTCAGGACCCCCAGCTCAGGAGCTGACAGGATCTGTCGCAACAGCGTGTGCACAGGCTCTTGTGGCATACGTGATGAGCAGCGCTTGAGCCGCTTACGAACCGAACACAGCACAGGGACAGCAGCCTGTCTCCTTCTCTTTTTTGTCCTTGGGTTAGTGCAGTATTAGCGCAAAGGAGGTACTGTTTTTGTCTGTATCCGTAGAGATAATTACAAATTGAAACTATATATGTTAATGCTTCACATATTTAAGTAGTTGTTTATGAATATGGATTAGCCCAGCCAGTGAATATTAACAATGACAAATATCTTGTGTTCTTCAGCATCATTTATCAACAGGTATTCCAAAATTTATTGCAGTTTTAACCTTATGATTTATACTAATGCTGTGATATGCACAGGAGTCACTCTGTAACAAATGGCAGGCAAAACAAAGCAGCAAGTTAAGTGTAGCAATTAATGTATTCAAGCATAGTAACAAGGTCATCTGAATTCAGCATCTCTGGACTACCATCTTTTTGTAGCAAGTTAACAGTAATAATAATACTCCAAGGTTTTAATGGCTACAAACAGTCCAACAGAATTAGTTTCTAATCCCATGGAAGCATTATTTTCCAACTACAGTAACGTACATGTGATACTCGGGCATGAAATTGGCCTTGACACTCGGCCAGATTTCGGTCAACTTTGTACGACCAGTGGTCTTTTGAGGGCACGTCCTGTCTGCTGACCTGCATGATCAAATTTAACCCTCTCAATGCAATTGACCTGCAAGAGGTGTGCAACAGAGCATAGTGCATCCTTCTAAAAAAAGTCACCCATTGCTTTAGCAGTATGGCTTTCACTTGTACTTCTCTTAGAAGCCTGCCACTCAAGTACACACCCACTTCTGTTATGACTTCTGACAAGATCACAGCTGGAGATAGTATGACTGCAGGCATTATGCATTTTCATGCACTCTGAGTACTGTTTCAGAATGAGAGACAGTGATTACAAATTTTGGCATATTGAGGAAAAAATGAGGAATTCACATGGGCTGCAATTTAAAAATACAAAATAATAAAAAATAATAATAGCAGTGAGTGTAAAATATTTCTTGGCCACCAACACTTTGAGTCTTTGAAACTGTTTTATTAAATATAGTTATTGTGCTTCTGTGAGAAGTGTCACAATTATTCTGCATTTTTGCCAAGCTTCTTGATCTGGGAACTATCAAAAGTGTCTTCTCCGATTGATTCATACATTCCAGAACAGGAGATACGTAAAGGTCAGGAGGTAGACAGTATTTGTTATAATAATGATGAACTCTATCCTTAATATTTTTCATTAGTACCTCTCAAGTACAAATGCATGCTTAAAAGGAAATAAAGGGTATGTCAGGGTAAAGAGACGAGTAAGGAGGTATAAAGCACAACAGCAACAGAACGATTAAATAGAGCTGAAGAATGCATTATGTTGTTCCAGGGTCATGGTTGATTTGTACAGTTATTGGGTTGGGTAAGAGGTACCATGCTGACTGTGCTCGTGTTCATCTCAAACAGAAACAGAAGGAAACATGGGGCAAAGATATGTAAAGGGGCTGGATACAAGTCAAGTTGAGTTTGCACATCGTTCATCATATTTGCATAGACCTAATAAGCCATTTCAAGATATTCTGGATGAAAGTAAATCCATTTGGCACTGGACTGTATAGACATATGGGCTCTGGTCTCAGGACTTAGCTCTGAAGTTTCTAAAGTACATTCTATTTCTTTAGTGTAGACGTGTTAAAATGATTTCTTGGCTAGCTCTTCCATCTAGCTGTGAGCAGCAAGGAGTAGGGGGGAAGGAGACTTAGTCATGTTGTGTCACATGGAGCATGTAGTCGTTACTGTGGTGTTACATGAAATATGGAAGTTTAGGAGAGTGAGGGTTACAACTGGGGAAGAGAAAGTAGGTAATTTTGCTTTACATTCAGAAGAAAAAAAAAATCTTAAGGTATGTTGATGTTTTAAGGTTCAGATGGGAAGTGTGGTTACTGCACATTAAGTACAATGTAATCTGTAGAGCTGGGACTAGGAGACTGTAAAGTGGTATATTACAAATTTCTGTGTAAGAAGAAATGAAATCATAAATTAGAGGCAACTGGCAGAATTCAGCTAATTAGAATGTATGATAGTATTGGAGATGCTTTGTGCTACTAAGAGGCATCAGACTACCTTGTGTTAAATACAGACTGCGTATTTAATTGCAGTTCAGGATTTTGACCCCGTAGTTTCTCCATGGTGCGGGGTTAGAAGTCTGTGCTATTACAGATTTCTCTATATTCCTCTAACTTCAGCTGATGTTGTTCTTTTACTATCTCATGCTCTGCTCAGTATACTCATGGCTCAGTAATACTGTCACAGGGAGAGGTGGGCTTGCAAGCATTTGCTCTCCAGTTCTGAGCACAACCTGTGATAAGAACAGACAGGCAGTCCATGCTTTTGTTTCTGATAAGTTTTTGTGTGGAGCTGCCTAAAGGAGGTGATTCATTTCCTAAGAGATATTCAAGGCCTCTTGTCCTCTCCGCTTCTTGTTAGGAAATACTGAAGGTGAAACTCATTCCTCCAGAGCAATGCTTTAAGAGATCCTACTATGTAGGAAATGGAAGTTTGCGCCAGATTTTTAATGTTTCCGAATGCCTGGGTACTCCTGCCTCAGTCTGTTTCCTGGTGCCAGCTCCGTGATTCAGTGCTGTTCTGAGCAATTCTTGCTCGTTTTTTACATTCCTTCCATTCAGATAATTTATTTTTGGGCTCCCTGGTTTTACAGGGAGATGCACCCTTTTCTGCACTGTGGGGATTGTTGATCAGTATGCAAGTAATATAGCAATGGAGCTAGTGATTTTTTTCAGAAGTCTTTTTAGTACTGCCACTACTGTCTCTACTTTGCCATTGCGCTGAGGATGACATAAAGAACAAGTGATGAAAACCTAAATACTGGAAAAACACTTGGAATGCTTTAGAGGAAAATCAAGGCCTTTTACCTGACATGAGAAATTTAGAAACTGTCTTTCAATTGCGGGCATTAGAGAGCTGATGATAATTTTGTAAGGAGAGCCAAGTCAATATATCTGGAAAAGTAATCAGCTACAATAGTGTATGTATCCTTTCCAGAAAAACAAATGTATGCTAGCTGCAGCCAAGGACTGTAAGGTACCTTTGTGGAAAATAATTTTCTAAAGGCTTGGGGTTTTTCTCCCTTGTTACATCCTTGTAGCTCTCTATCGAAATTCTAGATAGAACATTTGCTCTTGCAAGTGATTTTTCCTTGTATGTGTCCAAAGGCAAAAGAAAAATGGTATTAGCGGTCATTGAAATATTTGAATTATAAATGGAAGATTACTGGTTACCTGGGACCCAGTAATGCCACAAGGATCTTGTGCTCTATATCTTGAGTAAAAGCCGAGTCACATATTCACTGGCGTGTTTGCAGGTCCAAGTCGTTGCTACTGCTGCTTCTTCCACTTGAGTTGGTTCCTTATCCATTTGTATGAGGTATATTGGTATAAATACTGGCTGGTCTTGTGTGAGCACTGTTACTATACAGTCAGAACATGCATCCACTACCAGCCCCCTGGTTGGTTAGTAACTGAATTGAGTCAGAACTGGCAGAAACACCAGCTTTGGTTTAATTTTGTCAAATTTTGTTGAGTGTCCTCCAGGTCTACTGTTAAAAGTGTCTTTAATGATTTCAATAAATTGAGCCAACCTTGGTAAAAGAACTTCCCCTAGACTAATTGTCCTGTGAATGAATCTTGGAGTTTTTGGTAACACAAGTGTTTTAGCTGAGACCACTCTCATTAGCATAAATAAAGTATTGTCTGTCTGTCAAAGGTCACAAAAACCTCAGACTGTACAGACTGAAGCCTTAGACTCTTTCTCAAAACTTTACAGCGTCAAGCTTACTGGATTTGTGCACTGAACTGGTAGAGGCACAAATTTTGATCCAGAAGTCACAACGCCTCAGATCTACATCTTATCCAGCAAGGTTGGAGCATAAGCAGAGGAAATTGAGGATTGACTTTAAAAGCCCATGTGTATTATTTTGGAAGGGTTTTGGTACCAAAACTATGCTGAGTGGAAGTTGACTGAATCAGTTCTGTCTAAATGACTGAAGAAAAGATAGAGGATTTTTCAATTATTTTAAATTTTAATTGTTTTTTGATCTTTGGAAGGAAAGACCTTATTTTACCATTGCTGATATACACCAATACCTGAAGAGAAGGGGAAAGATGAGAAAAGGAAAATTGAGATGCGAGTGAATTGGTGTCTGACCAGCTAAAAACCCATCATAAATCTCAAAACTTACATAGTATTTATCTTACCTCTAAGTTATTTTTCCTGATTAAATTAAAGAATTTAGTGTCACCATTACTGTCTTCCCAGAAATAAAGCACTGCAGTCTTTTGCTTTGGTGGTGGAAGCTAATTCTCCTGCAGCCAGTGAATATAAAGAAACGGAAATCGTGAAATGTGGTTTTCAAGTGAACTGGATGCCTTCCAGGTTTCTTTAATACAGCTGAAGTGAAGATTGTGTAGGACACCACCGAGTCTCTCGACGAGGGAATTCTAATGGAGCCTGAGATTGTGAGCTTTCTGTTTAGGCAGAATAGAGCAACTTTTCAAAGGCTGTCAAGGATGAAACTTAATTGGGTGCTGCAAGAGACCAGGAAATAATAATTCAAACTGCCTGACATCTAACTCCTAGAAATATAATGGCATTAAAGTTCAGATGTCATGCATATAATCATAGAGCACTGAGAAAACTTGCATGGAATCTAGACCAAAACAAAAATCTAGATATCGTAACATTTTCTGCTGCTATGGTTCTAGAGACCTTGGATGTTAATCACACTGCAGTAAGAGCCAGAAACATGAAACCAAAAGACTCAAATCCCTAAACTTCACAAGACGGCCAAAGACCATGCTGGACATATGAAAACCAATGAGAACCTACTATGAATTTTCAGAAACCATGGTAGTCAGTATCAGATAAACAAGTGAATAACATTGGAACTGCAAGAGGATTTAATGTACAGAAATGTAGAACACTGCTACAATTTTTGCAGAAGCAAACAAGGTTCATTTCCTGTCATTAGAAACATATGCAAGATTTTCTTACAAAGAAAAAAGAACCGAATGAAAAAAAGCAAGAATACAAACCAATTTCCCAACATCAAATGGAATTTTCTCATCTGTGAAAAATGCAGCCACCAAATACTTTTTCCTTGCGTACTGCTCCAGCTGGTTTCCTCCCACACGTCATCAAATCCTTTTATAGATTTCATTAGCCCAGCATCTCCTTCTTTAACAATGTCAGAATCCTTTTCTGTGCTAAATAAATACAAATGAATATTAATACATTCTTCTTTTGTTTGACTCTTCTAACTTAGAGCTACAGCAGATGCAAATTTTGTTTGCTGTCCTTGTATTCCATTGAAAGGCAAAGGACAAGAGTTTTTTCATAGACTTTAATAACAGTAATTTAGAAACACAGATTAGGAAAGGTAGGTTTCTTGGTGTACATGTGGAACAGCTCTGTGTCTGCAAACAGAAGATGATCCTAAACAAAAATTCTTTCCAAAGTATGTACAAAATTGTGATTATTTTATACACTAGAATTTAAATCCACAAGGAATCCTGTTGATAGTTAACTGGATGGCATCCTAGTTCTTTTCCCATACAGGAAATAGAAAGAAGATCCTTAGATAACACTATGTAATGCTATTCCTTAAGGCTTTCTTTTGTCATAGCAATATGCAAAATATTTCAATGCATCACACACATAATTTTGCCTTAGTTAAGGCAAAAAAAATAAATCCATCAAACAAGAGTCAGTCACTCCCAGCAATAAAAGCATCTTACTCATTTATTTTCAGTTGGATTCTGTGTTGTTCAGTAATTTTTTATTCATTTTATTTCCAAATGAAAGGACCTCCTTGTTCATCTGAGTAGCATTTTATGGTTTCAAATATGAAGACTGCTTATATTATTTGTCCTTTTGTAATGACAGAAGTGGAATAAAGTTGCTATGCTCTGAGATATTATTTTATCCAGCCTTCACAGTGGATCTAAAGAACCTGGGTTAGTAGGTCACAAAGTGCTGGGGAGAAGTGAAAGACGCAGGAGAAAGGAGTGGGCTGTAACTGAATCATGGAGAACAGGATTTGTTCATTCTTTCTCATAGTTTGACCAAAGGAGGAAAACATTGCTGAACTGAATTTCACTCCGCTTCTCCCTCCGGCCCCATCCTAGAGGACGTGCTCACATGTTTGTGCCATGCCAGTTTGGAGTCCTCTGCTTCTGCTCTGTCCTTTCCAATTCTGCTAGAGGATCTCTGTCTTGCATGACTAGATTTTTCATTCCCGTGCTTCAAACTTAATATGGCTGTTTGCAACCTGATTTATTCTTAAAGCACCGATTCATTCTTTAATGCTTGTCCACCTTAAAGTAATGTATCTGTAGAAAATTGACTTGATGGTGGCAAAGTTCTGCCCACAGATGTAGAAAGCTTATGTTAGGATCAGTTCTCAATTATTAACAATGATATAAATTTAGAAAGGTTATACTGAAGACTTTTCCATTTAGGGTGGTTTTAAGTATCAGGTGGCATTTGTCATAAATTTGTGACACAAGTCAGTAGTACACTTCATTTGGTTCAAATAAATTTCGCTTTGGTTAGGCTTAAATTAATTAGAGACAGCATTAAGCTGTAGATACACATTAACTTAGCAAACAACTCCAGAATTTCAAAATATTTTTTCTTCTTATGTAGAGCTGAAGGTCCAGTCCACAGCTCTACCAGCAGATCAGAACATGTGAGCACTTACTAATCCACCTCAACATGAAGCGCAGAAGCTTAGCTCAGGATCTGCAGAGATCTACTACGAGGGGGGGAGGTTCATCTCACATCACATGTTTACTGCAGTTAAACTGAATGACACTTCTTCATGACATATTCTTCACTAAGAATATGGAGATAGCTGAAAGAAGCATTTGATTCAATTCTTTTATTCACTCTTGAATCCAGCCTGAAGTTCACACTACTGGCTCAAAATAACAGCTTTTTTTTTAAAAAAAAAAAAACACATTTATGGGCTCCACAGAGTGCACATCTGAGTGGCATATTTGGCAGGTTTGAAATCAATCTTGTTCAGGAAAGCTGTATTAATTTACACTATTAGATTATTTTAAAAGCATCCTGCCAAGAGAGCATGTAGCAAGAATATCATTCAGTTATCCTGATTAAAAACATTTGCAGATGTCATTTGAAACTTGTATACAAAAGCCATTTCTTTTGTTACCATTTCTGCAGTTGGTGTTTTCCTTCTCTTCTCCATATATGTGCACAGTTGCAGAAAACTGAATGTATACAACAAGACTATGTTTTCCCAAATGGGCTGGAGTCAGCGTAGAAACCTTGCTTCAGGTCAGCGCCCTGTTGTGGTATGCTAGGGTCAGATCAGCAGCCCGAGGGGCATCTGATGGTCCCCCAGCAAGCTCGCTTACCCTTGGTCCCGGAGCTGAATTGTTGAGGTCCTGCCTGTCTCCTGCTGGAGCATGTGGGTGCCCTCATGTGATGGCTGTGACCACTAGCTTTTAGATGTCATGTCCTGTAACTTCCAGTGAAGGAAGAGCTGATTTCAAGAATATCTGTGTGTAAATGATAGTAGCAGACCATCTGCTATAGCTGCTTCACCAAGAAAACGACAAGCGAAGAAGTTATAAATATTTTTCTTTTAAAAGGTGAAAATAATTCTTTCTACCAGGTAAGAAACTGATACAATTCTTCATTCTTTCTAACAATACACATTAGGAATGGGGTCACAGTGAAAATGAGGAACTAGGCCTACAGAACATCTTTATTAAAAAAACTTGCCTTGAATCCAGGATACAGCAAACTGTGCTCAAATATATAAGCCCTTCCTCTCCCTTCAGATGGAGGTAGGCCTAGCCTTAGATATGGACCACATATAAATTTTATTTTGCATTGATTTAGGATAACTAATGTTTCCAGCACTCTATGTCTCATATTCTTCAACACCTTTTCTTGTTTCTGCCGCTCATTTGAAAGTGGCAAATGCCACCATGAGAGGGTTAACAAAGATATATCACTATATTCCAGGGATGGATGGACTGTTCTCTCACATCATTTAAGAAACATTTAAGATTTTGCTGAGAGAATTGATACTTGTTTCATTTAGATTTGGTTAAAGACCCAGATACTGGCAGAAATTTTCAGAACCCTAATATAAATACTTATTAAGAATCTTGGTTATTCAGATATCAGGGTCTTGCCAAAGCTCTGGCTTGCATCAGACAGGAATTACTGGTGTTAGAATTCACCTTCTGAAGATTTGAGAATGATCAAGGCTTCTCCAGCACACCTAACTTCTGGAAGTGTACAGCACTTTTAAATTCATAAGCCTAAAATTAGCAACAGTAGATTTTAGTGCGATACATAAATTACTGATACTGGGAGCTTTCCACCTGTTCAAATTATCTGAGCATTCAAATACAGAATGAAAAATCAACTTAGTCACCCATTTTGAAAACTTAAGTTGTGCTGTACATGATTTGTTGTAATACTATTTTTTAATGCTTTGTACTTTTACTCCTAGGGGTTGTTAATTATACCATCAGGTTTAAAAAAAAAAAAAAACCAGCTTAGCATAAAATAGTCATCTTTCTCCCTGAAATATCTCTGAGTGCACTGCTGTGGTGCATTTTAACTCTGAAATGAATTTGTTAAAAAGGGAAGAGAGCACTGGGTAGACACATTTCATTAAATGTCCAATTATATTCATAGCTGGAGCTGTAGTGATTCCTCCCTGACCTTTAATAGAGAAGTTGCTCTCCCAGTAATTATAATTGCTTGTTAAACTAACCTAATAGTGAGCTGTTTAAACTTGAGATTCAGGTAGCTCTTTCTAATTCTAGGATCCTCTTTTGTTAAGGCTAATTGAATCATAGAGGTTATTCCACTGTCCTCTAAGAGGAAGCATTCTTGCTTCACCATTCACACAAAATCTTGCTAAATAGTTATGCAGCAACATCTCTAGCTGAACTGCCATTTTACTAATTTGTAACAAATGCCATTAAATCTCAGGGCTGAAATCATGATAAAGAACAGAAAACCCTTAAAATATGAGGCTTAGAATTGTTTAGGAATGCTCCCTATTCTCTCTGTGAAAGTTTTTCAGACTATACTAAGTCACCCAGTGGCCTGAACGTGGAATGCCCCATTTTCAGTGAGAGTGGGTTCAGATCATAAGGAAAAAGGAAGCAGTTCAATGGCAAGATTGCTACACTGGATAAAAAGAGAGAAGAGAATGTAATGCTGGGGAGGAATGCAAACTAATAGTAAGCTTGGAAATTTCAGAACAATGTAATTCCTGTTTTTTAGTTACACAACAGTAAAGGCTGTGCAGAGCTGTCCTAAGTGATGAGCTTTCAGTTTGCTGATTAAACTGGGGGGGGAGGAGGGGTAAGGATTAAATTAGAAAAACAAAACAAAAAGCCCTGAACTTTCAGTTGGATGGATTTGTTTGGGAAAGTGTTTATTTTGGTTTTATGCATCAAGTTGTTTCCTTTTGAAATGAAAACTCTCCCCATTTTATTTCCTAAATGTTCTTGGTCGTCCCTCCTAGCATGTTTTTTTTTTTCAAAACAGCTCAACAAATTCAAACCTCCAATCACTTTGTCTGACCTGAATCTGTATCTTTCAGCAAATTCATCATTTTCTTAAAGAACTTCCTCAACAAAAAGTACAAGATGAAGCACTGATTCTGCTGTTGTAAGCCATACTTGTACTGAACTGATAGTTAAGAGTAAATAAGTTCAAAAAGACTTGTTCAAAAAAGATTAAGAGTCTGCACTGAGTTAAATGAGGGGTAAACTTGGGTAAACTATTCAACAGTTCAAAGTTATTCCGCTGGAAAGCTCTACAAAGCCCATGCTTCTCTGTATGACCACCTTGTGTACCTGTAAAATAAGGGGAAAAAAGGAATATGTTCAGAAGCTGGTGTTCCCACAGGGAATGGTGAAATGAGCATCCTCTTTGAGGGAGGATGTGGTTTGCAGGTGGCAAAGAGGAACTGGAGATCTGCCAGTGTGAATACCAGTATGGTATTCAAGTTAACTCCATCAACCTCCCAGCCAACTCAAAGTAACACATGCTGCATGCTAATAAACATCATATGGCTTTTCAGTCTGTGGTGGGAAGGGCCAAAGCTGCAATTTTTCAGATAGATGAAGTACTGCTGTGGTATCAGAAGGATGATTTAATTAACAAGATTCATTGTAAAGGCAGAGAATGGACAGAGGAAACTTTCAGAATCAGAGCAAAGTCAGAAGTTCAGGTTTGGGCAGGGGGGAGGGAGGAAGTGGCTGATAAGCTCTTGTCAAGAGGAGATTCAAGCTAATGGAAAGCTCAACAGAAGGACCCTGGAATGTCTGGATACGTCTTCTGCAGTTGGCAACAGCATAGTAGTGAAATGCAGGAAAAAGTTAAAATATCTTGTCAGTAAGACACTGTATGAAGGTATCTTGGTTGGGGTTATTTTATGTCATTTCTTATTTCAATATATAGCAGCCACCAGGCCACATGGAATTCCTAAAATAAGATTATAAATCATGTAATTTTACTGTAGTATCATGTCTGTCAGCTTCACTTGGTGATGTCTGTAGAGGATCCATAGAAGATGCATGTCTGGAGGGTTTTGGTTCTGTTTGTCAATAAGTCTTTTCCTTTTTTGCATTTTAATGGTCCGATTAGAATGTGTTGTTTAGTATAAATATTAGCTAGATACTTGGAAAGGTCTTAAGTATTTGCCAGGAGTGTTAACAGCGGGACCCAGTTACAACAGAAAAGGTACGAAACAAGTATTCAAGATGTAATCATCACGAGTCTCCATTACCAATCTCTCTAATTACCAGGTTTTTAGCCTCCAGAACTGCAATTGCATATAATCCAGATCAATCAGGTAATGTATAGGAAATTAAAGTAGAATCTTATTATTGGAGGAAATATGTCAATGCGGATTGTAAATGACAGATACAAAAACCAAGGGGACAACAGTAAGAACATACCAGTCCTTCTGCAGGACTTCATCTGCTAGCTATTAACCAGAGAAGGAAACCCTTGGGCTGGATTCTCAGGCAGCCTAAACTGAATTGTCTAGACTAGTATGAACAGAAGGGATTTACACCAGCCGAGATCTTGTCCCACAGGTTTGAAATTTCACATTACATTTTATAGCATGTCAGAAAGCCTTCAGTCTTTTTTCTGAAAGAAAGTTCTGCTGGTTATATCTGCAGAAAATTAAGCTTGTCTGAGGTCATCAGCTGCTTTTACTACTTTTTAAAAAGAAAAGAGCTTACAGTTAATTGTATCTTTAAACATTTAGAATGCAGTGTGGTTAACTAGCATCCAGCCATGGTCTGTAGCTGTGGAAACAATTGTGGAAAACTTTAGCAGAATTCAAGAAAAAGGAGCATATATGCTTTAGTTATGTGAGGGAAATGTGAATCTTCCAGATCTGAATCCATAACATGTGCAGCACAGGAAGAACACTCAAAATTCAGGCAAGTAGGATACAAAAGGGTAATAGAAACTATAGGGTGATCTGATCATAAAGCAAGCTATGCTCAATACACAGCCAGATCATGGCTGCATCAGTCCAGATTCGAATATTTTGGGCCAGTTGCTCAGGAATTACCTACTATATATAATTGAATGAAACATATTTTCTTTCATCTAATAGCAATTCTTGTACCCAGCCTTCTAGGCCTTTGTCTTTAATAATTATCCTGGAGGAAGGAGATTGTACAGAAGCTAAAGCTTTATAATGTTCCAGTTTGGAAGGGTTTAGTATTAAAATCTTACAAACCTTATTTTCCGCAGACTCTCCTAATGGCAGTAAAAGGAATCCAGCAGCCCCTGCAGAATTGGACTGCTCCGGCACACATGCCTTATGTTTTTCTAGTAACTTTAATACACTGAGGCATGTCAGTCCAGGTAGAAAACTCGGCTTTCTGAAATAAGCCTATTTAGGTCAATGTGTCAAAGAAATTAAATTATTTTAGGTTGCAGTTATTTTTGGTGAAGACCTGTTAACAGTAAAAAACCTTGAAATTGTCAGAGTTGAGTGGTATATTTATTTGAATCTGAGGTTCTACTGTGATGGATTTTTTTTATTATTTTTTAATTTAAAAAACAAAAATATGAATGCTGAAAACTATTTTAATTCCACTGTTTGGTTGAGGATACAAACACAGCTGTATGGAAATTCAGTGTCGTGGTTCCCACAGCAACTGTAGCTCCACCATAGAACACACAACAATATTCGTATATTTTCTTCTAAAACTGAAAATCTACCATCGTCTGTAAAAAATAAAAGCTATTTCACATGCACTGGGAGAGTTATATATTTTTGAAGGAACAGCACTATTGAATTTTGAGCTTCAATAGTCTTTCATTTCTCATCTGTAATTTCCCATTAAGATTGGGTTTTGTACCACTGTATTTCTATAGAACATGACAACAATTCCTTTTAAAGCCACTTATTTTTGTAGTATTTCAAATGTGAAGATCAAAGTGATTAATGGATTCCATTTCACTGCAGAAGTACTAAAGAGAATGCTTCCTTAGATGACTTCTGTAATCAGGTTTAATTAAAACAATTTTTTGTACTTCACAAAATGAGATTCAGATATTTATTTGAATGTAACTATAGGCATTTAATTAAATCATTAGCAATCACAGAGATGACATTATTAGTTCAAGATCACTTAGCGTGTATTTTAGCTTGAGGCAAAGCCATGGGCTAAATTCAAGACAGGCATCTCATTTTTTTCTGTTGCATTAACATAAAACCTCGTGAATGTAGAGTATTATTACTGTAGTATGAGTTATAGCAAGCTCAGGCAAATTTTACCCAAGACTGGAATCCAATGTGCTGGGCCTAAGAGCTGCTTGGAAGAGAGAGCTCCTGACAGGTGCAGTTTGCAGTTTAAGTAGACAATACAAAAAAGAATATGAAGAACAGGCAGATGCTGCTCCCAGACCTGCTGCTGGTCATAGCATGTCTTCAGATGTTCAGGTAAGATGCAGTAGCTAATGTATCCTCCATCAACGCCACGGCAGTTGTGAACCCACCCTCTTAATTATAAATGAGCAGGTGTATAGCCATTCATTGTTTCTCTGCCTATATTTTGTTTAACTCAAAGGTTTGTAATTACTACTAATGTGAAAAGCTTGAGAGTGAGCATCTGTTTGTCTAAATTTGTTGCTTTGTCATCTTCCTTTTATTCTGTGTCCTTACACCACTGAAATATTCACCTGATTCTACTGACATTTCCTTTGTTATTTGTGGTACAATGGGACATAAAAATCTGGAGGTGAATTGGACACAAGTAGTACTTCTAATGAAGAGTAGAAACCTCATTTGCAATAGATAAGCATAAGAGAAAAGGCGAGAAAAATCTCTTAGTGTGAGGCACTCTAGAGATTAACAAAACTGGCTCCAGCAGGGCTTTCCAGGACTGAATTGCCCCAGGAGTGTTGCCTCATGGTGTCTCAGTGCAGAGCCCCAACCCCAACAAAGGCCATGTGTTCCTGCTGTGCAGTCAAAATCTACGCATTTGAAACTGAACCAAACAAATTGTTATTAGGGTATAGAAGAGTTCCAAGAGGAGATGCAATTTTTGTATCGCCACAGTCCAACCCTAATTAGTGTTATAAAATGTGCTGTCTTTGAGGTGGGCGAGCAGGCAAAGACATCTGAGAGACGAGGATGGGAGCCAGAAGCCAAATTGCAAAGTATTAGCGTGCTAGTGTGGGAATGATAATAAGAGGGTTCTCCTAAAAGCTGGAAGGACTCATACAGAGAAGTGGGATGCTTGGCTATGGAGGTCTTGGGCATGAGTGTAATATGCTGGCAGTTTATTCCAGTTCTCTCATTTGCAATTTATGAATAGATGAAAAGAGCAACTAAAAACAAAATAAAAGTGCAATTGCCTTTTTCAGTCTTCATTAGCATTCTCCTCTTGAACAGATGGGGCTTCACTGGATATTCTTATGTTAAGTTTTGTTCTGTTCTGGGCAATATTATGTTATTTGAATTATTTAAGAGACTTAAATTTATAGACAGAGTATCTAAATTGTCATGAACAAAAAAACTAGAGCTAGGAGAAAAACATCTTTTTCGTGTCAACTTAAAATTCACCTCAAATTTACCTTTTTTCTGATTTTTCTTATCATCCTGAAACCAAGGCCATGTTTAGGAAAATATTCACTGTGGTTAACAGACCACATCTGCTCTGATATCATCACCCCTGTTAAATTTTGCTACCAGTTTAAAATTCAGCTCCTGTTTTCTAAAGCGGTTGCTGAGATTTACAGACCTAGAACACGCCTGCAAACTCTGCACCATCTTTACTGTCTTCAGGTGCATGTGCTGCCACTCTTTATATTTTGCTGTTTGATTGATCTGTAGGCAGGAGGAAAACTCAAGGGTTGAGATAGATCAGCAGTAAAATTTAGCTCCTTTTTTTTCCTGCTTTTTGTTTGGTCTCCTTGCAGTTATTTGCAGTCACATGGCATGATGTGGCTGGGTGGAAAGTTGTTTGCGTTGTCATAACAGCTGTAACTTTCAAATGAATACTTATTCTCAAAAGAGCAGAAAAATTCTGGAAAACCAAAACTATATTTGACAAATTTTGCAAATATTTTCTTTAAGAAAAGGAGGAGGGAATTCTAAAATGTTAGACTTAATGTTTCATTCTGGAGCTGACAAAACATTTGATTTTAACATTTGAGATGTCATTTGAATGTGTGATTTAAGTAATATCAGTAGGTTAATGAGGGTCTAAATTTATAAGGAAAATATCTAATTTTGAGGCAAACTAACCGTTTTAACTGTCTTTCTTTTATTGGGAGCATCTAAAATATTTAATGTTGAATCAAATTTCTATTAGAGGTTTTTTTTCTTCCAGCTTTCAAACCAAAAAATCATTCTCTCTGAGAGCAGGTAGATGTGATAACCATAGACTCTTTGCTGTTGGGAAGGCAGAGCAAGAAAGAGGCAGAAAGAAAAATACATTTTCCTTCCTCATTCTTCTTGTTGCGATTTGACCTTTGTGCTTGCTGCAGCCCTGTTTTGTGGAGTCAGTGTTCATCATCATAAGATCTGTTCCGTCAGTTACAGCAAACATTGGCTTTCTTCAAAAAAATCCTGGTGTGACAGGCATCCATAATTCAAAATACATGATAAAAAGAAAACAAACTAGTACGATGTGAGAGGTTTATAAAGATGCTGGACTGAAAGTTGCCAAATTAAATGAAGATGGTGTGAAAAAGGCAGGATTTAGGACAAGGGGATCATTAGTCACTGTTTTACTAATCAACATTTTCTGGAAAACATAAATCCCAGAATTTGGTTAGACCCTAGAGAAGGAAGAGTAGGACGGTAGTTTGTAAAGAATTAAAATTATTTCTGTCTTGGGGCAAGTGGTTAGAAGGCAGGCATCAGTCTCTTCAGACAGCGCAGGGTCACTGATACATTGAAATACACGCAGTGTAGATCTCGGTGTGCTCAGCAAACTACTCTTTCTATTGCTGATGCCATGTTCCAATTTTAATTATAGAGGCTGGTTTTCTTGCTGTAATTGTGCAAGAACCTTCAAAGACATGAGAAACATGTAAAGAATGTGTAGATAAATGCTAGGAGTTAAAACATTTCACACCTTGCTGGCTTCTATGTGTCCTGGCGAAGGAGTGCAGGCAAAGCTGCCTGCTCCTAGGAACCTGGCTGTTGGAGGGGGAAGGGGGAGAGAGGGGAGCTGGCTTCTGAGATGCTGCTGGTACCTGGCTGGAGGAGTCGTCTGGAGAAACCAGTCGGTGTTCAGTGCAGGCAGGCAGCAGCTGGCCTGCCCACAGGCAGGTGTGCAGGCAGGACAGGCTCCATCACAGCTCTTTCTCTTTCTAACGGAATACTTTTCATTCTTTTGTTTTAATTCTTTCCCATCTAACTTGATGTAGCAGTAGGTTGGCTGTTTCATCTCCCTCTCTTCTTTTCATTCCTTCTGCCGCTTCTGAGTTAACTTCCCCCTGGTCTTCCTTCGGCATCCTTTCCCTGTATGTCTCATTTCGTCGTCTTACACTGTTGTTTACCTTTTTGAAACTAACCCAGCATGGTCCCTCGCTCCGCAGCTCTCAAAGGTAAGGTATTTGCTTTTTTTAAAATTTATGAGAATGGGAGAGGGAGGGAAGGTGAATAACCAAAAAAAAATAGAAGAAGACATCAAACGGGTAGTTAAAGACAAAGTTGGAAAGTAGCAGGCAGATCTTTAAGTCAGGAAAAGATTTGGCTGAAATAAAATACATGATCTTCCCCGTGTTTACTAAAAATGAGCGCAAGAACAGATACACAGAGCCAAATCAAAGTTCCACCTAGCCCAGAGTGCAGCTCAGGAGCTCCCTGAGGCAGAAGGGGTTTCTCTATCTTTAGTTAACCCTTGCTGGATTTTTCTGCTCTGAACTTGTGCTCTCTCTCTTTAGATCCACGCAGGCATTTAGCATCCATAGCGTCTGTTGCCTTTTGAACAAAATCAAGATCCTAATGCTTCTCTTTTGCTCCTCTTCCCTGCTCCACTCTTGATCTCTGCACTGTTTAAGGGCCTGTTTCCCAGCCGGTTGAGAGCCTGCAGCTCTTGCCAACTTCAATGGGAATTTGAGGAGCAGTCAGAAAGTTCAGCAATTCAAAAGAAATTCTAATGAAAGAATAGATTGAGAGGTTAATAGTTTCCTCTCTGACATTGTGCACGGTTCTAGGATATTTTAAAAAAACTGGAAAAAAAAAAAAGGCAGCTCTTTCAAAAGCTTTTTGTAAAGAAACTTTGGGAAAACTCATATCCTCTGTCTGCAGTGACTGAAATGAGAAGTGTCTCAGGTACTTGACATGGGGGCTGCCTCTGAATGATGGTTATTTTTATTTATATATATATAAAAACATATTTTTATATATTATGACATATAGATTTAGATATATAAAATATAAACAAACTATTACAAGAGGTTACCATAAACAAAACAAACATAAGTTCTTTCAGCATCTTAGTCTGGAGACCTTACTGCCCAACACACAGTTCTTATTTCATGCAGAGCCAAGGCATGCAAGGATAGTCTGCAAGGATATAGCAAGTAAAGCTAAAATAAACCCACTGGGCATAGAAGATCTCGTATAGGGTAGTCCCACCTCTCACAACTGCATTTTTGATGGCCAAACTAGGTAAATTCTGTTCCACCTAGGAGCACCTATAAAGATGCTCCCAAGAAGGCGAACCTATCATCCTAACATGTACGTGGAGTTGTTTTATTTCCTACAGAGTTTCGAAGTTGTCCTGATTTTGCTGCTGATTCTCCCATCTTCTTTATTCTGTCCTACTGCACCATTTTACTGTTAGCGCTCTGGGTTGCAGGACTGACATCTGTGATAAGAATAGTGCCCTCTAAATGAGAAAGTAATGCTTATGGATGTGATGCATTTCACTGCTGCATTTTTCAGCTGTTTTTTTTCCTTTCTCACTTTGCTCCTGCAAGTTTCTTACTTTGAAATGCCTGCCTTTATCACTCAGCCTGTCTACACGTATCCCTATAGCACACAGTGTAACAGCTCTCTAACAGTATGCACTTACTTACCTCCCTACTCTTTTGAACAAGGTGTTGAAATGGAGTTAAACTCAGAGTGAACTTGGCCCAGTATGTTTAAAGTGTGATGTATATTTTACCAATTATTTGAGCAAGATTTCTATGCCATCTTCCAGTATATACCTAATATGCATGTAACTATTAGAACAAGATCTGTAGCTTTCAGCTGCTGCATGTCTAATTTTCTAGACTTACAACTGTAGATTGCAGATACTGCCTTATCTGGAACCTATAACAACCAGTAAGAGGAAGTATGACACATTCTTTCTTATACAGTACCAAAAGGTTTAGTAATTTTCCTGCTGTTTCTGGAGAAATACATTTATCCATAAAACTATTTTTTGATGGAGCGTTTTTACTGTTTATAGAACAGTATCTGACCAGTTAATTGTTATGTATTGTTTATTTTGCATCTGTCTGAAGGTAATCATTGCAGTGAGGACCTCCTTGTGAGAAACTTTGTACCAGTATATGAGTAAAGGTGATCTATGGCTGAAAGACTGTAGCATCTTCTTTTGGTTTGTTTTGCTTAGAGGCATTTGTGATTTATTTCAGTGTTCTGCAGTCCAAAGAGTGTAATGTAATATTTAAATCCTTGTTCTGCTTCTCTTCAAGCTTGGTTTAAAGTAGGTATTTGTATGGAGGCCTTAGGCTCACAAGTGGAAAAAAACAACAGGGAATCCAAGATCTCCTTTGGCCATCCAAGGATTGGTCTGTTGGATCTTTGAACTGTCTGGTTCTTGAGGAAGAACATGTTACCCCAGGGGAGCTCAGCTCACAGTGGTGATTGCACACAAAGGTGAATGCTGATGCAGAGACTGAAGGTTAACTCATTGCCAATTTTTTCTGCTTTCTGTACATGAAAGCAATTCCACTCACAGAGCATGTCGGCAAAGGGAGGAGAGCCCTAGGTTTGGCTGGGAAAACTTGAACTCCAGCTGCAGTAACTTGCCTGATACATAAGGGAAAGCATTTCTATGTCCCAGGCTGTACTTTCCCAGTTTTGAAAGTAACTACAGTGATATTAATGTGCACTGTAAAGCACTTTTGGCACATTTCAACAGTAGGCATCCTAAGGTAGGTGTTGCTGTTACTGGGAGCAAACTGCCAGGGTAAATGGAGTGAACTGCTATCACTCCAAATGATTACTGAAGCTGAGAGTAAAATGTGGTTCACTGGTTTTCACTCCCTTTTTCCTATCTGGTATTTTAATAGCAAATGTCTGGTTTACATTTCTGAAGCCTCCCTTCTGACCTGCACTGTTCTGTATCCGACTCTTCTGTTTCATTTTCCAGTCTGCCAGCATGCAGGCTTTCTTCTTGAGCTACAGCTGTGTGTCTCTCCTGAGAGGCCTGTGGCCAGCATAGGTCCCCAAACTTCAGTGGCCATCTTTCTTGTAACATTAGTTTAATGTATTTATTAAACATCAATGAGCTCAAGTTTCTCAAGGGTCTGTCTGGGTAGCAAGAAGTCTTTGAAGAATTACCATTGCCTCTATTGGCCACAAATATGTTCTCAGTATGAAGCTATGGGAGAGTTGTTTTAATTCTAGATGGAAGGTCTTTTCTGTTGGAAATCTGGTATTGGCTGCCAACAAATAAGACAGAATTCCCAGACTGTTCCTACCATATTACAAATCTGGCCTCTTCAGCTATATTCTTGGCATTCTTCCTTACCGTAAAAAGTGTGTGAACATCTTGTCATACTCACTAAACCAGGACTTTGAGAAACATACTGGAATATTCATCAAGGGAAACCATGTAACTTGAAAATACGCACATCTTGAATAAATCATTTATTTTTGAAAGAGGTGGAATAAAGCTCTCTTTCATCTCTTGTAGTCATTTTATTAATATTGTTATTTTTTGCCCTTCATAATTAAAGGGAGTGGGTTTTTAGCCTTACAATGTATTCAATTTACCCTGTAGATTAGGGACAATTTTATTCTTAGTTTGAAATGTGGTGTATGGAACATTGACAATGAAATTGTGTTAATAAGCATAGCTTTATTAAAGATCTATACAAAATAAAAGGGAGGCTAGCTGATCCTTCTCTGTCTACTTTAAATCCAGAAAAATAACATAGATACTGCTATGGTAACCAGAACCGAGTAGTCTACCAAGACTGAGTTTATACTGCTCCTCTTGTTT
>VFFE01007127.1:1711114-1779346 GCA_008921705.1 Burhinus oedicnemus | reverse complement strand
CCCCACATCCCCATCCCCAACCCTGCACCCCCATATCCCCATCCCCATCCCTGCATCCACATCCCCACATCCCCATCTCCACATCCCCATCCTCGCATGGCAGCGAGCAGCGTCCCACAGCTGTAAGTGCCGGTGGCACGTTGCGATGCGCTGAAACAATTGATCCCAGCTTTCACCAACATATTCCCGCACCAACACCCCAACACAACGCACTGGTAAGTGCTGACGAGATTCGGCCTCATTACACCCCCGAGCCACTGCTGTTTTGCAGGCAGAGAGGCTGTTTATCAGCCTTTAATTAAAAATGCACCGAGTTTGCGTTCCCCCCTCTTCCCCATAACTGTGGTAAATTGAAGAGCATCAAACCAGCCCCCCTGCTCTCCCCAGGGAGCCACAACACACGACTCCGCAATTCCCCGCGTGACTTTGCCACCGGCACCCCGTGGCCCATAAGCAAATGCAATCCAGTCGGCCGGCTCGATGGCAGGGAGCAGTGCCCTGGGAAGGATTTTAGGGGTAAAGCTCAGAAATGGGGCGCAGGATGCCGGGTTCCTCGCCTGTCTCCATCAGGGGAGCATCATCCAGTGAGTCGATGACGAGAGACAGAAAATCCCCACTTCTGGCTTACGCTGCGGAGATGCCGCACTATGTCATGTTCCCCTGACCCCCTGCTAGGCTCAATTAAAGCAGCATTTGGGAAATTTTGGAGCTTCTTGAGCGATGAGCGCTGGGGAAGGGCGAGGGATTATAGCTGTGGGTTCAAGGTGCCAGCTGCACCGCTGGACCGGAGCGACGCCTCGCTCCTCCTGGCTATCCAGGCAAGCAAACACAACTGCCCAGGGAGGAATGATATTTGACTTTGGCTTTTCACGCTGTTCAAGCAACGCGTTCAAAGTCTTCCTTTGCTACCACTGGACACCATCTGGGCACTCCGCGATCCAGAAGAAATTAATGCTTTTGAGCAAAATTTGATTTCTATTCAGAGGCTGTACCTGTGCCAGGAGGAGCCAGCCAAAGAGCCGGAGGGGGAAGCGGTGAGAGCTCGGCGCCGACGGCTTTAGGAGTGAGGGTCAGCGCTTTCGGCGGCACGGGCAGGGAGGGGACCTGGCAGCGCGGAGCTGGCAAAGGGCCATCGCGCTCAGGCACTGCCCATCCCTACGCAGGAGCCTGCTCAAAAGCTGTTTTCCAATTGCAGGTCGCCCAGTGATGCCGCGAGCGGGTCGGTCTCCCCGTGGGTCTACCATTAACGGGATAAAAGACGTTGGAGGCAGCGTAGGGGAGAGGGCAGCTGCCTGCAGTTCTCCAGGGGTTAAAGCTGGACCATCCAGGGGACTTGCTCCTGCAGAGGAGGACAAGCTCAGGGTGGAAGACCCTTCCTGCGGTACCCAGTTCGTGGAGCAGGAGGTGGATGTTGCTGGTGCCTGTGTCCTTGCAGGCAGTGGGATCACCTCCGGAGGAGCAGGGAGGTGAAGAGGAGAAAAGAACCCACTCGGGACAAAAGTGACAGTGGGGAGGGAGAGGAAGCGGCTCAGGGAAGGGGGCTCTGGGGCAGAGCTCATGGCAGGACGGGAAATGTGCAGGACCAAAGGCTCAGAGCACTTTTCCCGACCTCTGGGAGAGGATGGGCAGCAGTCGCTCTTACAGACACCTCTTGGATGGGGAGGAACAACAAAAGACAATACGAAAAAGAATCGACGTCGCCGCCACTCTTCAGAGAGAGAAAAAAGGAATCTCATGGTAACTGGGCACCTCCTCTTGATTTTGAGGGAGGGAGGGGATGTGAATCCACCTTGCTTCAAGCTCTGGTGATCCCGGCAAAGCCTCCTCCGCTCCCTGCTGCCTCGGCTGGGACCTGAGCCTGGCCAGGAGGAACCATGTGGATGGAGGAAGGAGAACTAGACAGCGAGTGATCACAGCCAGGATCTGAGATCAGAGAGAAGGAATGTTGTTATGGAGAGGCTGAAAGCTCGGGGTGGGGATGACTCATGCTGGAGAACATACAGCTGTTGGAGCGGGATTTGGCACCGGCTCGCCGAGGCTGCGGAGCCTTCCCCATTAGCAGAGAGGGGAGAGAGGAGCCTCCGCCATGTCTCCGATCTGGCAGAGGCATCTGCCAACCTGGGCTGGAGGTGATGGGGAGGGGAACGCTGCCTGCCAAAGCGGGGTCACGACCCGGAGAGGTATTTTGGGCAGCAGGCAGGGCTTAGAAGCGAGGTTTCTTGCTAGCAGGGTCCTTTCTGCCTGAGGGACCTGCAGGGGCTTTTCTGCTCTGGGCTGGGGTGGGTGATGCTGCCCTGGGGAAGGGGGGAGTCGGAGCAGCGGGGCTGCCATGAGGCTGGATGGGGTCAGCTCTGCTCAGCCCCCGTGAAGAAGCACAAAGTATGAAGCAGACATGCCTCTCCCCTCTCTAGTAACGGGGAAACTGAGGCACAGAGGGGGGATGTGATGTATTCCCACCACCAAGTCAGCTGCACAGGTTAAAAAAAAAGCAAAAAAGAAAAAGCCTCGCGCCGGCTGCTGCTCACTGCTGCATCCTTGGCCCGTGGTCCCGCACTCCTCGCACTGGGAAAAGGCAGACCATTTTGTGGCTAGAAGCGATCTCTGACCGAGGAATCAGACCCCCAGCCCCTCCCGGGCTGCTGGCAGGGCACGGGGGCTTTCATCCGGCTTCCATCCAGCGGGAGATGCTGTAGCAGCTTCCCAATATTCACAAGGTTGCTGCAAGAGAGAAGGGGGAAAAGCCATTCCCCCCCATCCACCGAAGCCAAGGCAGGCAGGGAAGGAGATTTGAGCAAGGCATTAGGAGCAGGCGGATGAGCCAGCATCTTCCCAAAGTCCCTTTCAGAGCGATTTTTTGGTATCGCGCCTGGAAATAACCACAGCGCCAGATTCCCAGCGCCGTGGGATAAAAAGCTCCATAGGCTGCTTCGGAGGTGGCCCCGTTTCAGTGGTAAGTGAAGCGACTGTAAATATAAACAGACTTGTTATTAATCATGTTCTGTAAATGTGGAGTCATTATCTTTATGTCCCTGGAAAAGTAATTATCTCTGGCTTTTCAATAAGAACTTGGAAAAGCCTAAAGACTTGAGTTCTGGAAATGTCATCCGTCTCCACGTAGAAGAAAACCTGCATATTTTCACAGATTAATACAAGTTAACCCAATTTACAGAACGAGTGAGTTTTAATGTATTTCCAAAGCTTTAAGTTAAATGCCTCTTCTCTTTCCAATGATTTATAATCCTGTTTTGCAAACTTTTCCTGTCTTGCACATATCATACTGTACCGTACGACGCTGTAGTTTATTCTCTCCCCAGTAGTACTTGTACAGGAGACAAGGTGGGATCTGATTTACAGGATCCCTCCTCCGCTGCCACGTGAAGCGATCCTTCCTCACCTGACCGGGCTTGTGGGTCGCAGAGCTCCGCATAAAGAATTATTCCTTCCCTACAACCAACCAAAAAGAAACGTTTTCCAGTTGAAGGGAACATCAAGCTGATGACTGCAGGCCAAAACGCAGCTCTGTGAAGTTTTATGCAACTGAAAGTCCACAGAAACATAGCCACGCTTGACAGAAAATATTTGGGAAGATAACATTGCCTGCTGCATTTACATTCCTGATGCTCCAGCAGCCACTCGGGGAGAGGAGGAGGAGGAGGAGGAGCAGGGAGCGAGATGCTGCAGACTCAGGACTGGCACTAGCCAGAAGCCACTTGGCCATCGCATTCCAGCTCCGACAGCACAGCGTTAGCGCAAGGTGGGGGAGGAAATCGTGCATTGAAGCTGGTTTTAATCTCACCCGGTGGCTCTAAAGCAGCATATACACTGTGTGTTCCGAACGGAATAGCGAGCTAGAGGGAAGGTGCTCGCTCCCATCGTCTACGTACCCACCGCCTCGGCGGATGGCCTGGGCTGGGGGTCAGTGCCCTAATTTTAAGCAGCCAGAAGCGTTCAGGAGTGGGGTTTTTTTTGCCCTGGAGTGGCTGCATCTGGCCATGTCTTCGTTTGCTTGGTCACGTAAGTGATCGAGATCCGACTCCTGATGGGAGGAGGGGACCATGTAGGAAGGGTTATCTCAAAATGCACCAAAAGGCTTGTCCTTCTAGCTCTTTTCCAGATTTCGGAGAGGTTCCCGCATCAAAATGTTTTGGTTTGTCATTTCGGTTATATTCTAAATTACTAAGCATTAGTGCTTGCTAATGTTGAAGTTAACAAAAATAAAAGCTGGAGCGAAGTGCTTCAGCTAAAGCTGGGATGGGATATTTCACAGAAATGCAATATTCTTAGATTGCCTTTTCATTTCAAAATGAGCCATAACATTTCCAGCTCCACATGGCTCTGGAGGGGAAGGTAATTTGTATTTTCAACCCCCTCTTGCTTTGCCGGAGCGGGCAGGGGCAGGGCAGGACTCGGGGCAGGCTGGGCTGGCGCTGACGGCAGGTACGGCAGGGCGGTAAAACCCCGGCGGTTTGGGGGAGAGGTGAGGGATCTCCGCGATGTCTCATCCGACAGGATAAACCCTGGGGGAATCCGATGAAACCGGCAGGGCCAAATTTTAACGTCCACAGAGGGAAACGCATTTTCAGACCCTGTGTAATTGAATTGCCGAGCTCATCGCTGTAGGAGCTCACGAAGGAGATCAAAAGGGGAGAACTCAACTTGATGGAGAAGTGCTTCATCGGCAGCTAACGAACGTGATCGATGGGGTGACTTCTGCAGCCGCAGAAGCCCTTAAGGCATCGGTGCTCCCAAGGGATGCGACATACCAGGAAAGCATCATCCTCCGCACACCCGGCTCTTATCCCGCTCCCCGACCCAGGCTGGAATCTGCATCCCCATCCCCTCCATGCCTCCCGTCCCTCGTTTGTCTTCTCCCTTATTAAACCACACCCTCATTAGCACACGGCTTTCATTAGCAGCTTGCTGGCAGGAGGAGAGGGCTGCCCCCTGCTCGCAGCCCGACAGAGGGACCCTCTTGGCAGAGGTGACACCGACAGGGTCTGGCAATGTCCCCACTCCCGGTTCTCCCCAGGAGGGCACGGAGCCCTCCTGTGCCAAACATCCCCTTCCCAAAATGCTTCCATACTCATTTTGTTGATGCAGAAGCCGAGCATCTCCATTCCATCACACGAGGAAAACCACAGGGCTCCGGCATTTGGGCAGCCACGAGAGGAAAATGTCCCCTCACCTGCCTCGGTCCGCAAGCTGAGGACACACCTCATTAAACAGGCCTTATTGGCAATTAAGATAACCGAGCCCTGCATTTCCCAAATACGGCAAATATCCCCAAAGCAGAGATGTGCCCTCACCGGTCTTTGCTCCCTTAAATGGTGTCTCTTGCTGCGGCTGAACATCAGCTCCCCAGGCAGCCCCGGAGAAGGCTCTGGTTCTGCTATCAAGCCTCTGAAGGATTAGTAATTTAAAAAAAAAACAAAACAACAAAAGAATAAAAAAATGACCCAATGCAATGGCCACAGCCGTTTCTTGTACATTAAAGTTAGGCACCGCAGGTGAGGTAGGAGCAGGAGGAGCCTGAGCAGTGTCTCAGCACGGACACACTTTGCTCCTCGCCCCATCAGCTGCGTCTCAGCATCTCTCCAACGTTACTGCATTTATCCATGTCCCTGCTTCAAATCATGTCCCGGGGCGCAGGTAGGGAACGGGGGCCTCGGGAAGGGGGAAGACTTGGGCTAGATCCCTCAGAAAAGGAGGTGAGCCCAAGCTCAGACACAAAGCTTTCTTGATTTGGGATATTCAGCTTCATCCCTGGATACAAGCTCGTCCTCTGCAGTCCTTTCCTCAACAGATTCGGTTCCCCCCACCCACGTGGCTTCGCAGGCACAGAGCCGCCGTGCCAAAGAGCATCTCTCACTTTCTAGGGCTTGGGAGGATGCGAAACGTTCCCAAGCATCTCGCTGCGACGGTCCCGGCAGGGCAGCCCCCCTGCGGGGCTCAGCAAGGGATTTTGACCCTATAGCACCACAGACCCAGCACGGCCCCCCGGATCCTTCCTATGCCGGTCCCCAGGGACACCAGTCCGGCAGCGGGACTGGAGCACACTTTGGTCATGTTTAAAGGTGATGGTGGTAAAATTAAAGAGACGTGGGGTGGAGGTGGGGGGGCCAGCGCAGGGCGATGGGTTTGAAGCTAAGAGGGAACTGAAGGGCAGGAGCCCCCAGACATCTAAGAGCATCTTTCAGGGGGCTCGTTTCCCTCTGAGCAGCTCAAACGAGGAGGTTTATCTCAGACGCTTGTTCGTCCCTCTCCTGGGAAAGTCCTGGCCCCCACCCTCCCCCCGGGCTGCTCAGCAAGATGAGATGTGGTGGCCTCACCAACGGCCACAGGGTTTACACAGGGCTGGGATTCACCCAAAGGGCACATTTCCACCCAAAGCAAGGCAGAGCAGAGCTCGTTCGCCATATGGCGCGGCCGGCGAGCGTCTGGGAGGAAGGCAGACCAGCTCTCCACAATTTCATCTTTGCAGTTTTCTTCTCTAGAGCGAGAAGATCAAGAGGAAGAAGAAACAGAGAGGGGACATTTGCTGGCATCCTTCTCCTTCCCTGTTGGAAAGGTGGGATGCTGAGGATGGAAACCTGGCACCCCAGTTATTTCCAGGAAATTATTTGGGCTCCAGCATCTCTCTGTGCTTGACCTTCCCAGCAAAGGCCGGGCAGGGACAGGAGCGGGCTCCATAGACGGACGAGAGCAATGAGAGCTATTAACGCTAATGGGTGGGAAGTGGCCATGAATAAATCAGCAGCATCTTTCCAGCCATCAAAGCCTGAAACCCTCCAGTATGGAGCGAGAAGCGGAGGGGATGTCAAGCTGACGTGTGTTTGGTTTATGACAGGGGCTACTGGATGCCGGGATCTGCACACCCAGAAGACTTGGCCCTGTGGACCCCCACCCTGCTGCCACAGGGTGGGATTTTGGACCTCACCCCCCCCAAGCCCCGTGCAGAAACCCTCTCCCAAGGCCACCCTGAACATTGGCGAGTGAAGCCTTTCGTTTCTGAATGACTCCGGGCTGGATTCATGCAGGGATTTCATGCTTGCCCTGCCTTTTCGATGCCGCGGACGGGAGAGAAGATGCCGGGAGGCATCACCAGTCCAAACCTCTCCTTAACCAGACACATCCTTCTACCTCCCACCGTCCAGCCTGGCCTGGGTAATCCCAAATCCTAAGTATTAGGCATTTAATCCTGCATTCTATCATGTCTCCTCTTACCAGGGGGTCTGAAATTAAAAGGGAAGGAGGGAAGAGCTGAGCTTCTGCGGGTTTAATTGGTTCTGACGGGTGGATAAGAAGGAAGGAAGGAGGAAAAGGCAGCGGTTTCTTTTGCTGGTTTTCCTTGGCGTTTCCTGAGGAGCTATAATTGTTCTGGGAGAGGAGAAGAGATGCAGCATCAGGGGAAGGAGGGGGAAAAAATGCCCCCTCCCCGGACAGAGGAGGAACTTGCGTTCGCGTCTCAGCCAGCCCCGGGCACGAGGGAGCCGAGCGGCTCCGTGGAGCCGAGCCAGCGGCCTGGGCTGGAGGCCCGCGGACATTATTTTCCATGATGCAAACTGGGGGAGGGGGGTGATGGGGAGGGAAGAGGGGCCGAGGCGGGACATGGACGAGTCGGGGGTTTGGTGCCTTTGATGTCTTCTCCTGCCTTGCAGGAAAGCTGGAGGCATCTCCCCCCGCCCCCGGGCTGGTGCTGCGGAGGGTCCCGGTTGGGACAGATGCTGAGCACTGGATGTGGCGGTGGGATGAGCTGGGGACAGAGCCAGAGGGGATGTGGGGCAATGAGCTGGGGGTCGGGGATCCCTATTTCCGAGCACTGGAAGCTGGCAGCAGGGTGGTTTTGGCCGTGGCTCCTGGGTGGTACCCAGCGCAGGTCCCAGCTCCGCTTTGCTGATGCCCTGTAGGTTCTGGGATATAAAAATCCCAATTTCCGTGCCATCCCCTCAGCCTGCTACACATCCTCTGGACACCTCACTTTTGACTCCGGAACAGAAGTCCCCATGCAGGATACTTCACCATTAATGCCATCTTGCTAGTCATGCCTGGATCCTACTGATGCTAATCAGAAATGGAGCTGCCCTGGCTAACAAACACGCTTGTTTAATTATTATTGGCAGAGTGGAAAGCCTTTAATTGCATTTCCCAGCCCCTCCTAGATAGAACAAGGGACTCTACAGTTGACCTCAGTGGAAATATCTATTAGCAACAGGTAGACACCTTCAATATGCTATTTTCTAGATAAAAATAAGCACATCCACAGCTGATGGGATACAAGCAAAAGCTCAAATGGTGAAGCTGTAATCATGTTTTGCCATATTTACCAGGAAAAAGCAGGATGCGGGAATTTCAGCATCCCAGAGCAGCGACCACCGCCTGCTAGGGAAGATCACTGGGAACCACGGTCTGGGATGCTGCGAAATTTCACTACTGCCAGCCTGTGGGAACTGCTGCCCGTCACTAGGAAGAAGATGAATTTTGGAAGAACTACGCGCACTTAAAAGAATAATGCAACCTGCCAGCCACTTAACGCAGCCCAGATAAATGGAACCGACAGCTGGAGCTTACCCAGGTAAAACTGCCAGAGCAAGAGGGCTCTGGGGACAGGCGATGAGCCTGGGGATAAAGTAGGACACTTTTGGACCTGAATCTGCGAGGTCTTTCCCTGTGCGGGTGTGCAGAGGCAGTTACGGCTTTGGAAAAGGGGTAAGATGGGGAGGTGGGATGTCTCTCCTTGGGCTGATGCTCTGCAGCATCTGGGAGCCGCCTGCACTTGCCACCGCATCCTCGCTGCCCGAGCCCTCTTCATTCCCGCTCCGTCACAGGCACTGCCGGCCATAAAGGGGTGATAAACGATCCAGAAATAGGCAGTTTTAGGCCACCGAAGTGGGAAATCGCCCTGCAGCAGCGAGCCCGCTACCCCAGACTATTTCCCTGCTAAAGGCTGCAATTAAGATTAAAGTCAGAATTTTTGCAGCAAATGCATTTTCACCTTAAAAATAAGAAAGAAGGAGAAAAAAAGAATGCGATGGATGAACCCTGCTCTCTTTCACCTTCTTTATAGCAAGCTCTCTCCGCTCTACCTCTCCTCCAGTGCCAACATCAGCCTCCTCGATGTCCCTGCACATCAGGAGCCGGTGCCTCTTCAGCCACCTCTTGCAGGACAGCTTATAGATTTCCACCCGAAGGCTCAGCCCTGACACAGATCACTCAGAAATGAACGGAACAACAGCGCCTGGCTGGGGGTTAAATAAAACCCCACGTCTTGTTGGGGCCGTAGCATCGTCCTTTCCAGCCCCAGCCGAACCACCCAGCTCTGCAGTTTGTCGGTGGGCTGCAGGGCATCGCTCCTGCCCCGGCCAACAGCTGAGATGTGCGACCCTCTCAGGTGCGATTGTCACCCTCAGCTGGACAAAACTTCCATCCTCTCCGCTGGGCTTCCCTGCTCCCCAGCGGGGAGGTGGCTTAAATCCCACTGGGATGCAAGGTCAGCACCCTGCTGCGGCACGGGAGAGGGTTTGCAAGGAGAAGGTAGAAGAGGCTCAAAGCTCCTGGCAGCCGAGTTGTGCCAGCAGATGCCCATTTAGCTCACATTCCCGTATCTGGGGAAAGAGCGGAAATCTGGAATATGGCAGGATACCCAGCCTCCTGCAAGGCCAAGGGTTGGGTGCAAACGTCCAACCTAAACACAAGAAGATGTCTCGGTGTCCCCTGCCCCACGCTGCGCACTGGGAGATGGGGCAAGAAAAAGAGACGTCAGGACGGTTTCGCATCACATCGGCTGCACACGCGTCGCATGAACATCCCCGAAACGGTCAGTGTCCCAGGCTCCCGAGCACCGGGGAAAAGATGCCCACAAATAACATCTTGCAGCTTAAACCCGTCGTGAGAATTAGGCTCTGCCCGCTCCCAGCCAGCCAAGCGTCCTCAGCGCGTTGCTCCATATGGCAACCATTACCGCTTGCGGCAACCGGAGTAGCTTGCCCTGTGCGCACACACACGCACACGTACGCACACATGCTCTCTCCCTGCCAACCTCCTGCCCTTCCCGGTGCGTAATCAAGCCCACATGCTAACGAGCAGGCGTGCAAAGCCAACCTGCCTCCCCCCACAGAGAGCTTTTGCCGGGGCAGGGTTTGCCGCACAACTCGCCTTGCCGAAAGGAGCCCGGCGGGAGCTCTCCTGGAGAAAGGACGGCTCAGCCTTTCCCTGCTCCGTCGTGGGCTTCGGTTCTTGGGGAAAAACATCCAAAAGCTGCTTCTCCAGACCCTGGGAGCAGCCGCTGTGAGGTCCCGCTCGCCTGGGACAGGTTTGGCCGTGGCGGTGGCGCAGCCAGGCAGCGCGTGCAGTTGTTTTACGAGCAAAGCCAGGGATGCTGTTTGCAATTAAAACGGCCCGGCCCTTTCCATTGCAAGACCTCGTTTCTTGCCGCTGGACCTCAGCAAGCTTCAAAGCCCTCGGCTGGAGTTTCTTGGCACCAGGCGAGTTTTCCCCGGCTCCTCTCCAAGAGTTTCGCCGGAAAGGACTCGGCTGCTTGGGCCGACGGCATGGAGCAGAGGTGAGGAGGCTGGATGCACAAACAGAAATCCAGGAATAACACCAGTTACTGTGTTTTGCTGAGAAATTTTACCTAGGAAACACCAAGCTTCGTACAACCCATCCCAGTCCATATGTGCCTACATGTATATATATACATATCTCCATAACCCCAGCGGGTCACTGCAGCCCGGCACCCCAGCGCGAGTCCCGAGACGGTCACAGCCCAATGGCTATCAGAGCAAAGGCAATGACAACCGTGACAAATGCTGGCTATAATCCCTCTGGAGAGGACTAAGCCATGCTGAGTCCAGAAATGAAGACGTTTTATGGCCACCTAAGGACTGAGCAAGGGAGAAGACACCAGCAAAGGGACCCGGGATAGAGTGAGCAGAAACAACCAGAAACTGGGGGTATTTTTGGGAGCAAAAGGGATAACTTTCATTTAGGCAACCTGACACTGTTTCCCCCAGCAAGTTTTCAATTATGGACTGGCTAACGGAAAATCCTGTAATAATTATGTCAGTGTTGTAATGTTATGGAAAATACCGTAATGAGATCAGGGCTGCGCCGGGCTCCTCCGGCAAGGAGCATGGCAATGTGCACAGGCTGCCCTGTGCGCCCACTCCCCTCCGGCCTCTCCTGCTCCCTGCCAAGATTTCAGAGCTTGGAAACCCTCCTGGTGCCCAAAACACCATCATGTTGTAGGTAAACAGTGTGGGTTTCTCCCACTGTAAGCATGGGCTGGAGGAGAGTCAATGAAGGTCTCGAGGCGGGGTGGCTTGCGGAGGAGGCTCTCCAGATCTCTGATCCTCTTCAGCTTCATAATCTCCATCAGTGATATTTTTCCTGGAGATATTTATGGCTCGCTCTTTGTTGCTTTCCATGTCCCACTGAATATTGCATGTGCTATCGTTCCCCAAGGACCGATAGTCTGAAGAAAGCTGATTCTTTGCAGGCTTTTCTAGAGCTGCTAAATGGCACCTCTTCTCTTCCCCGGCATGATTATATCTGCGCATTTACCACTGATTATATTTGCAGGCACATTTGGGTGCGATTATTAGCTGAAACCTGTCAAGGAGTCAAGCTCAGTTGTTAGAGCATCTCTGGGGGCTGCAGTCGAAAAACAAAAGCAGCATCTGTCCTTGTCATGGGGGCACGTGTTGGAGGCTCAGCGGAGCTGGGTGGTGGCAGAGCCACCCATGAGCTATTTATTCCCATCCCCCTTGCCATGGGGCATTTGGCTGGAGATCCCGACCCGGACATGGATAGCAAGAAGCAAGGAGCTAAAACCAGGGTGGGAAAAAAGGCAGGAAGCACAGAGATGTGCAGGTCCAAAGGAAGGTGGCGAATCCGTGCCATGAGGCAGGGACCTTAGAAGGCTTCTTCCCTACAAAGGTGCTTATGGAGATTATTATCGTTAATTTACATAGATCCACACTTGGACTAGGAGAACTTAGGAACTAATTAAACAGCAACTGAAGAACAGCCCGGTCTTGGCTCTTGCCCAGAGAGAAGCAATTCCTGGGAAGAAACAATCCCAAACCTAGAGGGAACCCCAGCTGTCAGAGTGCTGCTTTCCTCCAACTGCCGCTTAATCTTCCTAGAAACAATATGAAATTTGGGATGATTTTCTGGAGAAGCAGTAAACAAATAGGCTCACGAACCCCGGAGTTCTCCTGAGGCGACAGTGCAAGCTCCTTCGGCACCTCAACGCTACAAAATGGGTTCCCTCTCAGCGATCCAGGGGAAAGGGATCATCTGATGAGTGAAGATTTTTGACACCACGTTGAGCAGCAGACTTGGATCCAGTCTCCAAGCCACTGTGTCTAGATGAAAACCAGGGGAAAAGGAGCCATTTGGGAGAGTAATTTGCTAACCCTGCTAATGGGCGCTGGAGCAATTACACACATGGCTCTAATAGGCAGGAAAATAATTAACACTCGGCCAAGGGGCTCAAGTGGTGATTTTATGAGTCCTGCTCCCATAGGAGTGGGGTTTTTGTCATTCTTTTGGAACTATTTCATGATCTCACATGCAACCATTGATTTTTCCCATCTACGGATTTACGCTGAGCTGCCTGAGCAGCAGCAAATTAGTTGACCCTCCTGCCCCGCGAGGAAAGAGCTCCAACACACCTCGCCTCCAGGACCACCGGAGCCACTCACCCCCATCACCGACCCCTCCAGCCGGGGATACTTCCCAGCCGAAACAACTTTCCTAAAGTTAACCGGCATTTGCTGAACACGGCAAGGAGCTTTTCTAGGTTAATCATGCTCAGAGCCTGCACAGGCAGGCAGAAGGAAAGAGGAGAGAGGAGAAAAATCCTGCTGTGTTATTATAACAACACATGCAATAAATACTGCTGAAAGCATCCCGTGCACCTCGCCTGCGGGGATTCACCATTGACCTCCGTCATCTGAAAATCAGCCATCCTCTGGGCTCTCCCAAGAGCTAAGGGGGAAAGCCAGTGTTTCCACACATCTGATCCCAAAACAGCTGTGGAAGGGAAGGGGGATTAATTCATTTCCGCAGATGCTGGTTTCTTCTCCCTTGACCAGTGCAGGAGCCGAGATGCCTCAGACGAGACGTTCAGCTGATGCCAGTTGAAATGAATCCTACTTTTGACATTGCCCTGCATATCTCTGGACCACACCAGATCGCATAAATCCTGTCCTATCTTATTTCCCTCTCTCCTTCGCGTGCCCAGGGAGAAGGGATGAAAGCAGACAGCACTCGTGTGCAGTGGAGACGGGCTCAGGCTGCAGCTCTTGTCCTCACTTGCCCTCGAGCCGAGCAGTTGATACTCGGTGTCATCACTACCAGCAGATGGGTCTACACCCGTCTGGACGATGCTCTCCCTTGAAACTGGGCAAGAGCAACACATGATGGTCCCTCATGGTCCATGAATTTTGCCTGAGAGAAGAGCGTGAAGAGGGTAACGGAAGGTAAAACCATCCGTTATTTGCAGAGTATCTCTGCCATAGCAGGTCTTACCCTGCGGGATCAACAGAAGACTTTGTTTTCTTTATCCCTTCCAGTAATTAATCAATTTTACTGCTAAACAAAGCCGCCCCTTTGAAGGGGAGGTCTCCTATTTTAAATCTCGTTTCAGAGGAAGCAGTAGATGATCTTAACCAGACGTGTCTTCTTAAAGGGATGCAGTTGCTACTGCTCTGGCTGAAGACTCTGGAAGATCCAACGGTGCTCTGAGAATTCACTTTACTGCATCATATTCCTCTGTGAAGACGTCGTTACCTGATTTACACCATCCAGGTGGTCTTAAAACACACATTCCCAGCTCTTCCCATCGATGAAGCTCATGCAGAAACATCACATCCACCTCACTTGGGTGATAAAAAGCTCCTAGGGAGGAGACGGGCAGTAGCATCTACCAGAAGCTCCATCACCTCACCATAAAGGCTGCGATACCTCGATCGCGTGGGTGTTACGCACAACACCTCAGATGAGAGCCAAGGCTCGTGGTTGATGACTTTTGCCATGCCAAGAGTCTCCAGTCGGGGTGAATACTGGGTTTTTTTGGGTGAATATTGTTTTTTGGGGGTATTAGCATGTTATGCTGCTCCTGGTTATCACCCCAAGCTCTTTATGGCTGTAAGTGGACAGGGTTAATTTTGTTACCTTCTGTGCTCATGTCCAGCCCTTTTCTCTGCAGTTATAATGGCAAAATCCTGTATTTTTATCCCACCTGGAAGAAGGCTCCTTGGCTCCACGATCGGAAGCTCTAGATTCAAGTTTATAAAGGTTTTTGCATTTTTAGTGGACACAGTTATTTGCAACACCCAGCTGGAAATACTGCAGCAAGATGCAGTCGTGGTATCTGCTGCATCACTCCGGCTGTTTAATGTAATTTGACTGTAAATAGACGTAAACAAGCACTGGCTTTAGGGCAAGAGAAAAGCTTCGGCGGCTCTGTCGTGGGGATAACTCTGTGCAATATTAAAAAAAAAAATAAAAATAGAGTCTGCTTCCTGCCCTGCTTACATCAAGTCCTCGTGCACATTTTATAAGAGAAACTGCTTGGGTATGAAAAAAAAAAATGACTCACTCTGAAACTGATAACAGAGCACAACTATGTTTTGATCCGAAGCCAAAAATGCTTTATTTATTTGAAATGTAAATGATTCCTTTATTTACTGCCTGGTTCACAAGGAGTTTAGGGCAGTTTCCTTCCAAATGGGTTGCTTAGCACAGAGTTTTGCAGAATCCTGGGGAAGCGGAGAAAGCGGTGGGGAAGACATGGACACCCTCTCAGCTGATTTATGGAGAGGAGGGTGGGAAAGGGACCTCCCTATTCCTTGGGAAATTATTCCCAGAGCCGCCTTCGCTGGAGACCTGCTGTGAGGATGCTGCAAGGAGATGAGCAACGCAGCCAATGCTGCAACCGCCGGCATCGCTCTCCCACTCGCACCAACTACATCTCCGATGCTCACTTGTGATTCCAGCCCAGCCTGCGATCTCTAACTGGTGAGCATGACAGGAGCACAGAGGTCCCGACAGCATTCCGCGTCCATGAAGGAGTCTTTCTCCTTGAGTGGGATTCCCACTTGGTTTGGGTCACCTCATCCTGGCTCCTGCTGCGGTGGTGGGTAGAGATGGTGCTCCTGCCTGTAGCCTGGTCTCGCTTAGGCTGGATGAACTCGGTGCTCCTATTTATTCCGGGCTTTCTGGCTGCGGGAAGGGTCTGCAGCCTGCCTTGGTGGGAACATGGGAGGCTGCGTTGCTGCTGGAGCTGCATTGCTGCTGCCCGAGAGCATCTTCGTGCTGTTTTGTTACGGGATTTGGAGGAGCCAGTGGGAAAGCCGCTGGGTTTGCCTTCACCCCGCGATGCCCAAGAGACCCCCCCAGTCCTTTGCTGCCCAACCCACCGCCGCCGGGAGGGATGCAGGGTCAGGGTGGACCTTTGGGAGAGCGGATGTTGCTGGGAAGGTGGGGAAAAGCAGGGATGGGGGTAAAGAGAAAGGGAAGTCGTGGATTCACGCATGCGAGTGCAGCGTTCACGGACGGGAGGAGAATCGATCGTGGGAGAGCTGCAGAATTAAGCAATCGCATGAAGAAATGATCAATGGGGAAGGTGCTTCACAGGGCAGGGAGCTGAGCAGGCAGGGAAATCCCACAGGCAGGACCAGAGAGAGGAAAAACAACCCAGGGAGAAAAACAGAGAAGGTGCTACTGAGCTCTGAAGACTAATTAGGTTAATTCTTTCAGTGCGTGGTGCTCCGGCACAGTGCAAGGAGGAGGAAAAAAATCTGTTTCATGGATAAAATCAACATATCAACTGTTGCGTTTCTTCCGAAATGAAGATGCTTGAAAAGCTTTTCACTGAAACCAAAGTGCAAGACCTTCCCCAGCCATCGACTGGCAGCAGAGACATGCTTGGGAAAAGGGAAATTTATATTCAAGCCTCTTCTCTGGCCTTTTTCAATTCCATCCATAAGAGAGACGAGTTCAAGACGGTGCGAAAACCATCTAGAGAGACTCATTGAATAGTTGTGTGGTCCCACTTCGTAACGCAGAGACATACCACAGCTTCCCGGCACTTCGTTTCTGCCAGGGATAACAAAAGCCAGAGCCGCGTGCCCCGGGTACCTGAGCCCGGAGTGGAAAAGGTTTATTTGAGTTTTAGGATGGTGCATGAAGCGGAGGTGTTTTGGCAACCCTGAGCCACAGAGCTGCCAGCTCCCAGCACAATCATGACCCCAACCACAGAAACCATCCCAGTTTGGAACAACCTTTTTTGAGTTTTTTTTAACACTTGGGTAGTTTGAGACAATTCAAGCAGAGAGCTGAAAGGGAGCCCGGACAACGCTCTGCAGGTGGAAAAGCCTCTTAAATCAGCATTGCTGCAAAAAGCTACTTTCTGGCCCAAAAGGACACCCCCCACACACACACTGGTGACACGTGGGGACATCAGGTTGACCCTGGTGAAACCATAACCTTGTTTTTGAGGACAAACCTTACTGCAAACGTAACACCCACGCGATCAAAGGCACCAGTGCTAGGATCCGAGATGGGAGCTGGTGGGGAAGGGGTTTGCCGGGGGGATGCCAGAGCCTCTGTGCCGGCACCTCTCGGGGCCATGGCACAGAGATGCTGCTCACACGAGGCTTCAGCATGTTTCTCGGACAAACGGCTGGAAACATTCCAGCAGCAAATGTATCCATCTCCAAAAGGGAAAGAAATATCTTGCTTACATTAACAGTGTCTGGATGGTGAATAATGTAGAGAGGAGAAAGTGTCATGGGGCAATTAATAAGCTGAGGCTGTAGTTGGTGGCGAGGATGTAAGAAAATATTAGGGGAAGTGACATGCAAAGCCAATAAATAGTGGAGCAAGCGCATTATTTGGGGAAAGGACTGGCACTTCTTCTGACGGCTGGGGCGCAGCAAACACAAAGTCCCTGCTGAGCAAAGCACAGCCAGCCTTGTCCTTGAACCCCTCCAACCACCGTTCTCTCTTTCTCCTGAAGCTGGAAGTTGCCTGTCGGCTTCAGACGTGCAGGACGGAGAGGGCAGGTTCCCCCTCCGTCCCTGCATCCTTCCTCCCCGCCGGGGCTGGGCTGTCAGGGTAGCGAGCGATGTTCGTCTTTACAGTTCCTGCTGCTGGGAAAGCTGCCGGGCTTGAGAGTTGTAAGTGACCAGTGGGTGGGAAACCAAGGCAGAGACCCTGCCGGGGGTCACCGGGGGTGCAGGATGCGGCCAGCCTCGTGGGCAGGTACGAGGAGGTGAGAGCTGGCGTTGGTGCTCACTACACACCTCCTTTAATAGCAGGTTAACTGAGCCCCGATAAAATGCTGATTAACACCTCAACCCTGCTGCAAAAGCACAATGAAAGTCAGTCTTTAAAAGCACTCAAAAGGCAAACGGGCTTGGTTTCTTTTTCATTTAACGAGATGCTCAGCAGAGCAACCTTTGCGGCAGCCCCAGGGCTGTTCCCTCCCACGGGTGAACCTTGTGGGGACGCAGATGCCTCCTTCACCGGAGCAACCCCACTGCAACGCCCAAGATCTCCCCAAATCTCTGTTCAAAGGAACGGCACAACTCCAGCGTGAGCTCTTCTCTCAAAATTAATGTTATTTGAAAGCAACCAGCTCACACCACCCCAACCATAAAACCCCGACCTGTTGCCCCCATCGCTTGGAACGCAGCCCCTCTGTGCCGCGCCATGTCACAGGGCAATGATGGAGCAGATCTCAGCCTAGCCAGTACCAGTTCTTAAACTCCAGAACCACACAGCCATGAGCAACAGCTTCCCAGCATCCCCAGTTCTTGGGAAGGCTGCAGCCTCCCTGGCTGTAACGGCAGATGATGCCAGCACGGGGTCACGGATGCAGCGCTGCTGCTCTGCTGACTCCTCCAAGGGAGGAGGCAAAGGAGCAGAGGACGGCTGATGGCTTGTTTTATCGTGCAGGAGACGCGCTGCACGGGCTGGAGGTGAGTAGGATGCTCCTTTTCCCCTTTGCTGGCTCGACCCCCATCAGCCCCATTCGCCCCTTCAGCAAATTTTCATACCAGCGTTAAGAACGAAGGAGCTGCTCAAAGAGGGAGCTCAAAGCTCTGCACAAGCGATAAAAATCACATGATCCCCCGTGAGCACTGCAGGTCACATCACCCCTGACGGGAAAACAGCACGCTTCCAACCAAGAAAGGCAACAAGTGGAGGTTCGTGCACGTACCTCAACGCAGAGCTGGGGATCGCCGTTCTCCATGGGACAGAGCTGCTGGAGAGGAGGAGGAAGAGGAGGTGGTTGAGGAGGTCTCTTCTGGAGGTGCAGGCTAAGGAGTTCGCCCACCTGCTTCAACAGAGTGTGTGCAAACCCAGCCCTTCAGCCACAGCTGCCAAAGCTCAGTGTAATTACAAGGGTTTGATGAGCATTTGGGACAGGCAGAGTTTAAGCAATTTTGCTCCGGTGGCTTGAGCCGGTCTGCAGGGCTGCAACCAGGCTGGCGAGGGAAGAGATGTTTGGCCAAGGGATGCTGTAAAGGAGCGATGCGGGTGGCACATCCCTTCCACCCTACTTTGTCTTCACCTTAAACCAGAGAGACGCCCCCCAACCCCTCGAGTGGGTGTGCAAACCCCACGTGCCTCTGTACGAGGGGAAAAAAAGGTCCCAAGGAGCACGGTCAGGGCTGACCACAGAACAAGTTGAGCATTTAAGCAGGCAAAAAATAAACTACAGGTTTTTCCTGCCCAAGGAGAAATATGACTTGGGAGAAAAAATTCCATGTCTGCCTGAGCAGAATAATCTGCAAATATAATCAGCCATTTGGGTGATTAACTCACCCTGCTCCGTTAAGGCTTCTCCATCAAAATCTTGGTTAAAAAAAAAAATCCCTTCTGCAGAGAAATTCAGATATCACAAGTGCAACGACACAGACAATGTGTCTGCATCCCAGCAGAACACCGAGGGCACTAAGAGAGAAAGGAAAAGCAAAAATTTGATGTTACCGAGCGTGCAACAAGCATCCCAGCTAACCAGACTGGGAATCTGATCACGGTAACAAAAGCAAACAAGCCAGGGTTTAAATAGAAGCAAAAAAAAACCTTGGAAGGGGAAAACCAATGAAAGGAAATGTTTACCCCGATGATGGGATAGTTTAGAAATTATGGCTGGGTGCCAACTCTCCCAATATTTTTAGTTTCAAAAGGTCTGCTAATCTCAGCCGCCAAAGTGGATCTGTGCCCAGGGCCCCTTGGCTCGGTGACGTGCTGCAGGTGCGGCATCAGCCTCTGGGTCCATCAGAAATACCTCCATGAAAATCAGGAGGAAAGCTTCCCCCAGCTCATTTGGGGGGAAAAACCAACCGACAGCATATTGCACAGTGTTTTGCAATTTATCAGCTAATTACAATCAGACCAGAAACAAACACCCAGGTGTGTTACTTAAAATTGTTACGGGAGACATAGTGAAGAAGCCCAACAGGGCATTAAGGAAGGTAAAACGGACACAAAGACCCCAAAATGCAGAGTTTCAACATTGATTCATACCGGTAAGAAGTTCTTGCTAGTTTTAGTTAAACACTCAAATTTGGAAGCTGCTTTAGGAAGACGACAGAGTCCTGGGATGGTCTGCAATAGGAAACCACAAGGGATTAAAATCTTCTGTCAGCAGTAGAGGACAGCAAGGAATCGGGGTATCAGGCACAGCCTCAGCGGAGGATGCTGGCCAAGGCTGCTGCTGTCCTGTGTACAAATCAACGACAGTTCAAACAAACAGCTTTGCTCTGCCCAATGGAAAAGATAAAAGATGAAAACGCTGCCTGCATGCTGATTGCCAGGTTTAGGGGGAGGAAAACAAGGGGAGAAAGCCAGGGACCTCCGCGATGACCAGCCCACCCTGCTGAGAGCCCTTCAGGGCGACCAGCCAGCCCAGCTCTCCTGTGAGCACGTGCCAGGGTCAGACCCAAACACGGAAAGAACAAGTCAGGTTTGAACTTATATTAATTTTATTCACATTTCCAGAAGAAAGCATCAGTGGAGTGCAACGTCATGGCTAGTGTCAAAAAGCTCAAGTATTTGTTTGGTTTAAAACAAACATTTCAGAGGCTGAACCCAGACCACGGGCACACGCTCCCTTCCCCCTGCACGTGTTTCCAGTTCAAGTAACAGGAATTTCAAAAATAAGCTAGCTTCATCACATGATGGAGAGGATGTCAAAAACTTTAAAGCTTTCTGTGGTATAAATCCCTAAGCAGGGCATGAAAGTAGCAGGCAGGAAATCTTCTACAGCTGAACTAGCTTATCCCTTGGGCTGAATGTTGGTTGGTTTTTTTTTTTCCTTTGGTTGTAGAATTTTGTGATCAGCATTGGGTTAACGCTTCTGTCCAATTTTAATGCGATTCATTACCCAGAGCAGAAATTTGCTGCTACTGGATTACAAGGATGATCGTTGGTGATGTCATAAAAAAAATTTTAACAGGACTCTCTACTGAGGAGAAAAAGAGAAAAATTTGATTGCTTTGGATTTCAAAAACAGGGGTACAGGAACAAAAATATATCTGGGAATCAGATCCTGTTAATTGAGAACTGAAACTTCCCAATTGCGCTGCTGGCCCATGGGAAGTTGTCACAGCTCTGGGTTGCTTCTAAGTAATATATTTATATTTTTAAGCGACTTCTGGGTTCAGTTGGGCCAACAGCTGGTTTCTGCTGACATTTAGCAGACAAGGAAAGCCTCCAAAAACCAGGTGGCATTAACCAGTTTCAGCTTTGCTCACCACAGAGCTACAACTTTTGGCTTTCTGCTTCAAAGTGCATGTTTCAAATTAGACAACAAGGCATCAGACAATCAAAGGCATCTGCAGACCCCTCGCCTTGACACAGGCCTCGACCAGGACCGGGAAAAGGCAGAGCCGAGTTTGTACAGGCAGAGTCTGGCAGCAGAAACAAGTCACTGAGCCGCACGTGAAAGCGGGGCTCCCCAATGCAAGCAGAATGGCATCAGCAACCAAGGCATTCCTAAGTTATGGGGCTAAAAGACGAGCTGGTTTGGTTTTTTTTCTGTCTTGTAAATATTAGGGAATTTTAACCGTGTCCAGTGAAGACACTGGAAATCTTTTTGCCCTTGCGTTATTGTGAAGTTGCTTGATTTTATTAGAATATAGCTATATTTGGAAAAGGAGTCAGTAATATATGTGTACACATTCTTGCTTGCTCTGCAAAGACAATTATCGGATTACAAAAAAAGGCACAAGAAGCACATTCCTCCTTCTTCTATCCCTAAAAGGGTTCCTCCTTCCTCCTTGCTGAAAGCACTACTCTTGCTGTCACTGAACAAACTCCAAGTACACATTTTCGTCTTTGATCCATCTGGCTTGGAAGCCCCTAGGATTAAAGATTTCTCTTCTGTTTGAATAATTTCAATGACTAGAATCTCACTGCTTGTTTCACCGATTCTCTTCATCCTCTATCTACATACAGTAAAACAGATAAAATACTACTATATTTTGTTTTACTGCTGGAGGCAATCCGCTGTCCCCCAACTCAGTTTCCCAAAGGAAGGAGGTAAAACAGAAAATCTGGCAGGACCTGCTTGCTGGAAAGAAGAACAAGGCCAAATTGCACTCACGCCACCTGGCTGGGTGTCACAGAGGGGGACACTGGAGCAAAGAAGAGCTCAGGGTTATTTAGCAAGTTGGTGGAGAGCCAGGAACAAAACAGTCCAGTTACGGATCCTCTGCTCCAGTTGTCAGGAAACAATTTTGCTTTGCCTAGAAGGCGAGTTGTGTCAGGGTCCAGGACACGCCACTTACAATTCAAGTCTTTACACTGACGCAGGATGCGCGGAGTGGGATAAAGGAATATGACTCTTTGGTGAATATCCTGGTTATCATACTAAAAATGTATTTAAATAAATTAAATTCATATCTTGTCTAGTCCTTAACACTGCATTAAATTACTCTCCTGCAGTTGCCTGGCTGATATTTAACATTTCAGCTATTAAATATCCCACCACCCCTATGTCTTCTCTGTTGAAGGCTTAAACTCCTTAGTATCTTATACAAAAATAGAAAGTATGGAGACAAATTGCTCTTTATATTAATCCAAGACTGAGTGGCTTCAGTGGTGTGGATTCTGCTCTATTTACAACTTTAAGGAACTTACTACTTTAGGCAAGTCACAAGGACCTTCTCACCAGCTGGAAGGCTGGACAAAGGACATGAGTGGTAAGGGAAGGAAGACCAAGCGTGTTCATTGTGACACTGCACAGTCACGGACAGTGTGTTCGTTACCAGTTCCTTATGGCTCTTGGAGAAGCTGCAGGGCTTGGACTAAGGCAACAACACTGATGACAAAGATGCCAAGTGCAGGAGGGAGTTTGAGGTGCCTACGGATGGATCACATCTCATCATGCAATGCCCTGAGAAATTCATGCAACCCTGGGCAGAGGCTGATGGCACCGCCTGCCTTCGGCAACACCGTGTATGCACACTTAGAGCACTCGGAGGGGTTCACGCACACAGGATTCATCCTGGCAGCTTTGAATGAAGGGGTGAAAAGGCTTCCCTAGCTAAGATGGTTCTAGCTAAACTCCAGAACGGCCAAATATCTATCAGGGAGAGTAGCCAGAGGAAGAGTCAGGAGCTAGTATGCTTCCAGGCACGGACGGAAACGCTGAGCAGAGCCTCAGCATGGCTCACCACTTCTCCCAGGGCTTCCATCGTAAGAGGCTCTGGGAGTAATGATGTGGAAATCCCCCATCCAGGACATTGCAGACTTAGGTGCATATTCATAAGCCTATGCTCTCTCTGACTTTGAGCAGAGCAGAAAACACTCGTGCTCCCCTCCTGCCAGGAGGGCACAGATTGCATGCACAAGAACACAGCCACAAGCTTTGCTCCCTCTCTGACACAGATTAGCTCTCTCTTTTGACAAGTAATTCTTGCCACATTTTGCTGTCTGTTCAAACCCCAATTCCCCTCCAGTCAAACTTCCCTGTGTGCTCCGCCCACCTTGCCACTAGAGAGGCAGAGGAGCTGGTGCCCTGCTGCTACAGCACACCAACTCTTCAGCAGAACAGACCAAAGCCCACCTGGAGGGTGAAAAGGCTAAAGCACTAAGCGTTCATGAGTTTCAATTGTTCAAAAATAAAAGCAAATTGTTTCTAGAAATTTGTTTGCATCTGTCCTCATATGCTGGCCACTGCTGGGTCTCCAACGCATATTCCTAGCATTTGGCTGACAATGGAGAGGGCAAGAATGAACCCATCGAATTCCCAAGTGCTCCCAGTCATGCCATTTTGCCATAAGATGTTCCTGATCCAGACAGCAGTTGCACAAAAGCACTGAAGGGCGAATTACAGCTGGAATATTCATCTTTGTCTCCTGTGGGAGACATTTTTATGAGAGATCTTTGCCTACCCAAAGCCTATCCACGCAGGGCTTGCTTCCCACTGTCTGGTGACACTAATGAGAACATTTTGCTTGTTACCAGAAACGATGCAAGTCGTCACTGATGGAAACCCTGTGCCCACGCTACCTTTCTGCTGTGGTGTATGCAGCCCAGTAGCCAAGGGTATTAGAACAACTAGGATCAGTAGGAGAAACTGGAATTTAAAAATCAGTCCTGAAAGGGTCAGCTCTTGAATCACAGCATTGAAGGATACAAGGTCAGTTGCTCTGAAGCGCATCTTTTCCCTATTTTCTTACTCTCCTTTCTCAGTTTTTATACACACAGAATATATTAAACATGCTGGTGATAACTCAGTCTCTCTTTCATTGGACACAGCAGTCATTTCACTCATAGCTTTCTTCGTGCTATCGCAGCTCCACCAATGTTACCCTGGATTCCCCTTATAACCGGAGGTTTCTTCTAGATCTCAAAAAGAGATTGATATATCAAAACCAAATTCAATTAAAAAATATAATAATATCCTCTTCTTGGAAGTGAAGCTGCTCCATATTCCAGACTGTGGCAGGATTTTTATGTCCTCAAAATATTTTTAATAATTCTACTTAAAATACATCTGAGTCCTAATCTGCCTGTTCGGCACGTTGTAATGCTCTCAGTTGAAGATCTGTTCCCTGTCAATTCCTCGTGGACTCTGCCAAAGGGCTCTTCTCAGTTGTCTTCTGCAGACTTGAACATGAGAATGGCGTTGTAGATCTTCAGGGCAGGACCCAGCTTGATACTGAGTATTTTAACTATGTCGCTCTGGTTCAGGAGCAGGAAGGCCTCACCATCTATCTGCTAAAGGTTGGAAATACAACATAAGATATAGATTACCACCAAGAGATAGGCAGGATTCTCACTTCTGGTCGTGCAATTAAACAATGTACTTTGAACTGAGGAATGAAAGTATGAACACAGCTCTGAAGACTGAAACCTTGTAATCCTCCCTAGTTCTGGCACCCATACCCCTGTGAGGTTCCCAGGCATGCTGCCTTTTCCAAGGGTCTCAGGGCTCATCCAGCAGCCCTTTTTCTAGAAATAGCGAGGCCCAAGTGTGGGCAAGGCCTATGGAGAGACCACGAGGAGGATGCTGGTTCATTGGACTTTATATTCACTAAAATTGCTCTAAAAAGTCAACAACTGTCAAAAATCCTACGGCCTATTTACAATCTGTGGCCAGAAATTAGATCAGGAAATCCAGAATGCGAGTCTTCAGGAGGCGGCCATCCAAGAATTAATATATTACACTGATCTACGATGATTAGAAATAGAAATTCACCATTTCCTAGTGCATTCATTACATACTGTCATTGCACAGGCTCTTCAACCCCTGTTAAGTGGTTCAGGGTAAAATTTAAAGGCAAACACCCTTTTTTTTTCTGCTTTTTTTGCTCAGCTCTCCTAAACACCTTACAGATGAGAAAAATTCCTGAGATGTGAGCATCTGGTGACTCTCGCAACTAGGATGTACTAGGAGGCTATCATGAAATTGTTTTTAATGACACTAAATGGGCTTGCCTAGCACAGGGGAAAAGTGTGCTATATAAAACAAGGCATAGCAAAGACATGTAATCTGTGTGGACTTACACCCCCCTCCTCCTAATCCATCAGCAAGGAGATACTCCATTAGATTCAAAGTAAGAAAGCAGTACTACCTTGTGAAAATACAGGATGCTCTAGGTAGCAGCCAGTGAAATAATATTTTAAGAAGAGGTTAAAAATGTACTTGGGTTTACAAGAACATCCACAGAGACAACACAGATATAATTAATATAAACCCCAAATGCTGCAGGGAAGAAGCCAAAGATTAATGGGTACAGACAAACAATATGTGTCTCCCTAAGTTACTCCATTAAAGTCCATTTACAGGGACTGACAGCAACTCATCCTCTTACTTGATGTTCACCAGTGCAGCAGACAACACCGGACACTCAATTCATCCAGAATAACAATTCTTCTATTTCTGTAGTCTTCCTGACTAGAACTTTTTTGGACGTCAACGACTGGTGGAAGAGGATACACTGAATAAACTTGGACAAATATATAATTAAAGCGAAGAGCTGGGAGCCAGAGGATTTGGTTTCCCCTTCTCTAACCACACTGTTAGCTAGTTACTTAACCTCCCAGTATGTACACTGGAAATGACAGCAGTGCTCCTAAGTCCACAGATGGCCACACAACATCCTTAAATCTTACTTGCAAGCTGCCTAGAGTCGACACTACTGCAATGAACATGTTAAAAATAGCTTGAAACAAATGGACTGCTGCTTACGTTAAATAATATAGAGTCAAGAGTAGCAGAAAACTGCTGGAAAACAGCCCTACGTTTCAAAATGCTTTTGAGTCCAATATTATTACTATGCTTCATTTTCACTGCATTGCCGCAAAGACGCTTATTTTAAACAGACCCTCCCTGAACTGGACCTAGAAACAAGCACAGTATCAGTGCCTGTGCTTTATTATTCATTTCTTTGTTCCATCTTATTTGGATGGTTTTTAAAATTCTGTGCACAATTTGTTCTCTTCATTCCTAATGTAAGCAGCAACTTATCCCTCTCCCCCCTACCAAGAGAAGTCTGCAAGGGGTTTATTTATCCTGAACAGAGAGCACTCAGAGGCCTGATAACAGCTAATGCACAACACGAGTGGAGTTCAGCAGTCCCGTCACTCACACCTGAATTCTGGCCAAAGCCAAACTGCTAAAAGGGTTTTAATTTCAAACTGAGAATTTGGTTAGAGCACAAACCTGAAAAACAAAACAAACCCCTCTCATTTGGCATAGGGAATCATACTTTGAGGCTGCAGAAAGTAAGGTATTAAAATAGAACATGGCTATCTGCTCTCTGAACCAGAAAGCAGCCACTGTGTTCAGGACCCGTTTAAATTATGGCTAGAAGAAATAAAATACATTGTGAATGGTTGGATTCATCAGAAGATCTGCTAGTCACATCTTACCTACCAAACTCTCACCTCTGAATACATCTTTATCAGAAACCAGGACGCACCTTTTACACTCATCTACACTGGAAGACTGGTTAATTTGAATAAACTTCATTATTCCCACTGTATTCAATTAAACAATATTCCACTACACTGTTACATTGTGAACAGTGCTTTTTGCAAGCCTCCATTTCTTTTGCTTTATATTTTGCATGTGTGCTTGTTTTTTAAACAAGGGAAAACAAAATACAGATACATAAATCCCATAAAATGCACTACAGCCTGATTCATGCTGAAAGGAAGCCAGCTCTGGGGAGCAGTCATCTATTAAAAACCTGCCCTTTAGAGTCGCTACAATGTGAAATGCTTTTCCTCTGTACAGAGGGTGCGCTCAGCACTGCACAGAACAGAGAAGGTACAGCCTCTTCCCTCAAGCTCTTACCATCAGAGCAGTAGAGCTGTGATGAGGAGGGAGGGTACATCTGTGCAAATTTATCAGGAGCTCATAAAGAATCTCCAAGCCATACCTGCAATGTAACTGGGAGCCAAAGCACTCAACAGAGCCTAAGTGTTCATGATCCATGCAAAGAAACATGCTAAGAAATAAGACAGCCATATCCTGTGCTAGCTGCTGTTCCTCAGAAGCCATGGCAAACGCACCACAAACAGGGAACAAAGTCCAGCCCAGCACGTGGCAGTGAAGACAGGACACACTGCATGCAGGAGATGCTCTGATTTCCCAATCACTGCTTGTTCAAGGAAAGGTTCCCGTCCTGCTCTCACCTCAGCCCATGGGGGAAGCTAGTGATTCCTGGGAAACCCTATGACTGCCAGCTTCACCACGATAAGCAGGCATATGTGCTCATTACATGGAGCAGATGAGATCTTCATCGCACCATTCCAACAGGACATCTTTATAACGATGCCAAACCCACTGCACAATAGTCCAAGACAGGATGTTAAGCATAAGCTCAGTGATTGGAACAGCAAGGGAAATTTAAAGCAGCAGAATGTAATTAGCCATGCCGGAATTCAGCTCGATGCTATAGCTGCCTCCTAAATGCCACAGGCTCTTTAACAACAAGCCTGAGCATGTCTGTGCTCTCTGCACTGTAACTCCAGAGTAATGGGGTACAAAACCACCTAGCTGCCATCGGACCCACCAGCGGCACAGCACAGGATTTGGGCAGACTTGACTTACCTCTTCCCTGAACACAGATGCTTGTTCTTTGCAACCAGGTAAACGCTGGATAAAGCTTACCACCTGGAATTACATTTGGGAAAAGAGAAATATGCACAATTAAAATGGGGTATCATCAAGCAAAAAGGTTGTATATCTGTATGTGAGTTCTATATGCAATAATTTTTAAAACTTTAATACTTATAACTTTCCCATTAATGAAGGGTATATATGAAAAGCATTACTGGGTTGTTTCTGCAATACCCCTGCATAGCATATTCTGGTTACCTATAATACTTTCCGTATTGCCTTTTGACTGTTAATCTTTCTGTAAAAGTCCAGTTTCTCCATTGCTCAAAAGGATCTTTATAAAATACCAACAATACTTTTACAGATGAAAAGCCATATATCTCTATATTATTTTAAACCCACAACTTCACTTTCTCTACAGTATTGCTGGAAAGTAAAATAAAAAATGATTTAGACAGTTTCCCATGATGACATGCCTTTAAGAGACAAGCCAAACCATCTGAATGAGTACTGCTGGTTTACCAACAAACAGAAAGCAGAAGAGCTGGGAAGGACAGGAGTTTTGGTTTTATTTAATCTGTGGTGGGTGCACAGGACCCATGGAACCAACAGGATTAAATGAGTAAAAGTTAATATTACATTTCACATTAGGGAAAACCTTTCTAAGCAGGAAATCTGTTAACATTTGGAATAATCTCCCCAGAGACATGCAAGCAGCCCTTGGAATACATTATATAACACTAAGTAGTGCGAGGAGCAGTCCTGAACGCAGTGGAGGATGACTTAATATGTATTGTATTCTCCAGCTGTAGCTTCACTGGTTCACAGAAGATTTGTATATTGAGGCATAATCAGATCAAACATCTCATGCTAATTGGATGCTCCCTTGCAGGAACAGCTCTGTTTCATGAGGCATATTCATTTGAGTTATTACAGATGTGACATGTCTTCCATGAACACAAACAAACAGTTAGGAGGGGTCACTGTCAAATACAAGCTTCCCTTTAACTCAGGATTGTCAGACTCTCTCCTGAATCGCGTCACTGCATCTCCAGCTGATCCCACCACTTGACTAATATTCATTCCCTTCCCCCAGTTCCGACCACGCAGGAAGAGAGCTGTCAGCGTGCCCTCTGGTTTTGCTCTACCCTGGCAGAGGCTGATTTTTGGTGAACAGCTCTGACTCCCCTCGTTTCTGTCACGTAATCTGAAAGCAGAGCATCCCTCTCATGTTTCACCCTTATCTTCTGCTCGCAGGGACAGCTCCATTTTAAAGAGAACCCCTAAAATCCACATCTCCATCGGGCAGTGACTCCAAATTTTCCTCTGTAGAAGTGCAAACTCCTATTATAAACGAATAACAAAATACTACTTTCCTTTTGAATCCTTCCAACCCACCCCCTTCTAATTTAAAACACAAATTAAAATCCTCATGCAGGGTCTGGTACCTTCCAGAATTTAAGAGACGGTTGGACCCCTGGGGGCAAGACGGTAAGTGCCCTTTAGTGTCTATGGTGTTGAGAGGCTGGTAGGAATCTACAGGGAAAGATCTGAGCTTGGCTTGCTCCTGTGTCCTTCCCTGCACAATCGCTGCTGGCTACTGTCACAGACACTGAGTGACGGGCCTTTGATCTGTCCCAGAAGTCATTTGTACAGACACTGCAAGCACTCTGCACCACAAGGGTGGCCTTTTAAACAAACAGGAGTCCTGGGGTTTACCAGACATGGGGAAAAGAGAGGGGAGGAGGATGCAAGAGGAGAACACAGGAGAGAAGGTCAGCAGGATGCAAGCCAGACCCTGGGTTCCACTGAGCCGCAGTGACCTGCCTGGCCCACCACTGCTGGGGCAGGAGAGTCCCCAGACCAAGACGTGGCAGTTGAGGGACAAGGGAGGCTCAGGAGCACAAGGCCAAAACACAGTAATGCCACGGGCTAGAGGAAACCAACACAGGCCCACAACGGTGGCAGTGAAGCCCTGAACCAAGGGAAAGGGTGAGGCCAGAGGGGCTCAAGATGAGGGTGGGAGAGGTGTCGGACAGGTTAGGAGCACAGTGGCATCAGGGAGATCAGGGCTTTTCCTGTGAGGAGGTGAACGCCTGCCTGCCCTTCCTGCTGGTAACAACCTCAGTGCTCACAGAGCTATCTTGTGGAAGCATCTTATACTATGACTGCATATTGGTAAAGGGAAGAGGGTTGAAAAAGAGCTTTATGTAGTTCTGAGAACACCTTAGAAACTCCATGCAACCCATATGGAAGGTGCTGATGTGTGTGATATATTGAAAGCAGCACAGTATTGGTATACCTTTTTGATAAAGGTGGAAGGTAAGCCTCACACAGCACCCCTTTAATATCAAGCTACAGCAGAAGTGACAACACCTTGTGAGACTACGCAGAGAGCAGCTGGGTTTAACTGGGATTTAGTAACGCACAAGCAGTTAGCACAAGGACAGTGTCCCCCCCCCCCCAAGGTATTAGCATCTGATGCAGGATTAACTAATGAACAATACAACTCTAGCACATATTAATGTTCTTCTGTGATTCAATATCCATCACTAGCTGGGCTCTGAAAACATGACAGGAAGCTTCCAATAAATAACAAAGCTGCATTGAAGTAACTACTCTTGTTGACTGTTCAGTGTAAGCAAGAGTTTCTTAGCTTGAGGGCCCCTAAATACTGCTGCTGCTCTGCCAGTTCAGCTGTTCTCAACCAACAGAGAATCAAAGCAACATTTTTTTCCTTAATGTGGGTTTTATAAAATAAAAACAGTTCTTCAGTCTGAAACCAAAGGAGAATTTTACACCCTCATTGCTCGTTTCAGATCAGCAGAATGGCCTCCTTTGTGCAGCAGAGTTCAAAGCACAACCCAAAGGCAAATGTTTGCCCTGTAGGAAGATATTAGGAGCCCAAATGCCAACAGATCAAATCTACTTTGGACTCACTAAAACACAGAAAGTCCTGCTGCTTTCATCTTGCAGACCTGCGGCTACATTTCACCGCACATGCTGATCCTGCAAGTGCTCATACAGAGGCCAAATTGATTCCTATGGGAATTTGTGATGAACATAATTTGCAAAACCAGATCCGCTTTACTGAAATTCAAGACAAAACCTGTAATGACTTTAGCCAGTCCACTGTGGTGCTGCAACTGATCTTTTTAATGTGCCATTCACACTCCTACTGGCAGTCAAAACTTCATCAGTTGTTTCAGGCTGCAGCACAGAGCACAGTTCAGTGTATTCTGGGTTTTGAATCACTATATCCAGACTGCCCTGCATTCATGCCCTGTAGTCCCTGCTTACATTCATCCGTTATCAAACTAATATCCCAGTTAAATTTACCCAGCAGTTGCTTTAAAGGTCAACTGCAAAGGACAAATTCTATTTGGCTTGTATCCTGATTCTGTTCTTCCATGAACCAGCCTCCATGTTTTATCCAAAAGAAAGAGATTCTGGTTTTCATGTCAGAGGATTAACTGCTTCTGCCTTTATTGATTTTCTAAAAGACCTTTTAGAAAAATCATTGGAAGCTTTCTCAAAAGAAGGATATGAACAGCAAATCTTTCCAAGAGATTATTTCTTCCTTGCTATGAATTTTAATTCAAACACATTTTCATTACAAAAAAAAAAACCCACCCTCAAACAAACAAAAAAACCCAAACAAAAAAAAGGACCGAGTTTTAAAACAGCCACACTAATTGCTCTCTCCCCTTCACAATTGCTGTGGTTCCCATCTCCTGTGATATTGCAATCCCACCAGTGTACTAGCAGTCCTCCAGCCTGAAGAGCAAAATCAAGATTGGATTTATCTGATGTAAGAGGCACTTAGGGAAAAGGCACTTTCTAAAAGTCTCTGAAGATCCTCTATGCATCATGAAGAAGGAACCTTTTTCCTGCTTTGCAGATTACCTACATCCTTGCAAACACAACATTACAGCACATTTCTCTTGAATTAAATGGTCTGTGATTAAGCACCAGGATCCAAATTGCCACCACTTCCCAAGCGGAGATACAAATATTATTTATGCCCAAGGCACTGAGGCAAAAACCAACTACTCAGCACACAAAAGATACTGGCTTTTTCAACGCCACCTAATTATAGGAGACATCTCAAGAGCTAGGACTGCAGAGACATATCCCCAGCTGCACAGCTACCTCTGTCAGAAATCAGGTCAGGCTGTGGGCAGTTTTGTTCCAGGGGAATCTGGCAGGGAGATGCAGGAGGAGTGGGCATGCACAATGCAGTTTGGAATTATCTGCAATGTAAAAGTGAATCAGCAGCAAAGTCACAGGAAAGGAGGAGGGAGATCAGACAGAAACGGAATCTGCTGTCAGAATCATGCTTCAGACCTGAGGACTAAAAGATCAAGGGGTAAATATGCAAAGGGAGAGAATCCTAGTCAGGGATCCTTTCCCTCTCTTATAAAGGGACTTGGGTATAACTTCCAGCTGAGTCAGCTAAGGCATATGCAAAGCAAACAGAAGAGCATCACCTAGAAAAGGAAAGAAAATCAAGATGTCTTCCAATTAGCACTCCAGAAGAGGAGGGCTCTGTCATTCCTGCACCCCAAGAGATCCGAACAGGGAACAAGTAACTCACCTCTTCCACGGTCCATTTGGCCACGTGTTTGGCTGTGAGGCCTGAGACCTCTGGCAAGAGCTTGCAGTGCTGTTCCCAGCAGAGATGGAGGCGGTGGGTCGGGTTAGAGGCCAGGGAAGGCATGAAGATGGACTGGTGGAGGGCCTGCTGGAGATCCAAATCAGGGTCTGGAAAAGGAAACGAGGCAAGTCAGAGCCAGGCTTCAAGTAGGAGCAAGTACAACAAAGCAGGAGGAAGGGTCACACTCTGGAGGGAAAAGCAAGGCAGGGCCAGCAGATGGCCAGGCACGGCTACTGCCTGACACACGGAGCTTTCAGGTCTTCTCCCCCCCACCCCCCGAGAAGCAGAAAGAAAAAACAAAGATAAGATAAGATTGCCAGGCTGGAGGCTTTATCGTTAGCTTCTTCCCTGGAAAATGATGTCATGCTGCTAACAGAGAAGATGTTTGCAGCGTTTTATTGACAAGGTAGAGGAGTTCTGGTAACAGCATCTTCGGCTGGAAACTAATGGCACTGTTCCAGCTCACAGCTGTAGCCAGCCTGCGAAGAGAACTATGCGTGCCAGCTGATGGCCCGGGCTCGCCACCCCCCCAGGAGACTCCCAGGCCAGGAGTGCTGCACGTTACCTCCAGACATCAACTCCCTCCTCATGTGTCAACTGACGGAAGCTTTAAAAATGAAGGCAAAAAAAGGGAAGAAATCACCCCTCCCTAATGAGATCACTCGAGTAGTGCAGAGTCATGGTCCTACAGGGACTTGCCTGGTTATACAACAGGAAGCAAAGCAGAGGATGGAAACAGGACAGGAAAGATTCCTCTGCTTTACAGCGGTTAACATGTGCTGTCCCCTCGCCCCCCACCCTGCCAGGCTGTGTGCAGGGTGCACAGGATGCCCGGCGCCATCCCGTGGCAACCATACAAAATTCCCGTTTTCTTCCTGCCTTTAGGAAGGTTCGGCAATGCCCAGCGCCGGTAGGGCTGCCGCTTGCCTCTGCTGGGTTTGCTCAGTGTTAGCACAAACGGTTGGTAGTAGGATGGTGTGTAAGGATCTGTGGGGTGCGCCAGTTGCTACGTGTAAAGCACAAAGGAAAACAGTATATAAAGAGTAAGTAAATTTCCATGATTTGCCTGCTCCTCACCAGCTGAAGTGAAAGCAGTGCTGGAGTTAGAGCCTGATCTAGCGAAAGGTCACTCCCCAGGCCCCAGCCCTGTCACCTTACCTTGTGTCTACCTCCTCAAGTATGTGGGACAGCGTCAAATACAGGTCTCTGTTTCTAATGAGACCAAAGAGGGAGGATTTTTAAAAACCAAGCCTGAGTAAGAACTGCTCAGTTAAGGAGCTGATGCTCCTGGTGACAACAGGGCACAGGGCTGTCATTTACTCCTCTCCTGCCACCCCCACCACCCCAGTGGCAGTGGCAGCAGCTGGCCTTGCCCCCACCTCGCTGCCGCAGGAGGTCCTATTCCTGCCCAAGGTTTTACGTACTGCCACGTCCCTGCTGGGTGGGCACTGCTTCTGGCACAGGCTGTCTCCTTTTCTTCACTAAGCCCAAATCCTCAGGGGTAAGTGTCCAAATGCTGATCTAAAGAAATGACTTTCCCTTTGAGAAAGAAGCCATGTTCTAATAGTTTAAATGTAGATGGGATGGAAGCTCTGGGTAATCGTGAAATTACAGGTCAGTGGATTATTGCAGAATTTCCCTCCGCTGATTTCCATCATTCTGTTTAAGGTGAATGTGAAGGGAGAGCAGACAGCTTTCCCTGCCAGCTGCAACTGCAGCTCACAGCTGGCAGACTTCTCCAGCTCTGACTGCAGAAGTCAGCACTAGGTAAAAATGAGTATTTTAAAAAAAAGAAAAAAAGCCAGGCACCTGTCCCAGTTTGTGCCTGCTTAGCTATTTTTGATTGGAGACTTATTACCATGTTAAATCCTCCTAAAAGCCTGGTCAGCTCGGTTCTCTGAAATGGCTTTTTATAGTAAATCTGAAAGTTAAGCATATGCTTTGCTAAAGTGGTATCAGAAAGCTCCTCTTAAAAGTTAACCTGTCATGTACCAGAAAAAAAAAAGTAAGGCATTGTTTTTCCATTTAATTTTTTGTTTTCTTTGTCATCCTTAGGAGAACCTTAAAAAAGTCACCACCCAAAATGACTCCAATTATGTTTCCGAATATCCAGTGGGGTCTAAAGAGGTCGACGGAAATTAAACTATCTGCCAGTTTTTGACCGGGGCTCCCTTGTCACCTCTGCTGGCTCTGTCAGCAGAACAGTCGTCGACTGCTTAGGGAACTAAAACCCCACGCCAGTTCAGAAGAGTAGGCAGTAGTACAAGAGATGGTGCAAGCTTGTCTCTTCACTCTACAAAATATTAAACCTTTCACTTCTAAGTAATTTTACCCTTCCTCATTTTAAAGGAAGAAGGACTACCACCACCTCCAGCGTGTGCTTTCTCTTGACTTTGGAATCAAAGACAAAAAAGCTGTAAAGTTTTAAATGCTCCCTGTGACTGTGGTATATTGCACATCTATGCAAACACAGAAAAAGAAATAAAATTTTACCAACCTTTCCCATTGCTTTCCTGCTTCACCAGCTGGAACTTTATATAGGCATGTGAGCACCCAAGCCTGAAAGCATCAAGTACAAAACATTTCAAAAGGTATATAAATTGATATAATTTCTTCTCTCTACAGAGATTAATGGCATTTATAGGAACCCAAAACTTTTTCCTCTTAAAATAAGCAATATCACTGCTCTGTCCCTGACCTCTCTCTCTAAGCTAAGGACTGTGCTATTGAATTCACAGCTAGAACTCAGATTTGAGTTTACTGCAGGAAAGAGAGGGCCCAAAATACCAGGAGGAAGGGAGAAGATTTACCATGTCACTCTGAAACCCTATGCTGCAAATCTCTGATCAAACTGGGCTGTTCTAAGTTATGATTTACATCTGTATTTCAGATACAGCAGCAGCATCAAGAAGCACAACTGTTAATGCATGAAAATATATCACAAAAATCTTATTTACTTTTTTGGTTTGGCTTTGATGTCTGCAGAGGAATCCTCTTCTACCCAGTCTCTCTCTTGATTGTTTTCAGACTGTTCCGACAGACTGTGAACACTGCTTTGACATGACTTTTCACTGTCTTGTGCAGATTTTCTGGAAAGACAGACAAATGATAGTAGCTAAACTGTCATCCGTTGTTCCCTTTTCCCGCAGGAGAGCAAAGCTGGCTGCTCCTTGCAAGTGAGAGCAACAACTACCACCTAGTGGTAGAAGCTTTCCTCTCCCCCACCATCATTACTGGCACAGTACAAAGTGCTTTTTTACTTTTCAGCGCAGATTGAGAGAGATTATGTGAAATAGATCAGCCCCTGTGGACTGAGGCTCTGATCCCAGCAGCTACACGAAACCCACCCAAGCATATGTTATGGTGAAATCAAGAGATTTCAGATTTCTGGATCCTGATACCTCCAGATAACATTTAAGTCTCCATGACTGAGTTTGATGCATAAACTGAGCTACACAGTTGCCCAAGGAAGAACAAGCTGTAGGGTGTTATCAGATCTGCATACTGAATTCAGACCTCCCACTATCAGGAAATGAAATACTTAGAAGAATAGAAATACATTACAATTTTAGAATGCCATTTATTCTGGGAGAATTCTGAAGCTCCTGAGAGAGCTTCATGGTAACAGTGCCGTTGAAATGCAACCAATTCTGGTGCTGAGATTAGCAAATGGAGACCCCTGCACTTTTCTGGGATGGGAGGAGGCAAACTTTGGCCATGTATGCTGGGGAGCGGAGAGAAGTATCCTTTTTTTCTGGCCAAATATATCTTGAAAATGTTGTACATCTGCGCAAAACAAACTTTAAAATATATATAAGTCTTCATATACATCAAAGACGAAAAGTATTGCTGGAGTTTGCTCTAGTGAGACTGGATTTGTACAGGCTAAAGGTGACAAGAATAAAAGCCTTCATGTCCAGGTCTGTCCCATGACACATTTTAACTGCCTCCTGCAGTCCAAGAACTAATACACAGTTTGATTCAATGACACTCAATTCCAAGATTTTCATGTACGAAAATAAAGTATCTGAAAGAGCTCAACTTGTTTGCCAAGTGTTACACATACAGTCATTAGGCCTAGCAGTGTAATGCAGCTGACTCTGGGGTGGATTGCAGTTACAGTTTAATAGCACAAAATAACCTTGCTTGACAGTTTTAGGACAGGAAAGGAAGAAAAAGAATATATTTGAAATTGAAACAGCAAGGAAAAATTTATGGAGACAGAATGCAATTTCCTTTGTTGGAATGTGACCAGAGCAGCAGGATTAGGGAATCAAGAAACCTATTAAGGCATATGAGGGTATAAAAGTGCACTGCTCTGTGTTAAGAGCGTCTGGGGCATGGGTCAGTATTACAGACAGATGAACTCAATGCTCTGCTGCTTCTCTGCCATTTCCTGTGTTTCTCAGCCTTGTAAAATGGTTTTGCTTCCCTGTACCCACCCAAGGAAAAGGTTCAGCTCACCTGGACTGTGGAGAGTCCTCCTGAGAAGAGTCTCCTGCTCCCAGCAGAAATGGGGCAGGAGTCTCCAGCCTCTTGGCTTTCTGCATGCTATTGCTAGGGGAAGGTCTCTCCCCACTCAGGCGGTCCTGTAACAAGTTTTCTCTGTTGAGGTTCACGTCAGAATATGGGCAGCCAACTAACCTGTGTTAAAGAAAAAAAGAGGAGGGGGGCGGGGGGGGGAAGAGAGAGAGTGAGATGACGATGCATGTTTTTAAGTCATACAGTCTTACCAGCCTCAGGCAGACCATGAGCAAACCTAGGAAAACCGAGTCCAGAAACACTCAGGGACATGTTATTACCCAGTTTTAGGTGCAGGAAAGCAGGGAACTACATGGCAGAATTAGAAACCAAAGTCATGTTTTTAAAGAGTCGCCTTAGAGAACAGGAAGAGCTCTTCCTCTGTAACCTGCTTGTCTGAACAATATTTCATGGAACAAGAGAGTCCTGCAACTTTCACTCTGAAAAATTCAAAGCCCTTTACCACATTATATACTACTAGATCTTCAGACCTCCCATCTGAGACTGTTTTCTTGCTCTTAAAGTTTAATTGAGAAAAGCCTTCCTTTTCCAAGAGCACATAAGAAATCAAAAGACAGAGGACAAAACATGAGCTAGCTCTCCTCACTCTACTTTCATAATCTACCCACACTCTCTCCTTCTTTAACTGCCTCCTTGCATGCTGTTCTTCAGTATGTTATTTTACAAAAAAAAAAAAAATCCTTCAGTAATGCTGAAATGTAGAAATTGGAGTGAATTAATCTACACTGGATTGAGTTGCAGTTGTAATGATTATACCAGTATAAACAAAATTTATGATGAAATCGCACATTTAGACACAAGAGGGAGCTGCAATTGCAGTTATAACTATCCCCAGGATAAACACCCTGAGATAATTTCAGTGCAGTGCAGGTGCTTGTTGCTGCATTATTATTATGGACAGCAGTCAGACTCTCGCAGGCAGAACTCTTGTAAGAAGATCTCATATACATACGTATAATGTGTTCCATATCGTGGTCCCCTGACGTGACCAATACCGTGGCAGCCTGGAGTAGGACACGCTTGTCCCACTGTTCCTACTCGATCAACAGCACCTGGTAATAAGAAAAAAAAAAGTTAGAGAGATTTGTAAAACACTCCCTGCATCTGAAGAGCAGACTGCACTTAGGAAAATTATTCAACATAACAATATGATGTCATCTACTTTACCTAGAGGGACTTGCAAAGCATGTCCAGTTTTTGCACACCAGCCTACTGGATGAACATCAGGGCTGTCTGCATCGACCCAGAAATCATAATTACGGTCCCAACCATCAAAATGTATCTAAAAGAAGCACACAGTCTCAGTGAGAGGTATAGTTAAGGACATGACTCAGCTTTTATTTCAACTTCCCCCTTTGTTTCACCTTGCTCAGCTTGGGGCTGATTCATTCAATCTTTCAGTCAAGCACAATCGTCCTTTGTGCTCAGAGTAACTATTTGTTTTCCTGACCCCTGCATCTATGTTTTGCAGAACAACCAGACCCTGGTGACACAGTCAATCCACAGTGTCTGCAAGAAAACACAGACTATGGGGTGCTCTAGCACACTCTATACTCAAAGACTAAATCTATGCAAACACAATTGCTTATTTAATTGTTTCCCAAAACACTATAAAGCCAACAGGTTCAGTGAGTTTTGCAGTGAACAAGCTAGAACCTTCTGCTGGACGAAGCGACTAGTAATAGTTAGCTTGGATCCAGGTGAGGTTAACTGAGACTAAGGATCACCGCAGCTCAAAGGCTACCGGGTTGTTTATGCAGCAAAGTTTCAAATAAACATATGAACTGAGTATCATGCTACTACGTATTGGCAGAACTTGACTTTTGCTTGCAATTACAGTGACAATACAGAGAATCAAATGGCTGATGGAGAGCGAACTCTATTCCTGCCCACATAATCATCCTTTGGGAAGGAGACCTGTGGCTGAGGAGCCTCCATCAGTGCAGCCTCCGCTTTAGCTGGCTCATACTTAATTTCTCAGAAGCCAAAGCACAACAGATTTTTCTGGCAATGTATTTATGTGAAAAGAATTAGTTTGTAGAACCATGAACGGTTTAGGTTGGAAGGGACCTTAAAGACCATCTAGTTCCAACCCCCTGCCATGGGCAAGGACACCTTCCACTAGACCTGGTTGCTCCAAGCCCTGTTCAACCTGGCCTTGAACATCTCCAGGGACGGGGCAGCCACAGCTTCTCTGGGCAACCTGGGCCACCGTCTCACCACCCTCAGAGTGGAAAATTTCTTCCTGAGATCTAATCTAAATCTCCCCTCTTCCAGTTTGAAGCCATTACCCCTTGTCCTATCACTACATGCCCTTGTAAAAAGTCCCTCTCCAGCTTTCTTGTAGGTGCCCTTCAGGTACTGGAAGGCTGCTATAGGTCTCCCCAGAGCCTTCTCTTCTCCAGGCTGAACACCCCCAACTCTCTCAGCCTGTCCTCACAGCAGAGGGGCTCTAGCCCTCAGATCATCTTCGCGGCCTCCTCTGGACTCACTCCAACAGGTCCACGTTAAAATCTATTTATGTAACAAATTCATACTAGAGAATGAAGCTGCTTCCCACATGTACCAGGATTTAACTTGCTTTGGGTTTTCCTTTAAGTATGCTAGGAAAAGAAAATTGTCAGGTAGCTTCCCACCAGTAGAACATTAATGCTGCCTTCGCTTGCACAGATCACACAGAAACTGCTAGGAGATGGAAAATCACGCTGTCAAATGTTATTTCAAAATAGTTACATTAAAACAGTAACTAACAATACCAGGCAATTCCATCAGATTTCAACAGGACAAATAAACAGAAATCATTTCCAGTTGGGCAGGCCTGTAGGCTAGATCATCTGCACGGCGTTTGTTTGCTGCTCCTCATACCAAATGGGTACTTTTTCTGTACTGCCAATCACTATATTCCTCAGGACAAGGGCTCTGCACTTTGAAGCAAGGTCACACCTTAATGCGATGATCGTCTTTGTCAACTATTGTTGCCACTCTTATCAAGATGGGATTTCTTCTGTCCACAGCCTCTAACTTCATATTAACTTGGAATCCGTGAGCAGGGCGCTGTAAGAGAGGATTGTAAGTAGAATAAGTCTGGGTGTTCAGAGCTAGTCACCTGCTCTGAATAAAATGCGCTGAAGTTTTCATCTATCATTCAAATGTCTTCACAGCTTTGGCCCCTGATCTCACACAGCAGACTGCTTCAAAGGTTAAAATCAGAGTTTCCTCAAGGATTAAGCTGTCTGTTTGTCAGCAGCCCAAAACTACTCAAGAGGACATCTGAGCTTTCTCAGTACAGAGAAGCATTTCACAGCCAGGGCAAGAGGCGCTTCCCTAACAGAAACAAGGCCAGATACTACCACAAACTCCACCGACACACAGACTCACACTCTGACAGCACAGCTCCCAAACACAGCAGAGAAAGGATCACACATCTGACAAGGACAGTGGCCAGTTCACCACTGTCTTACACCTGAAAGACACCACCACGTGACACATCTCTCTTCACTACATTATACGTGACATCCTTCTTGGCATCTGGATATTGCAGAGTTACCTTCATTAAGCAGGTTACCACCTCATTCTTCTGACAACTGCATCTGGTTGGTAACGATGACTGCAGAGAACTGTGGTGCTGGGACTTGAGAGCAGCTCCAGCCATTGGAGTCTCCCATCTGCAGTTGCCAACTTACCCTTTCTCTCAAACCGTAGCAGTCAGACTACTTTGCAAAAACTCCAGAACGTCCTTTGAACTGATGCGCGCCCTTTGCAGCACGCACAGATGTAAACCTCTAAGTAACAGACAACGTTTACCAATTTTTCCATTTGTCTTTAAATGACTGACTGCAAATTCCTCCTCTGACCCCCTCAGCAGGGGGTTATGGAGCACCTGATACTCATTCAAAACACGTCCTTCTTTACTTCTGCACACAAAGGTCAGGATTTTAGCAAGAGATGATAAATCATGTCTCTGAACAAGATCAGGTTAATGAAAAGATGATTAAAATCATTGTTCCCTCACAATCTTTCTTATCCTTTTTACTGCTGTCCATACCATGACAACTGCCAGTAGCTGGGGGCCGGGAAGGAGGCCCACTTCTGAGCTAAGGGCATTACAGACTCCAAACCTGAAGTTTCTCTTTGGTCTTTTCACCTGGACGCAGACATTTATCCACAGGCTTTCAGCCACATGACACACTGGAAGCCAGACAATCTAAACTGCTTTTAGTTTTAAGAGCGTCTTATTGAACCAGCCAACCTCGTCTGTCTTCCTTCAGGAAGAACCCTGAGTGCTAGAGAACAAAATCCTGCCCAGAAGATGCGCCAGGCTATTTGTTTAAGTCTTGCTGAAGGGTTGCTGCCTTTTTGGCAATGGGTTCTGAATGTTTTTGAATTGACAGCCCAAGACAATGGGCTGAAATAGCGATGCTGATGACGAAGCTGTCTCGTCCAGCGTTTCGGGGTGGAGGAGAAGGCAGACACAAGATCTGCTATTTGTGCTGATGATCAGTGTCTTCAGACTACATAAGATAGCTCTTGAAAACTGTTAAAAACTAATTCAGTGAGAAATGACTGTTCTGGCTCTCAACCCACATTTTTATGTACTGATTTCCTGTAATTGCTAGCTGGAATAATAATAATAATAAAAAAAATCAATAACTGTGCCACGTATTTGCACTTCAGACCAACCAAGCCAGAAAAATAACGAGGTTTGATTTTGAAAGAGTTCTATTAACTGTTGATATACAAATGCCTTTTTTTTTTTCTGTCTCATTTTCGAAACACAGTCTTGGATGCTAATTTATATTCTGGAGTTTCATGAGAGCCAGAATTGGCCCTTCTGCTATTCTCTCAAAGCCAGATACCTGAAGGAGCAAAAAAATGGCTGCAGAGATGTATGTAAAACAGGAAAAGAGGCAGACAAGGCAGTCGCATTCCCCCTTGGGAAGACGCTTAACTTTGGAAGAATCCAAAAAAGGGAGCACTCCCTGTCCTGAGTAAGGGCCTGTTATCTTCAGAGGAAATTTCTCAACGTATTTCATATTCTGAAAATCTGAGAAAAGAATGCCATAATGACAGACTACTGAGGACTTCAGACTGGGAGTTTTAAGTAGGTCGTACTTCACTGTTTCTTTTTGTATCACGAAGAGTTTTATAATCTTCCCAAAATATTTGTCTCTACAAAACTACTTCTATTGTTCCTCTATTGTGTAGAAGACCAATTGCTTCATTCTTTTGCTCCTGCATTCTGAAGGTTCCCGTTTTCCAGCACGGCTGGGATTTTATGAGCATGGCTCAGAAAAAGGCTGAGCCTACGCTGGGGACAGCAAATGTGTCCTACTGACAAGCTTCACTCATTATTCTGCACACTGGCTCCGAGGTGTTTCACCTGCTGTGCTGCATGATCGAAGATGCTGTCTGCCCAACTCTGGAAAACCTTAATCCAAGGGATGTTTTGGAGTTCAGCTGTGCTGCAGATAACTCCAGCTGTGGCCTTACAGTTCTCTAAAGAGGCAAAAACAGCCTCTTCCTATTCCCTGACATCCACCTTGCAACCTACAACAACTTCAAATGGACACCTGCTGAAATCTAGCAATTATCAAACTTGTCTGGCTGGATTTTTACCTCCCTTATCTGAGGCCTCCCTGATTGCTTTTCCTCCTCAGTCCCAAAGAGCTTACCAACAAAATATATGGGAGGGCAGCAGGTATTAACCTGCAATGCTAACTTCATCGAAAGGAATCAAGACAAGTGTTACAATGGCACAGAAAAGTTTTTAAACGTATTGCAAAGTTTAGCAAGGTGAGCCAGCAGTGCAGAAGAAGCTGCTAAGAAAAAAAAAAAAAAAAAGAACTTTAAAGTATGGGGGGTTTTTTAATGACGTTATTTTAAAGGCTTTAGTTTTGTTTCTGCTCATGGTGAGCTTTCAGATAAATGCACTGAACTCCAATGTAAGAAACAAAAGCTCGTGCTCCCAAGGATGTGAGAACCATCTTCAGATTTAGTTTGCAGGATGATCTTACTCCACCTAGGAGTTTGGCAGAGATGCTCTATCACCTGTTAGTACGTTATTTCTGTGGAGGGTACAGAACATGTAAGTCCTTGAGAGGAACTTCTCACTCTACCTTACTTCCAGCCTCACCCACCAGGAGAAGAAAGATTTGCACAACTGGAAGGTGAAAATATTTTAGAGAAGTTTGTAAATCCTCATGCTGAGGGGACACCTGATGGATGAACTGCACACTTCTCACTCCCCCTCAAACACATACACATACACCACCCCTTCCTCCCTTCCCCACCAAACATTGCCAGTAGCAGGCATTGATATGCACTGCTGACCCCCATGAAGGGAGAGTCTGGGAAGTCTATTCAACCAGCATCAGTCCTGCTCAGATGTCAACTGGGAGATCCCCTCTGCCCACATAGTGAGACCTTGAGCAGAAGACCAGCTCTATCTCCTCTCCATGCCCTCTCCGAGGCAAGATACTGCCATTCACACGTTCCTCTGAAAGCTACAATTACCTGTGTGGACTGAAGGCTCTGCCCTTAAAAGCTGCTAATGCAGCAAGTGAAGATGTTTAGTCAAAAATCCTTTCCAAAACAGCTTTTCATGGCATTTAAAAAAAAAAAGGAAAGAAAAATCTTGTAGTCTGCTGTGTGCTTTGTTTTAGCACCAGTGAGAGATGATCTTAAACTCAAAAATCCAGTTTCACCCTCTTGGCACGGATATGGTAAACCACCATCAAATAAAGCATCTAGGGAGAAAGGGTAGATAACAGCAGTTTCTCCTACCCTCCTGATCTAGGACAATCAAAGAGATTCACCAACCAGTTTGAATGCTCTTGCTGGGGCTGCCTGGGAATTAGTTTCTTCCAAGTATTTCTCCCATGAGAAAGCTTTGGAATCCTTGTATCCTGAAAAAGCAGAGAATTAACATTTAAGTAAGAAAACCCCACATTTATTGTTACAAACAACAGAAAAGCAGCTATGTAACACATGGCTATCATGTTAATCTAGCACTTACAATGGATGGCGCTGGCAAGTGGTCTGTTTATTCATACACACCACTTACAGCACACACAGCAGCACTGCAAGTTTCCCTAGCTTCTTACCCAGGGCTTTAACCCTGACCTGAAAAACCTGAAGAGTTCATTCCTGTACAGCTTAATCAATGCTTATTCTCTAGAGAAAGCTGCCAATTAAGAGGTAGTCAGAGGATTCTGTGATGTGCAATGGTAGCACTAAATTAATTTCCTATTTTATTAACTATTCTACATGTGAGTGCTTGCAAGATTGTAGAAACTTTTTGTCTCTTGCTACCTACTCACCCATAGTTGAGTAAAACTAGCAGTCTGGAGATAAAAGGCTCCATTGCCGTTACCATAATCTCAGACACCTACATGGATGTGCTACTCTAACAACAATGGGATGTCTCTCCCTGGCAGCTACGTTTAAGAAACTGCTCTACTTTTTTTCCCTTCCTATTTTGGTGGTTTTTAGTCTCCGTATTGTTTCCTTTTGGCAGAAGAGTCCAATGACTAAACGCATAGGACAGCCTGCAAATTGCTGCACGTAAATCTCTCAGTAGAGAACTCGGAATTGACTGCAGATTCTGCTGGGGGCACAGGTAATCATGGTATGAGTAGGGGAGCTGCATGCCACAGCTTTGCTGCACGTTCCAGGAGGAGGAACAGATGTGGTGTTGCTGAAGAGTAAGCGTTTACAACCCCTGTTGCATCTGCAGCAAAGGCACAGAGGCTAATTGCTCCAATGCAGACAGATCTTGGTAGAGCCACCCACTCTACTAAACTTGATATGCAGTAACCCCAGAAATTCTTGCTCCAGGGCTGTCAATCTAGCAAACAGCAGACATAATTTTTAAATTTTTGTTATTTTTAAGGTGAATGAGCACTTCCAAGGCCTGAAAATAACATTCATTTTCCTGTAGGTTCTGTCCTTTTTCATTTGCCAACATTCTCTTCATTTACTGAATTCCAATGCAGCAGAAAGAGATGTGGCTTCAGTTACTCCTTCTTTTCCAGAAATTCCATCTTACCATCTATGAAATTACGATACTGATTTCTCTTTCTTCCAGCTCACCCTAAAGGAAATGCTGCAAATACTTCAAAGTCCTTTCCCTTCTGAAATCAAATTGAATTACAAATTACCAAACCCCATTCCATTTTTTGAAAGACCTATGAAACAAAATAAAATGCAGTGGCAAAAGTATGAACAATAACACTGTTCAGTCAGTAGAGAAGAGAGTACCGAATGGAACCTGTAACTTGCAGATACGTAATTATGTGGAAGATAAAGCTTGTAGGTTTTTTGACTGAAGCAGGAAATAAGTCTCACTTTCAACATACCAGGTGGTGTTGTCAGTGGGGTTCCAGTTTCTTGGCAGTAGCCAACAGGACGAATATATGGGCTGCTAGCTTCACACCTGAATCAAAGAGGGAAAGTTGGCACCAGTCAATTTTAAAGCAAAAAGAAAAGCAGAATTTCAAATGCTGTCTGATATGCCTTTGCTGGGTTAGCAGATGCTTTCAGTGGGTGTGATCATGATGTAAAAGACAAGCATTACCTCGTTCGAATTTATAACACCAAGTTTTCAAGGCGTTCAAGCTGCCCCAAAAGATAGGGAACTAACAAAGAAGAATGTCTGGTGCTTTAAAAAAAAACAAGAAAAAGCCCCCCACACACGGACCACACCAACCACAGTTCAGCATGGACATAGATCATCCAAGCTAAAATTCAGAGAAGCAAAGAAACAAGAACCAAACCCTCATCCCTAACTGAAGCACCATTATTGTGGAAGAAGGGGAAATTGCTTTTAAGGTCTTTGCTAAGAACTGCACGTTATCTGTTCATTCTAGCTGAAACCTAGTGGTAGTTTGCCTGGTTCCCAATTTTACTGCATGTTTAGATCTTCTGAGTCCCTGAAGGAGGCAACGGGCCAGTTTGAGACTGCCCCTTTTGTAACATCTGCTCTGAGGAAGGGACCAGAGCAGTCTTTCAGATCTAGGAAAAAAACCTGTGTGTTTTCAGCCAAGCTCTACTTTGAAGCTTTGTTTGCTTGTGCTTCCCATTAAAATTTCCAAATTCTAAACAAAACGCAGCATGAAAACAAAGCTTCATGGGCCAAAATGGTGAAGGAACCAGATCTAAAGTCCTGTAAATGGAAACACCAGTGTTACAAAGCTCTGCATGACACATTCATGGCAAAGGAAGAAAAGATCAACTTCCCACCAAACAGGTGCCTATTCTGAAAAAACAAACAAAAGGAGATGAGGGAGAGAACATAGAATACCATTCGAATCAGTGCTATTTTGACAGGTATGTGCCTTGTGTTGCTTGCACAGACAAATTCAAAGAAAGTTGCTCCATTCATGTAGGTTGGAAAACATGGACCGTAAAGGGAAAATGTTTCCTTGACTAATATTCCACCTGGCCCCAGCATGAGGGCAGGGGATCAAGATTCTCAGACACAGAACAACTGTAGTGCAGGTCAGGACTTCAAAGCCTAAATGTTGGCAATCGTTTTTATTTTCAAAGGGCCTTAGCCAAACTCCACTGAAGCAAATGGAAGAGATTTTTACTGATTTCAGTACTGCCTGCTTCCAAATGTAAGTTTGCAGAGAGACATGCCAACACCCACTACCAGTCCTGGAGGGGAAGATGTTACTAATTCCAGGTGGTGTCACGAGTGAAGCTTACTCTTCCTTCAGCTCTGCCAGAGGAACGGATAACATGAACATTCCCTATCCTGACCCAAGTCTACCAGCTGCACTACCTCAAACGCTTCACGGGCAGTTCAAGCTAACCCCACTGGTTTTGCACTGAGTCAACTGACAAGCACTCAAACAGCAGGGGAAGCTCCTGGGCAACTGGCATTTTGTAAAAACCCAAAGTAATTATTCAGATGCTTGAAAACTGATTTAAGATCCCAACTTCAGTGACTACATTTAAAATATTAGATATTAGCCCTAGTGGAAGAGCGAAATAAACCATAGCCTACTTGCAGATACATATTAGAAACAGAATCTCTTTACCAGTAGTCATAACTCTCGTCCCAGTTATCGAAATGAATTAGCAGGCGGTTATCCACCATGTCTGTGATGGTTGCAACACACATCAGAGATGGATTCTTCTTGTCCACTGCCTCTAGTTTCATTCCCAGACGAAAACCAGAGGGTGTGACAGGCTGAGGAACAGGACATCAGGAAAAGGAAATCAGCCACACTCTAGGTCAGGCCATTTAAATTACCCTTATAAACTCATTTGTTGCAGGTTGTAACCCCAAAACCCACAGACCAAAACACACTATAGTTACTAGCAAGAGGTCTACAGACCAGATTTCCATGTGTTCTGGCAATGATTGTCACTATTTCTAAAAAAGAGCTAATGTAGCTTGAATAAGAGAATCTCCAGGTACACAACACCACTACAGATTCAAAGGCTAAGATGCACACACCTTGCAGTGATGAATATTGGCTGAGGATAAGCGTGAGCATTGCAGACCCTGTCTTATTAGTTCAAAAGTTAGAGAGTCTTCATGGAAAACAGGTGACTCAGTTGGAAGCAGAGCAGAGCTGCACAATTAGGCCCTGATCCTACTGAAGTCAGTGCTCTGTCCATCTGCAGCGCCAAATCTGCCAGACCGTGGACTTTGTGTCATCTGACTGACACAAAATGGGAGTGAGTGTTACACAGGAACTGAGGCTAACAACCAAAAAGAAAGCAACAGTGGGTGAAGGATGAAAAATGCTCAAGATCCATAGCCTCATAATGAATCCCATGGCGCACATGAGTATGCTGCTGGAAACCAGAAATTATTTTGGAAATGATTAAATTAGAGGAAAGTGACACAAATATCTTGACTGTAGGGACACAGCAAAACAGACCGTTGTAATATATTTAATAAATGGTAGAGTAAATCTTCGCCTCCAGTATTAAGGAGGAAGGGAAATACAAATTCTCTCTCAAAAGTCAGTGACTGGGGGAAGGAAGAAAAATTGTACTAGTTTCCCATCTTAAAAATAAATCACAGCAGGAAATAGCTTGCATCTGATTGTATCATGGCTGTACCTCTGACATGAGCGTATTAAAAACGCATAAATATTCTGGTCAAAACTCACTTAGCATCAGCCAGACCTATCTGAAACACCTTGTATTCAGTATTCACTTACAGTGCTGAGGGTCTTAAAAAGGCTTTTTGGAGCTGCTTGAGCTTTGCAATTCTTCAAATAGGAATTCCAATTAAATTCTCCCTCCTTGAAACCTAGAAAGAGAGACAAAAAGATTGTTTTACACAGCCCTGTTACATTCAGATTGGTTTTTCAGAAATGGAAATTACCTGGGAAGAATATGAACTTTGCATAACTGCCCTTCTACAGTCTTCAGGGGTTACACATTTCAGCTAAAACATCGCCCTCTTTTTCACTATAACGTCCAATCATTAATCTGAACCGTCAAATGTTTCTAGGAAATTGAATGCAGGAAAGAAGCACGTTCTGAACCCCAAAGAGACTCCTTGCTTTACACGTTCCTCAAATAAAGAGTTTCTAATTTGACTAACAACGTCAATCTTTGGGAATATCAAAAGGAAGCTGTTTTGTTCTTTTGTGATCCACTATCTTAGTTACGCCTTTTCCCTTTAAGCCACTCAAATCGAGTTCCACAATGAAACCATACTGAAAATGAAACGTGCAGAGCCAGGACAACTAGTTCTTAGTAGAATTTATAGTTTCTTGTACACCTTTGGGTTTTTTTCATACCTTTAGGAGGAAGCAGCTTATGACTTGTTTTTTCACACCAGCCAACAGGATGGATGTCCGAGGAATCAGCATTAACCCAGAAGTCATAGCACTCTGGATAACCATCAAAGTGTAATCGCATTCTGTACCCTTGTACCTATAATGAGGGGAGCTCTGATTATCATAAAGGGTCATAAAGAAGTTAAAGAAAAACACTAATCTAACACCCCTTCCATATTTGCATTTATAGATAAAAGTAAATGTAAGATCTCATTTATTTCTCAAAAGTCTAGTTTTACTTTTCCTCATTTAGGTCTCCCAGTTTCCATGCTCCTCTTTCCTCACTTTAAACAGTTGAAAATAAAATTGGTCAGTGTAACTTCACTGGCCTCCTATTCCACACTCATGCACATATTTCTGTGCAGGTATCTGGAGTAAAATTGCAGCCCATAAACTTTCATGTCTACACCAGATCAGCGTGGATTTCACAAAATTGAAGAAGCATAAAAGCATTTTGACTTGCTTATATTTACTAAGTCTTAGTGCCTAATTGCATTGATCTTTTTCATATTTGTTCATTGCCTGCAATTAATAGGTTTACTATTCTGAGTTATAATTGCAAAAATCTGACAGCAGGATTTCAGGCACAGATCCTTAACCACATAACACTACTCCTTCAGTGTCACCTTGAACTCCTTCTAACCATTAATTAACGTACTATTACTCTACCTTTCTACTTCTTATTGAAAAGAAAATCCTAAAACTACAGAAGACTTTTAGAATCAAGGAAGAGCAACTACCTCAGCCACTGTGAGAACACAAAATCGAGAGGGGTGTTCAGGATCCAGCCCTTCCAACTTCATTCCAACTTTAAATCCATTTCGGCCTTGTGGGAATGACTGATACTGTGAGGAGGGGGAAGGAGGAAATATTTGTTTTTAATTCATAAAGACATAATCTATTGCAGAGCAGTCATCAGATATACTTAAGGGTTCAAATTTTCAACTCAGAGAAGAAAATTGTGTCACTAAATGATTGCTGCTTTAACAGACAGGCACATGTACAGAGATCAATAATGGCATGATCACCATATTTCAGATTTACTTGTTATTCTAATTAATCTCTCAAAAACACTGAACCACGAGCCTGTTGCAATTAGCTATGAACAAATCTTTCAGCAGATGCAGAAATGAGCTCTATTCAAACACAAAAGAATCCCCTTCATAGCCTAGTGGAGGAGGGCTGGCAGAAACAACGAGCCAGGAAAGCTAACATCACTTTGCCTGTGTCAGCACGAGGTCAGCAGTCCAGACTTTCTCAAAAGGTAATGTCTCATCTTCAAATGGTAAAAGTGACAAGGCATGTTTGATCTGGAGTCCATTTACACAGTCGTTCCAGAAAACATTTGTGTCTTTCATTTATTTGCAGTCTTAATCCAAATTACACATTTGAAGTATCGTAAAGGCTTAAAAGAAATCTGAACTGGAATTACAAATGGCTTATTGCATCCAGTGCAGTTACCTGACTTTCCTTCTCATCTCACTCTGTAAGGTGCCAATAGCCCTTTGAAGAGCTCACTGGGAGCTGAACTTTTAACGTGGGCTGGTGCACTGGAGTGCGGAAGCAGCTTCACCAAGGCTAAATTCATCCTCCTCCACCTTCGATGCATCAGACTACGAATGAACACAACTTCCACCCTCCCTCATAACAGACACTTCTCATTGAGACACTCTACAACATTCACAGAACTAACTGACCTGCAGTCTTCTACAGAGGAAGGATGGAAGGGGTGCTGTACAACCACAGACGAAGCTCAGGACATGTGAAAGACATTAAGCTGTCCCTCTCCAACATTACTGGGAGATTGCCTAACAGCCCATTTATTCAGAGCTACCCAAAGCAGATCAAAACAGTCATTGTTTATTTCAGAGTGAGACTCAACCAGCATTTTTTACACCCTGGTTTGGGATGAGACTCATAGGACAGATGCTTGTTTCCACAGTGCTTCAGGGCTGGAAACAAACATGTGGGGGATTTTACTGCCTGCTTGCACCGAAACAACTCACAAATGTAACTGCTGGCTTGAGGGTAGTCTCCAATCCTACCTCCACTGAGTTAGTAATTTTGTGATGTTGCCTGAGAAAAACATAGCAAGAGAGTTAAAAAAGCTGCCAACCTCTCTGAACAGTTTTAGGGGAGCAGCTGGCATCCGTTCCTCTTCTAAGTAGGAAGCCCAGTTCCATCCCTTCTTCTTTCCAGGAACAACTAAGCAATCAAAAACAAAGAGAAAAATGAATGATTCTCTCAGATGCTTCCCGCTCTACCCTCTCTTCTCTTTCTCCTCCCACGTACACGCCAATGCTGTTTTGCTGTTGCACCCCAAAGGAGGCAGTGTTACCCAACTTTTGAGGAAAGGCATGAATTCCAGCAGTAGGAAAACTGTGCTCATTTCTCATTAAAAAAAAATTTATTATATCACAAGTCAAACGAATTGTGGCACCCGGATTTCTGGCAAGCTGCCCATGGAAAGTTGCCACTGTAAAGTCTGGACAAAATATAATAACTTAAAATTGTGGAAAAGAATTCCTTCTCCTGATATTTCACAGAGGAATAAGGGGTTAGATATAAACTAAAAGACAGCACAAAGAGGCATATAATTGCAGCTGAAATAAACCTAAAACAAAACAAATGAAAAATCAAGTGAATTTTTGTTTAGTTCACAAGATTTTTTATATATATATATATACACACACACACATATATTTATAACCTGCTAATACCACAATGCACCTACTAGAGAGGCAGCTACCAGTACACAGATGATGAAAACAACAACCTGAGCAGGTGCTTGGATTCATTCTAGTAAGAACATGGTCATACACACAGAAAATTATGTTTTAAATGCATATTAAAAATCTCCCCCCAGTTTACATATGCTAACTCCTTTAAGGTATACGATAAATTTAACCCATAGTCTATAATCAATGACATGTTGTTTACAACTTATTTTCTATTTAGCATTTGTAGTCTGTGGCTATGAAGCTCTCCAAAGTCAATGGAAAAAAGATTCTTTTTGGCTTCGGTGAGCTTTGGATCAGGCTGTCTCCTTCTCTACACTCTGCCCATTGTGCAGGCAAATGTAGTATATTCTTGCTAATACACTTCAGAAGACTGACTGTGGTAAGAGGGTTATGTACCTAATAAGCTATTCTGAATGTGAAATGAGCTCTACTGTCCTTTCCTCTTCTGTTTACTATTATTCACTTTATAATAGCTAGTAAAAAAAATCTATAAACATTAAAGAAAAGAGACTATGAGCTTAGCTCACCTTGTTTTATTGGTTTAGTGTTTCTGCGGCTTTTCATATTATTTGATTTATTCTTCTCCTAGACACAGATATGTTAAAAAAAAGTTTAGCAATATTGTTTTTTCCTCCCTCCTTGATCATCTCACAATGCAGGTACAATAAGGAAGTAACATGTGACTAACAGGACTATTAGCTAGCATTATTTTCCTTTGAATAACCCTGCAAGAACATTAGTAGGGTATGTTACATATATAACTTTCATCCTGCAGTATCCCAAAGTGCTTTACAAATTATTTAATATATGCTACTAAAGTTCATTTAACTATGGCTACTGAAGAGCAGCACAGGCCCAAAATCTCCATTACAATACACAGGATTTGCTTTCTGCAATGCAGGATTTACTGCTCGCGTAAGCAACCTCACTGTAATGCTCCATTTTCCTTTTCCTTTCAGGGGTTCTTATGTCCATCTATGCCAGGGAATGGATATGGAAAAAAAATAATTTATGAAGCTCTGAAGGAAGCAGAAGCTTCAAGTAACTACTGTCATAGATGAACACCCCAGAAAATATGGTCTCCCTGTGTCACACTCCAAGCCAGGCTGCCATTCACATTTCTTCTACGTGGTTTTCAAACTCATGTTTAATTCACCCAGGGTTGTCATTTCTCAAAGCAAACCAAAAAGGGCAAAATCTGAAATGCAAAGCTGCCTGCCAAACATGCCCCAGAAGAGACAGGGGGGCAGTTTCATATGAGGAGGAGGAGAAGGGGGAAGAGACAGAATGCAAGTACTCCTGACGTATTTTAAAACATCTTACACACGTCACGGAGAAAAGCTGAGCAACAAGATGAGTTAAACTGTTCATGACATCAGAAGCTGCAGCTTGCATTACCAGCGAACACCTGCCCAAGTGTCTCTGCATTACAAAAGCACGTGCGATACGTGAATATAAATAAAATGGTTCAGGCCTGAGACACTATGCACATGGTAGCAGGGTGCAGGTTTGCACAAAGAAGGGCCCCTAAAAGGAGTAAGATGCTTAATGGTAACTTAAGAAAGGATCAAGTCAGGACTGAGGTACTTCTATTCATCCACCATTAATACAGGTTTCTAGTACTGTAGTGAGTGTACATGCAAGTACCTAATAAAAAGCAATCAAATTCTGTGGTTCGACACTAATCTTCAATATCACGTAATAGTACTTGACTGTAGTCAGATAAAGTATTTTTAGAAGCATGTGGGGTTTTTTACTGTGAAGTACACTCGGTGCACAGGGCTATAACTACACCTGTAAAGTTACAGTCTGAAATCCTGACTGTGACTACACATGAGCTATTCACCCTTACAACTCCGCAGACTTCAGAACAGATATTCTCATTACTGATATAAATCAGGATTAGACCCAGATCATTCTCACGGGTACAGAACAACCTCCCTCAGCTCAGTTTGCATTGCACAGTGAAATGTAAGACACAGCATTGTCCCTGCTCTTCACAGCTCTCTTTAAAGAAAATACATGCAGCCTCATTTACCTCATCCTCATCTGCATTTTCCTCATCATCCTCAGACTCCAGAAGCAGTCTTCTCTTCCTTCTGAGACGTTTGACAGGTCTGTCAGCCTCATTCACCTGACAGCCACTGCTGGTATTAAGATTTCTACTATTTCCCCTGTTTCTGCAATCATCTGGAATGTTTCTGGTATCACTAAACATCCAAAATTGAAAACAAAATCAAATTAAAAGTGCAACAATACTCCTGCAGTATTCCCAGTGTCTCTGTACCTCTTTAGAAGAATGAGGATGCCTGGGCTGAGAACCTAAAGAAGTGAATCATGTTTGCAGGATTTGCCAGATATATATCTTTTAAAAGCCCTCCAAAGTACCGGCACAGCTCTCGCCACCGGAGCAGCTTTAGAGGGTTTTTAATTTTGCCTTTTTACAACTCCACAGGCAGTTAAGACAACCTCTTTATCTGGAGGATGGGGGATTGAGGCATCAAGCACACAACCAGCATTTCTGCAGGCTGGGAAGAGAAACGAGGATGGAGCTCTAGAGGGGAGCTTTCCTCTGTCGGGCATGGGAGGCTCAAGGATACCAGGAAGGTCATCGGCAGAGCTGCGATGGTGGCTCTGTCTCAGGCATGCCACGGTAACACTCGGTCTGAGGATTTCATTCTACTCACAGCAACACTTTTCTTTAAGACAATGTTCTCTTTAAACGTTTTTAAACACAGAACAGTAAGAACCTGGGGCTTCTTTACCTGTCCCTGTGCTGCTGGGAGCCTGTTTGAGTATAAAACTTTCCATTCTCAGAGCAATCCATTTGCTCACAGGTTTGGAAAATGGAGCAGGGCACGCCGCCTCTGAGCACTGTAGAAGCAAAGAAAAAGACAATTATTAAATTAAAATGCTGAAACTTTGTATTTTTAAAGAACTTTCATGCAATTAGTTCTGTCAAAGTCCTTTACAAACTTTCATTAAGTGACCCTCAGTATCCCACTGTGAGGGAAGTAATTATTACGTGTGTGCTGGCACACAGAAAAAGTGTACCACCTCATTAAAGAAAAAAACCTTTTATCTATAATGTTTTAATTTTGGAGAAACCCTGACCCCTGTAACAGTGATAAAGGTGGATATAATCTCTAGGCTATACCCAGGACAGAGTTACAAATCTTTTTCTATTTCTTTATTTCTAGTAACCCTCTAACCTGAATGACAAATGTCAAACAAGTCCATCTTGTTTGGATACTTTTAATACCGTTGGTTAAATTTAAAAACTTCAGCCTTTGTATACACTTCGTACATATAAAATCCCTTCACAGGCACCCTCTAAAAATAGCACATTATTGACGGGAGAGTACAAACAATTATTTCCATATCTAGCAAGGGATACATATCAATCTTTCATCTGGATGAAACCATGAAAATGCAAGGAATAACTCCAATATATAATTTATGTTTACTTTCTCCTATGATTTGACTTCTTCCTAGTGCAAATTAATTTACGTTTAATATTGCAACAAAACACAATTGCGGTGGTCCTCATTACCAGTGATCTAAACTATCCCAATGCATACTTTGCTGAAGTAACCTGACGTGCAAATTGTGCAAGGGGGCTCCTAAGTATACGTCATTCCTGTTCTGCATTTAGTGGCACTGATTGTGTGCACTGGTTTGATCCATTGATTTTTGAATGCACCATTAAACACTTTAAAAGAAAAACAGGAAAACCACACCACATCACGCAATCCAGAACGCTGAGGTATGAGTCACTTTGCTTTTTGTTTAAAGCCATTTTCATAGTCTCCTTTCCAGTACTTGCACTCATTCTGCTAGGACGACTGACATTTTTCATGTATATTTGACTGCTCCTTATAGCCCAATATGGATGTCACATGGTCCCGGCTGGAACTGGGCAGACAGACTGCCTACGCACAGAACGCACGCATGTCTGCTTGTACCACAACTTAAAGCCTCTCCCTCTGCTGTTGGGGACCAATGATTCCAGGCAGGGAAAAGACAAAACAGGCAAAACTTGCAAGAACCAAGAGTGCTTGAAGAGCTCTGCTCAATTAGAAGCCACACCGATCTACGCAATACTCTTGGACTAAAAGGGCGTGAAAAATTCTTAGTGCTGAGGCATCCATGTAAGAGCCAGTTCTTCGCCTGATGGATTGACATCTCCTCAACTCACGCAGACGAGGAGAACGACCCACAATCAGCAGGAGCGTAAGCGAATGCCTGTAAGTATAAGTGAATCTGCAGAGCTTACAATGAAATTCAAGATGAGAAAAGCCAGCAGGGAAGACAGGTAGAAAGCCTTCCTACCTGAAAACAGAAATAGTTCCATCAAAATCCTGGGGAAAGCCAACTGGCAGACGTTTGTCCAGGCAGGCATCAAGAGGAGAGATCATTCTCTTCTCAAAGAAGTCGTTCCCTCCATAGGGGTGTATGACTTCAGTGATGTAGCCCTGCCTTGATTAGAGATCCAGCATCGCTAACACAGACCGTATACAAAGAGTGAACATCTTTTCAATTACCGCACCAGGATGCACTGGTGATGTTGAAGACAATGAGGCGCTGAACAGGCTCCAGCTGCTGTCCTGTGGTGCCTCCGTGTCCCAAGCTAATTCTCAAGTCTCCTGCCACCACCTCAGAAGAAGATCTGTTTCAGTACAAGGCTTGAGGCAAACCTATCAAGGGCTCCTGGTGCCACAACCACATGCTGTCATGTTTAACCAAGAGCATCTTTAAAATATGACCTTAAGCTGGATGGCTAATGGTACTCTTGGGATGAGAGCTCTTAATCGTCACTCACTCCCCAGCACTGGTCTCCATTAGTACTCTCTGGAAGACACTCAGGCACACCTGCATGGGAGCTCTACTGAAACAGTGAGTAATTTAATCAAAGGAAACTAGCGATTTACCAAAGTAAGTGAGGCTGCCCAGCTTAACCAAGTGGTCTGGAATGGAAGAGCTCAGTGGTTAACATATAAATCATCTGTTTTGAGCTACTGGTTTCTGGATAAACAGAGTAAGAACAGGTCTGCAAAGAACTGAGATATTTCTTGCCCATTACACTGATGTGCATGTCCAGTAACATGCACAGTATCCTGCTAAAACTCAGTTTTTCCCTAACTTCATTTACAGTAGCCTTGGAAACATCAAGATTTTTATGGCCAGTAGTGTAACTCTTGGCATGAGCCAGGTTAAAGAAGATTCTCAAGGATATTTTTGCAAAGATAACTAACACTACTGGGGATTCATCCTGAGCCAGGAATCCCAGGTTAGCACAGTACTGTGCCATGCATCCATGCTCCACGCTGCCACCAGAGAAAGGAATAAGGCTGGAAACTCCTGTCGCCCCCAAGAGCTGTCAGCTAAGGCACAGCTATACTAGTAAATCAAACAGTGCCACATCCTGCAACTCAGCCACATCCATCTTTAGCACAGCCCCAGGGCACTTCTGGCCTAGGGCACTTAGCACCATCCCAAGCAATTCCCAAGCAAGGTTCAGGAGTTAGCATGGAGCTGAGATGCTGTCCAGTGGGAGCGATCACTCTCTTTTGGAGGCTGAGAGTTGTTAATAAGGTATATATGACCAGATCGTTCTGGTCTCAAAGCCCCAAAACAGGCAGTTTGGTTTAATACAGACACAGACTTAACTGCTGTCATGGCAAGTAAACCATCGGTGTTAAGGAGAAACATCGATGTCATTACTGATCCACTACCCTGGAAAGAAGGGGCTGCAACTTCCCAGAATCACGAGTTAAAGAGATCCCAGGACGTAAGTTAAAACTCAGCGTGAGAGAGATGTTTGACTACATCAACAAATCTAGCCCACATTGTTTATACAGCCACACTTACCTTCCACAAAGGTGAGCACAATGCACGTGCCAGGTACTGTTATGACTATGCAGTAATTACACTCACTCTAAATACTCCTAAAATATTTGAAATAATACAGTGACTCACTCCACATGCCGCGCCAGGGAGCACCACGCTACTGAAACACACATTTCAGTTAGACCTGTTTCTAGAAGCTTTCTCAGAAACTGTATATTCTCTTCCACAGCAAAAAGCTCACCTTCCAAACCAGTGCTAGAGGCAGCGGAAGCGTTGACAGCAGCAGGAGCAAAGCTGGTTGGGCTGGCATTTACTGCTGAGGCTGAAAGAGTTTTTATGGCTTCTGCTTCTACTTCAGTAATGATTTCTAACAGTCCAAACTCATTTAAACAGAACTGCAAGTAACAGAAGAAAGCAAGCGAATAAGCGGTAGTAAAAGGGCTAGAAAGGGGGACAGGAAGGAATACAGAATTCACTGAGGAGCAACTAAATATGGGACAAAAAGCAATGGCTGTATGTACATTAAAAAGCATTAAAAATAAGCAACAATAAAAGTGAGAAACATCCAATACAACTCTTCCTGAAAATGCCACCAACAGACCCCCCCAAAAAACCCAATGATGCGTTTTGTTGTCAATGAAGGAAAGCAACGTTAATTCTACCTGCTTTGGATGTGCTCCCCTTATAAAACCCAGACCTCTGACGAAGACATCAGAATAAATACCCTCAGAAAAGCAGTTTAACCCAAAACTCTGCTCTGACGGTTCACATTCATTCAACAAAGTACAATCACATTTATTGCAGTTACGATATACAGCAACTTCCCTAAAATCTCAGTGCAAGCAGGAATCACCCAGCTGCTGACAGAAAGGTCACGTTCCATGGAAAACTTGTTCAGTACCTCCCCCAGCTGGTGCTGGCTGGGCTTTAAAGACCTCAGAGCACAGTGACAGCCGGGACTGCACAAACACAGCGAGCATCTGGAGCTGCAAGAGGCCAAGCAGTTCTCAACCCTTCTTCAATGACATTTGACAGTCTGGCGGGAAACGAACTTCCCAGAGGAGCAGAGGAATGCGGGGACAGGCAGAGGGAATACTGCTGAAGAACAGCAGACACGGAGAAATAAACAGCCTTTCTTCACTTGATAAGCTCCTCCTTGCACAGTACCACTTTGGGCCCTGACCCAAAGACAGAGGGGAGCGTCTCAAGTCCAAACCAACCATTTCTGAATGACCTAGAAAGGCACCTAATAGAAGCCACAGGCAGTACAGGTGCGTAGGTGACATGTACCAGTATGGCCAGGAGTCACAGTGTCCAAGCTCCCAGTCCCAGGTCCGCCAAGTTTTGACCGTTAAGAAACCTTCCATCAGATGGTGGGGTAGGTGACCCTCCCATGGAGGTTCTCCTAGCACATCCATCCTCTGCTCCAACACAGCACCTGCCACACAGCACCTGCCTACCAACCCTGCACACACACTACAGGCCAAGCATAAATTCAGATGCAGAACAAGAAAACCCCTCTAGACACACAGTGAAGCGCTCACACCATGGGGTAGCTATGGAAAAGGAATGACATGTGGCAGACTTCAGAGACTTATCCCTGAAGCTTAAAAAATTTCTTAGGCTATGAAGGAACACCTCATTGGTCCAGATAAAATTATTAAAGTGTGCCAAATAGTGTCAATGGGCATCTTTTATTAGTCCTGATCTGCAAAGGCAACTGAGCACCAAAAAAAAAAAAAAAATTAAAAATCACATTTCTGATGAGCAAATACCTCTAAAGATTACCCACTCACTCCTCGATCTTCTTTCCTGTCTGCAACACAGAGCTACTGAACTCCAGAATAAAAGAGACAAGTCAAAGGTGGGTTGCATCTGCACGCTCTGCTCCAAAGCTTTTATTCATAGCACTTCATTAGTTTGAGATCTTTTCCCAGCCATCCGCTCTTCGCTCAAACCTGCTAAACCCAGTTTCAAAGCATTTGCTTCACCTCTGAAGCAAGGCTCCTCATTGCTTTGAGAAGCACCATTCTTCCTCTATTCCAGCATGCTTCCTGGGCTCAAGATCCTGCTTCCAACACCCTACAAATGCCTTATCCCAAATGTTCTTCCCCCTCTTCCCTCTTTTTTATCTGAAGCCTGTATTTCTTAAAGCTTCAAAGATGCTGGTCTTGCTTCTAAAAAGCTCACTTCTTCCTCTGTGGCCCTGATGAGACAGAGCATCATTTTTATTTCAGCACAAAGAGAAACAATCCATTTCAAAGAAATGATAATTCTAAGTGGACTAAGTTTCCTGCAGGAGACCATCCAGTTTAGAGAAGAAACCTATCGCTTTCCTTAAATGCCAGAGGAGCAGCAGCACAACAGTGCAGATCCCAGGGGTTCCTTGCTATGGCTGATAAGGACAGCTCAGCATCATGAGCAGGTCAGTGGAAGGAGCATCTCCAGAGCTCTACGTGCCATTAAGCAGCAGAGCAAGTGCAAAGCAGAGCTCGCAGCTGGAGGTGGGGAAGGGTGCCAATGTCATTTTGTATTAGCAGATGAGTCTCTGGGGTAGAGACACTCCTGCATACAAATTAACAGCTCTGATTCAGCCCAAACCAGTGAAGACAGCAGGCTGTTATTTCCTCCTTTAATTTCAATGGCATACCTGCAGCCACATGAACTGGTGAAGACCAGCCCAAGCCCCAGAAAACATAAGTTCGTGTTAGAAAAACAATGAGCATCTTTATTAACAGCCTCCAATCTGATGCTGAGGACTGGCTGATCCACGGAAGCAACCTCCAGTTTCATCCTCAGAGTCTTCAAGGCAATATGTCTCATTCCAAAGTTCTGGAAACACATAACTGCGCTACTATCAGGACTGCACCTTCCTTTACACAAAGGGGTTCGATATAGCATGTTTGCTAATACGAAACCCACACAAACCATCCAGGAACAATCTGTCCTTCTTGAGAATTTTTTTAAGGGAATTAAGGAAAAATATATTTAATTGTGCATGCAAGAAGTGGAATATAGCAGGAAGAGAAGGGGGAAAAAAAGATTAAACAGCAAAAGAAGTGTTCAACATATCTGCAGGAGAAAAAAAAAAAAAGCGTCTGGCATCTTAGGAATGAAGTGGCTTCCTGTGCAGCTAGTTATCATGTTCCAGCTAAACATTTCTACCACACTCACTAACTGTGTTACTCAGTGCTCTTATACTTGATCATCTAATATAAAATAATACAATATTATTTGGTGTCTTTCCGTCTAATAAACAATGTGGTGCTTTGCTGATTCTCTACTATTATGAGGAATCAATGAAAGTGAAGCTGTTACTGCAAAGGAACTTTACTGCTAGTTAGGAGAAAACCTGTGGCAATACATTGCTAAGCTATTTTAAGAAGCAGAAGTACAATGGCTTTGATTAAATATAGGGCAAAAGTTAGGCGACTGCAAAATAATCATCCAAAGCACCTCCTAGAAAGTCAGTGGACCCAATTCCATGTCATTTTTATGGGAGCGTAAACCAGTGATCTCAAAACACTCCAAGCATGCAAGTTCATCCACGTTCTCTCAGCATTTGCTGGCAGAAGTATTTTCCTCGTAGCCTAAGTGACCGGCCATGTAGAAGACATTTCTGCACAAAGGGAGGAGGAGGAGGGGAGGAAGGGGGAGACTGTCAACACTTGCAGAAGGTGGGGGTCCTGATTCTGAATGCCTGATGCGATACCAACAATCTGATTTTTCAAAGCTCTCAAGTCCCTTCAGCTCCAATTTATTTCACTTGAAATTGATTTTTTCCCCCCTCAGAGATTCAGAACTTGCAGCCTTGAGGGCAATTTTACGTATTCATTTTCAACCATCAGAAGTGCAATTGAACTGAAATAACAGTTGAAGGTAATTTGGGAAACAGTCAACAGACACTCACCCTCCTCCCTCCCGTAACACAGAACCCCATGTTTGTGACCATCAGATCTCAGTTCTGATTCATATGAGAGCTGTATTTGCCACTACCATGAATATGTACAATACAGACAGCTGTCAAAAGCTGCAAAAAAAAACACTGACGTGAAAAGAACCTAAAGACTCCACCCCACAAATTGAGATTTGTCTTTACGGAGAAAACGTCTTTCTCATTCTGGGCTGAAATTAACAGGATTTCTTGCCTGAGTATGTTGAGAATTAGGAAGATCAGGCTCACAACTTCTATCAGCAGAAAACAATTATTTAAAATACTTCCTGCCTTTAGAAATCAATTGAGCAAGTAATTAGAAGGGGAGAGGGAGTGTCACCAGGCTTTCAGAAACGTTACTAAAATTTCACCACTTCCTTGGTAATGCCAACCCTGTTGTTTAAAACAAACTGTTTTCTCTCTACAACCTTTATTTGCAAACTGCAGAATACACTGCAAATATTCTGTGCTGCCAAAGGCATGGTGGCCACTCATGTATTGTGTTCCTTGGTTTCTTACTTGTATGTTGCTACCAGGCAAGGTACCAATGCCGTCTTTCCAGTCTAAGGCATTCAATATATCGCGGTCTGCTGTTGGGATGCTGATGACTCCCTCCGAGACATTCTGTTCCATCTTTCTGCTTAGTCTTTGGGCTCTTTATTTAATTTTAAGAAAGAAAACTAGGGTGTGAAAACAAAACAAAACAAAAGGCACAGAATAAACAGGCCTGTTGCTTACATTTCATGAGGGGTTTTCAGAGCAGTACTAGTTTCAAAAGATGGGAAAAAATGTCAAACTTGCATTTTGTCTGTGACACTTAAGTAAATATGAATAGAAAGTTAAGAGCTTTAAGTATATGTGCAGTTTGAGAACAAAAGGATAAATCAGTAAGTCTTAACAGTTATTTGATTTGTATGACGTTTTTGCCAATTACAGTTCACTGGCAAGATCCTGGGGTCTCTGGATTCAGTAGGAGCTTTGGTCTGGATATTAGGAGTACCAGGATTTACAATTACAGTCTCACAAATACACAGGTGTATGCACAAACTCATATACTATATACAAATGCCAAGTCTGCACAACTTGGGGGGGAGCAGCAGCATCTAACAGCTGTTGCCAGGTCGTTCTATACTGCTACAATGCAGTACCTCTGTGCTAGAAATACTATAAAGCTCTTAAAATGTTTAAGCTTCATGTATTGCTTTCATGTCCCAGCAAAAAAACTAATGGGCTCCATTAGAAGGCTCGACTAAAAGCCATATTGCTATATGGGCTCCCCAGATCCAATTACTCAATTTTTTTTGCGGTAGACACTAAAGAAGCACTGACCATAAATTAACTGTACATTCCTGCCCTTTAAAGATAACATGAATATTTTCAATCTATGAACATAACTGTTTGCTTAAAATAAAGAAACAAAAAGATTCACAACCTTCCCTTGAACTGGCAGCTGTACTAATTTTTCCAGTGTGAGCAAAACCCCTGATGTTAGGTTCAAAAAAGCACAGCCCAACTGACAGGTCTAACTGCATTCCTGTGGGAATGGGCCAAAACTGCCCACAGTGGGGGTCTTCACTCTGGCATCTGAATGCTCCAGTTCAACAAGGTCCCTCTGAGCTCTTAACTCAGACTAAGAGCAGTCATCATCCAAGGACCATGTGCTCGATCTGCCTTTGGCAGATTGTTTCTCTCCTTGAGCACTGGAAAGTGCCTTAAGATACATGGGCAGGGCAGGTTTTTAACTCCTGAGCTCTTAAATTAGGGCAGGGAAACTCCACTCTTGATCTGAAGTCTTCCACATGTTAGACCTTCTACCTACAGGTTGAAAGTGTAAGTTTAATTCAGCCAAAGGCAAACCTCCAGATCTGATGTGGGATAATACATGATGTTTGAGCATTCCTGCAGCTCTAGTTCAAGTATCACGGTGCTTTATGATTATCTTAATTGGGTCAAAAGCAGGACAGACATTTCTAAACTGCAATACCAAGTATCTTTGGTTATCACAATCTAATCCCTGCAGGAGGAGTTCCTCTTCTTCCACAAAATATAAAATTCCAGCTACTTACAATCCTGCATAATTGTGAAGATTAGCAGCATATAGGCTAGTCAGAAAGAGTCAGGAGGGTGAAAATGGGAGCAAAGCGGAGCAGCAGACAAGCTGCAGAAGGCCATTCAGCTCCCACCGGTTTTAACGGAACTGCAGGCGTGGACGATCCACAGCCGGTATCTGTGGCTACATACACAGAACAGACCCACAGCAGCACCGCATCACCACCATGTGCCACGGCTGGACAGAGGTTTATGAATCAAGACTAAATAAGCTCTATGTAGGGTGGTATTCAACAATTGTAGCTGAAGGCTCGCCATACATTAATATTTGATGTAGCCTTGTACGTCTATAAATATTTGTTTGTAGCGAATGTTTCGATGTCAGTTTCAGTAAGGGCAAAACCATCACTTTTTAGATGTTATTCTTTGCATTCAGGCTTTAAAAATAAAGAACCTCAAACACCAAGGCTATTTACAGAGCTGCCTCTGGGAGAAGGAGTTTGGAAGATACTTGGACAGATGTAATTAAGTTGTAGAATTTATTTAAAACTGGGCCTGGAAAACTGTCAGAAATCACAATGTAGAAAATAATCTTGTACTAACCAGAGAAGACCTGATACAATAATGGGCCTTTTTCATCTCTGTATTTTATAAATCCAGTAAAACCCCTAGAAAAATATAATAAAGAAATTACTTTTCTTATAATGCTCCCTATCAGTAAAATCTACAATAAAATCAAGATAGCCCAATAAAAGGAAGCAAACTGTGCAATTAAAAAGACAGCAGAAACTAACTTGAAACATTTTGAAGAGCCATAGTCAGGCACGAATGTTCCCCATTTGTCCCTCTTTGTGATTGCTTTTCATCTTTAACATTTTAAGACTTAGAAACATTAAGACAAAAGAAGATATAGCAAAACTAAGATGAGTCATTCAGTCCCAAGTCACAGATTCAGATTTATGAAATGATAAATGACTACCATGCTGGCAGAGATAATGGTTCATAATTAATATGCTACCACCCAGACCTCAGTGCTTTATCTTTAGATAGGGAATCCATAAGCAGAAGAGGTCAGAAATACTCAGGTTTTGATCTTGTTTCTGCCACTGCACCACACTGCAGCTTGGGAAACTGCTTCTTTATTACTGCAGAAAAGCAGCTTTGGCTTTTGACGTCCATCTTGCCTTGGTTGAGACAGAAAAAAAAAAAGAAAGAAAAAAGGCACAAGTTCATACAAACAAAAGCGTGAAGGCTTAAATGGGTGGATAGGGGTCCACTGTATTTCTCTATACACCATCAGACCTAATGGGAAGAGAAACATTTAAACAGAAATCCCATTTCTGATGCTGCCCGGTTGATTTCCAATGACATCAGGATTTCAGTGTCTTCATATAAGGGTAAATGTGAGAAACACAATGGTGCAATAAACCTGAAGACTGTAAATCAAGTAACAACACTGAAGTTTGCAGCCCTTCTGGCTAAGCCTCCATGTACCAGGAGGCAAAATTCCATTCAAGAAGCAGCTGGCATCAAGAAAACCATCTGATACTGTGCTGTTCTGGGAATAACTGACTTACAAATCACCTTTCTTCCCCGAAATAGAATGGAAAACCTAGAAAAGCTGGTCATTTAATGCAGTGTAATATATATGCTCTCAAAGTGAGTTGGCATTCAGAGCTCTGTGCATCCCTAGTTTCCTGTAAAATTTGGCAGCAGTGTCTAACACCCAGCGCATTAGATCTGCCAGTCACTCCTATGACGTTAGTGGAGAACTGAACTGCAATTTAAGCAGAAACAAAAAAAATATTTCATGACATCTTGCAGGGCACAACTAATCCGGTCTCAGGAACTGCTTTGAACACTTACCGGTTCAGACACAAAAATCATTTGCCTGTCCTTTGCTATGATGATGACTGATGATACTTTACTTACCCATCAAAACCTATTACTCACCTCAGGCAAGTAATATTTTGCAAGGCTGAACTAATAACATTACCAAAAAAACCAGCCTCACCTCCAGGAACCTCATCAGTCAGGGACTGAAATGAACTTTCAGAGCCTGCAATGGAATCATACCAATGCCTCAACAGAAAGTGTTAGTAGCCAGGGGCAAGCATTTAACAGCGTGAAGAAGACGTAAGTGCTTTTACTATGTCAGTGAAGAGGGAAAAAAAATTTTTAAAAAATTGAGAATTGAGGAATCCCAGGCTCCACCCATTCTAATGCCTACTAAGTTTTGTTTCTCATGAAAAGAGAGAAAAATTGTAACTACAAAACAAGGAAAATACTGCTCTGAAAGATCAGAGGTTGGAAATGGTCTGGGAAAGGAGAGTGATGCCTTGGGCTTGCAGCATGGGCTGGCACAGACGAGAAGCAAACACTTCTTGTCTTAGCTCTGCTGCAGGACTGCTAAGATAAACTACTTTGGCTTTCAGGAGTTTGCCACATTCATTTGCACAATACAGCCCTTCCAAGGTTCCCCTAAGTACGCATTAATGTACGGATTATGCTTAGGTGGTATTGTGCTGGGAGACAAATAAACAGGCACCATGGCAATGCGACTTAAATCAATTTATAAGATCAGACAGCAATATTGTGAGTTTACTCTAAACCCAGTGGCTGATCCTAGTATTAAGCCCAAACCAGCATTGTAGTTCGTAAGCTGCTCTCCCTCAGTTTCTTGAGACAGTTGTGTCAAAAATACACACACGCACATATTTATTTCAGCTGTTGAAATAAAAGCATCCGCAGAGGCCATGGCTGCTTGCTACGTGAACGCACTTTCTACATGCAAAGCGCCCGTTTTACACACAAACCCATTCCCTGCCCAGCTGACGTGCCAGCCTGTCTGACTGTGAAGGCTGAGAGCGGCGCTGCCTCACTTCTAGTCTAACTATCCCCATCTGGGATCATACTCACTTTGCTACCTTTTCCTTTAGATTTATGTGACATCGTGAAGCCAAGAAGGAAGCAGCCTTTCTCCTTTCTGCTGCAGCAGCTGAACGAGGCACTTGGTGCTACGCTGGAGAGCATTTCAACCTCTTCCAAATACAAGGGGAGGGACGCAAAAGAAGGTACAAAACCTACTTCCGTGTCCACAGAGTTAACGCTTTCTGTTCGGTTACTGAAAGTGAAGAACAGAAGCATATCTTCACTTCATTTTTATAGCTTTCATTAAAGGCGTCTGGTGCGGAGCTGCTTTTCCCCAGCTCTTCATCTCCTCCTGCTTGTGAGGAACGGCGGCTCTGGGGAAGGCATCCAGCCACTGACAAAGCCCTTTGCAAACCTGACACTCAACAGGCTGAGCCAGGAGACCCAGGGATGCCTCCTCGAGGCCTGAGACCGTGACACTGCTAATCCCAGTCTCTGGGAACCACTTGTAACTGCTCTAACACTTGCACACACTAATGAACATCAGCCGGTGCCCCACAGAAATCACACACCACAAAAACTGTCAGTTCAGAAGCAGCTCTGCAGGAGCGACCCAAAACACTCCCTAGAAAGACGCTGGAGCTTCTGCCATTTCTAAATCTGATCCGATTTCTACAACAACAGACTCAAGATATAAATACTTTCCATCGCTTGTAATCAGAACTATTTTCACTCAGAACTTAATGACCTGTAAGGAAGCTGTAAGATTTGTGATTCGAGATAAAGTCAATTTTGTGACAACATAAAAATTGCAGTGCTGGGGGAAAAGTAGTGATTCTTCTAATGGAAAACTAAAAGTTCAGTCACACCACTTACACGTTTAACTAAGACACACAGAATTAATTTTGCAATAAAATATGCTCTTACAGTGGAAGTAGTTAATGAAAACAACCAAGAGAAGCATGCCATTACCCACAGCATTTTGTTGTCCTCCAACATTTTTGACATCTATAATGGCTGCATGTTGGGTGTAGGCTCCCAGATAGACGTTTTAAAGGCACGTCTAATCTCTGCACTAGTTACCTTATTTGCTTCTATTCCGAAGCCACTTTACTACATTTTGAGTATTTTCTGAATACTCGTAATTTTCTGGGTAATAATTAAGGTTGGTTATCTAAATTCCAAACGACTGCTGTTAAGGGTACTAGTCTTAAACTCCAGAACTACCACTACCTACTCCACAAGTTTTTCATGTGTCATACTAACACCAAAAGCAATTGTTCCACGTTGAATAATGCATGTCAAGTACTTAAAAAGAAAAAAAAAGCACACAGAATTGGCATGGCAAGCTTAAAAAATACAAGTAACTGTAGGCTTATCTTTCAAATCCATTTGAAGCTGAAGTCAAGAGGCAGAACCAGCCAGAGTGCCCATATTCTCTGTACATAATTGTGCAACAAAAATTGCAAAACAGATTTTTCTTCTGGTATTTGTTTTCTAAATAGCTTGGTAGAGTATGCAGTCAAATTGTTATTTGCAGATTTAGCATTACTACAGAATGAAGGAATTAAAGTAAAATCTGGCACAGATGGCCATATAAAAACATCCAAACTTCTTTCAATTAAGCATCACATGCCTTCTTTGTGTTAAATACAATGAGAAATTGCAAAAATACTGCTGTCCCTGTTGCAGAAAAGGTTAGGTCAAAAATGAATCTTCTTAGAAAATCATCTGAGTCTGAAAAGTGAAGCGTTTAGTCAAGGAACTAATTAAACAAAAACCTAGAGAAGTACTTTTTCAGATAATACTAAAAAAAGCACAGATTGCACACATACATAAGCCATTTTCCACCTCTCCTTGCCCATCAGAAGTTTCTGCAAGTACAGATGGATTGATACCACCGTCATGAAAGGTGTGCGGGGGAAGAGAATGTGCAAATTTTGTGAGCTATATCACTGTTATTGATCCAACAATGCACTTAAGTATATGCTTAGTCCTATTTGATTTCCTGAAGGATTTTGTGCACTTTGGAGTCTCACTGAGAGCATCTATGCAAGTGCCCAGAACCTCACGCTTTCTTTACTTTGACTGCTTCACCCAACTTTTCACCTTGAAAAGTTATAACCCAAATTTCCAGCTCTTTATAAAAAAAAAAAAAAAAAGGAAAAAAACAATCCTAAATA
>VFFE01007127.1:1685695-1711094 GCA_008921705.1 Burhinus oedicnemus | reverse complement strand
CCCACTCTTTAAAAAATAAAAAAAAAAAAAAAAAAAAAAAGGAAAAAACCTCACCGACAATCCACACAGAAGTACCAGCATTTTCCAAATGTGATTTATAAACATCTTGTGATTTATAAAACAAGGATAAATAAATGATACCTTGGGATCCGATATCCCTGTGTCAGCTTTAGTACACTAAGAGTTACAAACCAGAGTCAAGATGCTATTTTTCTCCAACAATCCCAGTACCATTCCCGATCTTGCCATGCCTGCTCTCTCAACTGAGTGAGCAAAGGCAGCTGCAGACCCTCTCCTGGCATTTCAGAGGCAATTCCTTCTCAATACCCCTTCCGTAGCCAAGGGTGACCCACTGGAAGTACAGAAATCTGCACCTGGTTTCAATAGAAGTGAATGACAACGAAAAGGACTGCTGTAAGGGCCGTGCACTGTTTAAAATAAATATATTTTTAAAAAATACACCTTTATGGGACTGACTTTTTTCCTATGTATTTATTAAGAAAAAATAAATTTAAGTGATCTAGTCCTACACTATCTCATTTGAAAAGTTGCATTATGCCAAACTTACATATATTCTGCCATGGAAGCGGACATAGCTCCAGCACCAACAGGGAAACTGGAGCCCAGGTTTCCGTGCACGGGAGTGGACAGGGCGGAGCTCAGGCTCTTGGCTCCTGCGGCATGCTGCCATCCCTCTCGAGCCATAAAGACATCCTCCAAACACAGCACAGGGGAGAAAGCAGCTACTTAGAGCCACGACAAGGGCATGTGAGTTTAGCACCAACAAGGGAAGTGAAGGCTGAAACTACTGTAGCTCACCCTGTAAATTCACTGCAGCTATTTTCTCCCTGCTCCAGCTCTCTCACCATTCACGTTCCGGCTGCTGGGGACACCATAAAGTAGCATTGTGGGGACTAAATACAGGGAAGCAGTCAAAAAAACCAAACAACAACCCAACAAACCATGTGCAAAGAGAAATGAAAGGGTCGCACAAAGACACGGAGCAGCAGGAATGCAAGGAGCTGCCACATACTGTTTGAAAAGCCATTCTGATGCAGGCTGGAAGACACAGCACATCCCTGCAAACCTTCCAAAACTCCTGTCTCCACCATCCCTACCACAAAGAGATGACTTTTAACAGCAGTGACTGTTTCCGTGCCCGAGATCATCCGATGTGCCAACGGGACCTCAGCTCTGCACCGCCCTGCTTCCAGCCAAACAGCAACACACCAGGAAGCTTTGATCTCCCTCACACCAGTCAAGAACGAACTCTGCTTATGTTGAGGTTTCTTGCTTAAATCTCACGTTTTGTTTGGTTTAAAAGCTACAGCATAAATAGAGTTATCAAAACAAATCCTGTGTGGCTCACAAATAGTGCTTCTACCTCTGTTTGCTTAGATCTACCATGCTTTTATCTCATCATTTAGCTGGATTCAATCAGAAATTAAAAAAAAAAAAACAGGAGATGAGCCAAAAGATGCTAAACCTAGTAATAAAGCACCATTCCTTGGAGGTAAAGTATTTTGCCAATAAGTTGAACCATCCTCTGGAAAGTAATCTGCCAAATTTAGCAAAGCACATCTGCATGCATACCTCACCTGTGGAGCACAGTTAGTGCTACTAATTAGGAAGGATGGGGTTTGGTCAGATCTCTGTTTGCTTCGACTGCTAATTGATTCCACGTGTTGGAGCTTTCAGCTGCCAACCTTCATTAACAAGTAAACATTTGGTCATTTTTCCCCCCAGTCTCTGATCTAATTTTTCAACCTACTGTGCTACCTTCTTCATTCTCCTCTACCTCAAGACAACACACTGCTGGAGGGCTTGACAAAAGGCCGAAATAGATTAAAAATTATAAACTATGGGAGAGCGAGAACGGTGTTTGTCTGGGGAAGGAGAACTGACACTGCAACTCAGGAACCACCTTGTTACTCCACATGATGACTAGAAAGGTCTAGAGGCTGCTGTGGTTCAGCCTGGTTTTCACGCAGTTTAACTATGTTTTTCTGATATTCAAATTGTGCAATTCTGATAATGGGACTTAGGCCTCCAAAACCCTGTCCTGCGCAGAGGTGAAGCATGGACCAGCACAGGAACATGGAACAGACGACACCCCACACCTTCATCCAAGTCTCCATCACCACCCTGGGAGAACCTGATCTCATTCCCCATCTCCCAGTGTCAGGCTTGCAGCCTGCTGCACTTCTCGCCTCTTGAAAAATGCCAGCGTTCATATGGAGAAGGACAAGGGGGTCATACTGAGGCTCTACCCTCAAATTCATATCCCTTCTGCCAATGGAATACATCGCCATACCTAGAAGCGTTTAGACTAAAAGCTTTGCATGAAGATAGAAGTGAGATAAGGGAGAGCCAGACCTTCTCCTGCAGATAAAACAACACAATTTTAAGCCAACCATTAAAAAGTAAAATTGCAGATGCTGTTTTAAATAAATACTAGATGTTACTTTTAATAATCAGGCTAAAGACCCATGTGCCTGCTGCTGCCTTAAACTCCCAGTAAATAAAGAATTGGTGGTAAAACGTACAGACAAAACAGCACGGCTGAGGCAAAGAAAACACGCCCTTGGGCCATGAGAAGTCAGCCGGTCAGGAATCCTCTGCAGAGCACATCTGTTTGTTACCACTCACCCTACTGCAACTTAACTTATTATGGCAATAAAAACCACTAAGGCAAGATAAATTAACTCTGGCCAAGAAAAATGGAACCGGCCCTGCACAATCTGCCCAGCAGTTGTACCCAGTTGTACTGGGCAGCTCAAATTCAGGCTCCATTTCCACCTCTGTACTCACAATGAATTACAATTTATTTCACACGCATTCAGCCTTAATGGGATTATTTGCGATGTAAGGTGCAATCGATTTTAGGCCAAAACTAGAGCACAGAGGCCAAAAATGTCCTGCATTTTAATTGCATCTGTAATTACTTTGTAAGACTACAATCCAGCAAACTACCCTGGGGACTCTTTACTAATTATTACTACACCGCCGAGTAGAAATACTCACTGAGGAAAAGACTGTCCCCACCCTCAAAAATATATAATCTATATAGATGGGACAAGGAAGAGCAGGGAAGCAAAACACTGATGCTAACGAGACCACGTCAGACTGCTGTTAATTGCTGCGTGGCAAGGAGAGTTTGCAGCATCAAGTACCCGTTTTCTCTCCTTTTACTTCTGTTTTAGAATATAATAAGACATGAACCAGAGAAGTCTTACACAATCTAGCACAAAAGATTGGAGCTCTTTATCCCTTAATCCCAATTACAGACCAACGGGGGTATGTTTTTGTTTCTTTTTTAAACTTATCTAGGTGATATTTGAATAAATTAGAGTAAATGTTTTCATATTAAAAATCTAATCCAATTCCTTGTGGCACCAAGTGTCAATAAAACTGTCCTAATCCCTTCCTTCTGAACACCAAACATCATTAAGATTGTCCCATACCAATCTTCACCCGCAGCACTGATCAATACTTTTAGAGTATTATATTTATCCCTCTATTTATCTGGCATTGGCCTTCCCTCTGTTCATAAAATCTTGATGTCATTACTTATAGTCTCTGAATTTGCTGTCAGAAAGTTTGAGGTTTTTTTCAGTCATGTAAAAAAAATATCTCTATTTTCAAACTTGAATCTCTCTGGTTTTGGGTGGGTCTCCAGGATCTCTTTCTATTGCACTGTGTACTTATATATTTTTTTAATATTTTTGAGTTTTCACACTCCTAAGAAGTTTCCACTGGAGCTGGGACCGGGGCTGGATAACCCCGATTTTCTCAACCACCTCTTGTGGACCCATTAGAAACGGGCAAAAACCCCACCCCAGAAACTCTAAGTATTTTATAATTTTGCTCTGCAGCCCGTGAACAACCTCAACTCGCCTTCCAAACGCGGCCTTAGCCGAGCTTTACAGTGGACTTTCCCCTTTATAGTGGTTTAAAACACACTTTCCCCACCCAACTGGGCGCTCTAAGGCGAGGGGATCCCTGAGGGGTTTCCTCAGCACCCAGCGGGGAGGAGACCCCCGGAGACGGGCCCGTCCTCCCCGGGGACCGAGCCGTGACGGGACGCGGGGCTGCCCCTTACCACAGAGGCGCCATTTCCCCTCACAGACCCCGGGGCCGAGACGGGCCGGGCCGCGAACGGCGAAGCGAAGCGGCCCGGCCCGTCTCGGCCCCGCCGCCGCCCCCCGCCACAAGATGGCGGCCGCCGGCTTCCCGCGCTCCCGCCATCCCCCCCCGCCGCCCCACTCACCCGGGCCCGGCTGCCCGGTGCCTCTCGCGTACCGGGGCTTTTTCTCTTTAACTCCGGCAACAATTAGTGCCCCGGCGGTCCCGCGGGAGGGCGGAGCGCATGCGCGGCGGTCCCGCTCCCCGGCGGTCCCGGCAGCGGCCCCGGCCCCGGCTGAGGCGGCGCTGGGGGCAGGGCGGGAGAGGGGAACTGGGATGGGGACGGGACCGGGACTGGGACGGGGATGAACTGGGACACGGATGAACTGGGACACGGATGAACTGGGACGGGGCTGGCGCTGGGATGGCTGGCACTGGAATGTGACGGGGCACTGGGTTGGGACTGGGACGAACTGGGACAGGCAGGTACTGGGATGGGGCTGGCACTGAGATAGGCAGGCACTGGGCTGGGGACTGGGCACTGGAGATGGGGCTGAACCGGGATGGGGCTGCCACTGGGATAGGCAGGCACTGGGGTGGGGACTGGGCACTGGGATGGGGCTGAACTGGGATGGGGCTGGCACTGGGATGGCTGACGCTGGCACAGACAGGGAATGGGATGGGACTGGGTACTGGGATGGGCTGGCACTGGGACAGGGATGAACTGGGATGGGGCTGGCACTTGGACAGCGAGACACTGGGGTGGGGATGAACTGGGACAGGCAGGTACTGGGACAGGCTGGCACTGAGATGGGGTTGGCACTGGGATGGGGAGGTATTGGGACAGGTAGGCACTGGAATAGCTGGTACCAGGACAGGCGGGCACTGGGACAAAGCTGACACTGGGACAGGCAGACACTGCGATGGGAATGAACTGGGACAGGGCTGGCATGGGGACAGAGAGGGACTGGGATGGGGATGAACTGGGAGAGGCAGGCACTGGGATGGGGCTGACACCGGGATGGGGATGAACTGGGAGAGGCAGGCACTGGGATGGGGCTGGCACTGGGATGGGGATAAACTGGGACAGGACCAGTGGCAGTCATGGGTCCCTGGGGGCACAGCCCCATGCCCGGTGCGGCTCTCCATGAGCTGGCTGGGGACAACGCCTGGGCGCGTCCCTGGGGTGTTAGGGCAGATTCACGGAGATTTGGGAAACGGAGATGTGAATCGCTATTGCCGCTGGCAGCCAGCAGCCCGTGACGGGCCGCTCCATCCCGCTGCCTCCCTCGCCGATGGTTAATATAAAATATTTCCCCCTCTTCTCTGCATTTGTTAAACTTGTTTTTCTTCTCATCTGGGAATGTTATTTTCCTTTGTATTTGAATTTTGAAACAATAAAAGAACTGGTGGTAGGTTTTTTAACGACGCTTTGGGGTTTTTTTGCCACGGGTAAGCGAGGAAGGAGCACAAGCAGGCCCCAAGCTGTGACAACTTAAATGGAATGGGATTTCAGGAAAATAATAAATGAGATCTGAAATGGCTCATTTGAAATACACATCATAATATTCTTCATCCCTCGAGTGAGGCACATAAAATACTCGTCTTTAAGATTAGTCAGAAAACAAATACATTTCTCACCTCATCTGCGTCAACAAGTTCCAGCTAAAAACCCCAATTCTGCAGACACTCCCGGCCAGCGTTTCAGCGCTCGCTGGGACCAGGTTTACCTGCTTGGTCCAGGGGACAGTGAGGAGCCCAAAGAGTTATAAATAGCTAAACTATCCATGTTTATTTAGACCCATAATTTGGTTTTACTTGCGCTATTTTAAGTTTTCTTGAAAAATCCCTATTTCAGGACTTCTCACCCTTTTGTCTCCCTGCTTTGACTGATCATTTCCGGACGGAGCCCGCCCCATGCCTGCCAAAGGAGTCAATCCTTTCCCTCCCCAGAGCTCACGTACAGGTTGCATTTCCCCTGTGAGCTGGGTCTCCCAACCCTAAATCAGATTTTAGGACTTTTTTTCAGTGCATCTGGGTAGGAATCTCCATCCTAAACCTGGCTTCTCTCTTGTATTTAATTATTCAAACAGAAATATTGCTTGGAAATACTGGCAGAACTATTGCAGACGCTCCACTGATTCTTCCTCTCCGGCCATGCGCTATTATTATTATTTTATATTATTCTTATTACCATTATTGCACTGGCTTCATGACTGCTGCTGGTTAAGTTCCTGCGGTCTCAGGAGCCCCTGGTGCAGCAACTCCAGCCTGGGAAACACGAAGTGCCAGCACCGGTGAGCTGCATGAGCCGAAGGTTTTGATGCAAAATCTACACTTTTCTGCAAAATTAGGCTCACTCAGCAATGTTCAGACACCCGTGGGACAGAAACAAAGAGCAGGGACCCAGCTGAGGCACGTTGCATTGCTGGTGGCAGAGGGGTGCTGGGCACGGTGACCCACGCCACTGCAGAGACCTGGGGCAATCGCTGCCCTGCCGTGGGGGGCACCTAGGATGCTTCAGCCTCGTTGTCGGGAATAAGATGTCCCAGAATATCCTTATCCTGGAAATTCCTGATACCGGAAATTCCTGCTCCCACATCCCAGGCCATGCATCTGGTGCAAAAAGGTACCTGGTCTGAAGACAGTCCCGCATGGTGTTCCCCAGGGCTCAGTGCTGGGGCTGGTTCTCTTCAATATCTTTATCAATGACCTAGAGGGGATCAAGAGCACCTGCAATAAGTTGACACTGAGTTGGGTGGGAGTGTCAACCTGCGGGAGGGTAGGATGGCCCTACTGAGGGGTCTGGACAGACTGGATCGATGGGCTGAGGCCAATGGTGTGAGGTTCAATGAGGCCAAGCGCCAGGTCCTGCACTTGGGTCACAACAACCCCATGAACGCTACAGGCTTGGGGAAGAGTGGCTGGAAAGCTGCCTGGCAGAAAAGGACCTGGAGGTGTTGGTCAACAGCCGGCTGAACATGAGCCAGCAGTGTGCCCAGGTGGCCCAGAAGGCCAACAGCATCCTGGCCTGGATCAGCAATACTGTGGCCAGCAGGACTGGGGCAGTGATTGTCCCCCTGTCCTCAGCACTGGTGAGACCCCACCTCGAATAGTGTGTCCAGTTTTGGGCCCCTCACCACAAGAAAGACATTGAGGGGCTGGAGCGTGTCCAGAGAAGGACAAGGAAGCTGGTGAGGGGTCTGGAGCACAAGTCTTGTGAGGAGTGGCTGAGGGAACTGGGGTTGTTCAGCCTGGAGAAGAGGAGGCTGAGGGGAGACCTTCTCGCTCTCTACAACTACCTGAAAGGAGGGTGTAGCGAGGGGGTAGTCGGTCTCTTCTCCCAAGTAAGAGGCGATAGGACAAGAGGAAATGGCCTCAAGTTGTGCCAGGGGAGGTTTAGGATGGATATTAGGAAGAATTTCTTCACCGAAAGGGTCATCAAGCCTTGGAACAGGCTGCCCAGGGAAGTGGTGGAGTCGCCATCCCTGGAGGTATTTAACAGACGGGTAGACATGGTGCTGAGGGACATGGGTTAGTGGTAACTTGGCAGTGTTAGGTTGATGGTTGGACTCGATGATCTTAAAGGTCTGTTCCAAGCTAGATGATTCCATGATTCTATGACCGGGGAAGATGCACCCGCTCACAGGGCGTTTGCCCTTCCCTGGGTCTTTCCCTACACCGGGCAGTGAAGCATCGCAGCGCTCCTGCAAAGGGAGGGTGGGGGAGTGGTGATGCCCATCACCCTGAGAACAGACAGACCCGAGTCAATATTTCCATCCTACAGGTAGGGAAACGGAGGCAGGCTCTGTGCAGGCAGTGCGCGGAGCCGTCACGTCATCCCTGCCCCTCCGAGGCACCGGGGATTACGCAGCAAAAGGAGAAGGTGCCATGGAAATGTCTGCGTTCCTATTTTTTCCTGCTTTCCAGACATGCCTCAAATAGTTTCCCTTTTCTCTTGAACAAAACATTGAGCAAGGGCGGAATGAGGAAAGAAAAAAAAAAAGAGAGACTACCGATGTGCTCGCTTCCAGCGCCATCCTGCCACATGCCACCTTCCAAAGCTGCCAAATTCAGATAAAAATTTAGCATAACGCAGCCAAAATGCTTGGGAAAGTGGCTCCTCTCACCTGGATTACAGGGGGCTATTTTCTCCCATGGAGGCCAGCTCTGCGCGAACCGCAGCATCCCCCAAGCCGGAGCTGCTGGGCAAAATGCTTTTTGATTTTCAGCGCTGCTGTTTTGCCTTTTTAAAACACCAGTTGCTGGGCATTTGGGGACAGTGAGTGGATCTGCCACCCCCTGGGCTTGAGACCTCGCGGTGCTCAAGGGCTTTGCAGCCCAAAGCAGCTCTCGGGGCAGGGAAGGGACAAACGTGCTGGGGGGTTGGTGATGGAGGGGCGGTGGGTGCAACGCTGAGCTCTCTGGATGAGACCTGGAGCATCCCAGGCACCAGAGCATCTCAGCCATCAGCAGCCTGTGGGGATATTTCAGTCCTGGAAAAAAAGCAGAGATGCTGGGATCACAGCCAAGACGGGGACACAGGGACAAGGAGAGGTTTGCAGACTCCCAGGCCAGCCCACAGAGCCCACCAGCACCCTCAGGCAGAGAGGCTGAAGGCAACAACCATCATCATCTCAGCCTCCAACTGGGGACACTGGGCTGCAACGGGTGCAACGGCTGTTTCCTTGTAGGAGCCCATTCCCATGCAGCCCCCAGCCAGAGCAGGGCACAGGGGACAAGGAGGCTGCAGGGAACCCATGGTGGTGGCTGGAGTCACAGAATGCTTTAGGTTGGAAGGGACCTTAAAGACCATCTAGTTCCACCATCTTGCCATGGGCAGGGACACCTCCCACTAGACCTGGTTGCTCAAAGCCCCGTCCAACCTGGCCTTGAACACCTCCAGGGATGGGGCAGCCACAGCTTCTCTGGGCAACCTGGGCCAGTGTCTCACCACCCTCACAGTCAACAATTTCTTCCTAACACCTAACCTAAATCTCCCCTCTTTCAGTTTAAAACCATTCCCCCTCATCCTGTGGCTCCACTCCCTGATCCAGAGTCCCTCCCCAGCTTCCCTGGAGCCCCTTTAGGGACTGGAAGGGGCTCTAAGGTCTCCCTGGAGCCTTCTCTTCTCCAGGCTGAACACCCCCAACTCTCTCAGCCTGTCCTCACAGCAGAGGGGCTCCAGCCCTCGGAGCATCTCCGTGGCCTCCTTTGGCCCTGCTCCAACAGGTCCATGTCCTTCTGCTGTTGGTGGCCCCAGAGCTGGAGGCAGCACTGCAGGGGGGTCTCCCCAGAGCGGAGCAGAGGGGCAGAATCCCCTCCCTCGCCCTGCTGGCCACGCTGCTGGGGATGCAGCCCAGGATGCGGGTGGCTTTCTGGGCTGTGAGCGCCCATTGCCGGCTCATGTTGAGCTTCTCATCCACCAGCACCCCCAAGTCCTTCTCCTCAGGGCTGCTCTCAATTGCTCACCCTACAGAGCCAGGAGGTGGAGGAAATAATGCCTTTTATTTTCTTAATACAAACTTCTATACCTTCTGTAAACAGCAGCGGCAACCCCTTTCATGTGCTAAATCCCACTTTAAAGCTCGGTTGCTAAAGGCTGCCTTAGCCGCCTGCCTTCAGGGCAGAGGAAGAAAGCCCCAGCCCAGGTGCACAGAGGGACCATGGTGAGGGCGTTGGAGCTCGCTTTGCTCAGCAGCTCAGCGCATTTGGGGACAGCTATCACCTGCCTGCCACATCCACCCCATGGGAGCACCACCAGGTCCCCCCCCAAGAGCAGGATGCATGGGGACACAGCCCCGACTGAGCAACTTGCTGGTCCTGCTGCCAGCACTGGGACCTTCCTGCAGGAAGGCACTGGGGTACTGGATGCCCAAGGCAGGGCCATAGCCCAGAGCTGGGACGAGGGTTTAATTTTTCACCTTCCTAATGGTTGCAGCTGATGAAGTCTCCTCTTCAGGATGTCACTCTGCCCCCGTCGTTCCTACCACATCCTTTCTGAGCGGGTACCCAGCATGAACTGTAGCTACATCATAGGCGTGTGGTGGCACAGCCGGGTTCCTGGCTTTGTAACTTCACGTGAGCAACCAGAGATGTGGCAACCTCGAGCCAGCCAAACGCAAAAGGACTCGGCCGGCTGAGAAAGCAGCTTGCCCTGGGAATGGGGGTGATGTTGCTGCTGGGGTCACTCCAGCCCCTTCTTAGATCTGGGCCCATTTAGGGGTAAACCAAAGAACAGGAGGACGCAGAGCTGAATCGTAGCACGTGCTTAAGCACAGCGTTCGTGTCGAGCATGAAAAGAATCCCAGGTGTTCACTGGGGTTACTCATCTTGAAAAAAATCCAGCCGGATCACAGCCTCGGAGCAAGGTTTGTTGAGGTAGCGGGAGCCTGGAGTGTGGGTAAGCAACCCCGAGCTTTGAAGAAGGCCCTGTTAGGTGACCAAATTCATGCTCAAGTGGAGAAGAGCACTTCCAAATGGATGCTCTAGGTGCATCTTTAAATACTTAAGTGAATTTGTTAAGAGCTGCCCCTGTAGGGATAAGCCAAAGGATCCTCCTGATACAGAAGCAGAGACTTGGGCAAACAGGCGCTGATCTCAGGCTGCCCAACTCTCAAATGTCTTTTTGATTTAAAACAAACAAACAAAAAAAACCCCCACACTTGTTTTTTCCACCCCTCAATAATTTGCTTGCAACAATCAATCCCCTACTTAGAAAAAGGCAGGAGCGAAAGCAGGGAACTTGCAATGAATTATACCAAAAAACCTCCCCGCAGGGCAGGTGCTGGCCCGAGGGGCTCGCACACGCAGCCTCGAAGGATTTTTGGTTTTCCCTGTTGCGGAGAACACCCCGTACTGCACCCAATGAAAATTTACACCTCAGCCAAAAGTCTTCCACGTGCCTCCGTCTCCAAAGGCCCATCTTCAGGAATTTAGAGATGAAGTGTTTCTCCCAAAGGCCTCGCTAGAACCACGCTCACTTCATTAGGAGCAGCCTTGGCAGCAAAAGCCGGAGTCACTTTTTAAAGTCTTAGCCCAGACTTTATCATTTGCAGATTTTCTTAAAGGTATTTTTAAGCTAATTACACCCTATTGGCAAACATCTTGCCTAGCCTGGCTTGTTTCTGTACTAAGACTAAGCGGCAAAAGGGATTAGAAGTGTTATTATGAGAGCCTAAGATGTTCAAGCACTAAATATATATAGCTGAAAAAGGCTTTTCCTTCTAAAGCAGTTAAATACCACTTCCGCAGCGCTTTCTCATGCTGCTGTAGTAATATGACATTTGATAAAGTCTGAGCCACTCACCAAGCCCTGACCCTTCTTAAACTCTACGGAAACATTTCGTGTTGAAAGCAACTCTTATCATCTCTCGCCCTTTCATCTTTTTAATATGGCAGTACGAGTTTCAAATGATCAAATTATAAGGAATTACTCACACCTATGAAGATGACATCTAGCTGTAAGAACTGCCGTTTCAAGTATTGTCAGCAGTTTGAAATTTGCTAAAGAAAAGTTTTTGATAAAGCCATAACTAACCTTTTTTTTTTTTCCCCCAGACCAAGTAAGAACTCACAAAATATGTTTTGCCTTTTAGTTTTCGGAATGTTGCTGGCAGGCAGAGCAGGGTGCTGGGGACGTCAGTTCTTCACTCAAAACCACCCATGCAACAGAAGAGCTCGTAGAAAGTTCAGTTGGAGCAATTTGCTAGTGGCCCAAGTCTAAAATTGGGATATTATTCAGGAATATCTACAAAATTCCTGCTGGAAGCTGCCTGCCTTCCTCCCCATGTCTGCGGGGATGCTGGGGACAGGCCAGCAGAGCAGCCCCCACCGCTCTCGGTGTGTCCAAGCCCAGAGCTCCTCAGAAGCACGTCCTGATTCCACCCCCAAGCACAGGTGTTTTATTAGAGGAAAAACTCTGGGAAAACATGCTGAGAAGAGAAAAGCTGAGGCTCCAGCCTCAACTCCGCATTGCTCTGGGTGTAGGGAGAGAAGCCAGACTGGGAAAGCAAGCGCTAGGGAATTTCAGTTAGATGGCAGAGCCCTCCCGGACACTGGGAATTCAGAGCAGATGGGGTTTCTGTACAGGAGCTCCCCTCCAGGAAAGGGCCATACATGGACTGAACCTTCAATCCATGACTGGAAACCCCCAAGCTACAACTCCCCCTGCATTTTGGGGGGACATTAAGCCAAAGACCGGCTGCTGCCCAGAGCAAAGGCTGGATCATGCTATCGAAGTCTGTAACGTCCCCGTCCTGCTGGGGTCAGACTGACACCTTCCTGTTTATACTAAGTGACAGTTCATGACTGAAATCCCAAACTCACAATCAGGGCTCATGAAATCAAAGAAGAACCAGAAGTAAACAGCTGGGACGGCTTCGCGTTCTCCTGCTGCGTGTGCTAGGCTAGAACACCTGTAAAAGCATCGTGCTTCTTCCCTCTTCATTTCCCAAAGGTACTGTCAGAAAGGCCAACGGTGTGAAAGAGGAAACAATTGAACCGATGATCTACAGAATAAAGCAAAAAGCAGAAAACGCACGCTTTCCGTGCCAGCCACGCTTACCTCCAGCGTCAGCTGTACAACGTGTAAAATGTTGTGGGACAAACCATGATTTCAGTTGACTTGAGTCGAGTGAGTCAAGTGGGTGAAAAATTTTCTTCCCTGTGTTATGGAAGCTGAAGCTCACTACGTTTCATTGGTACAGACAGTGGCAAACAGGCTTTTCACCCTCCTTATTGCTGCTGGTTCATTTTCCTGTAGTCGTCGTCTTATTGCAGTGTTAAGTCTCCAAACAACACAATAAGTGTTTCTAAAGAACTGAGTTATTTTAACGGGATTGTATTTGAGCATCCTGACTACATTTAATATTAAGTGGCTTTCTAAACCCAGAACCCATTCGCTGTGAGTAACTCTTCTGCAAGTTCAAGCTTACACCAATCGATACCAACCAGTAACAATCACAACACAACTTCATGGAACCACCACCAAATGTCATCAAGCAAAAATAGTCTTTATTCAAATCTCATGGAAACAGGAATCACTGTACTTTGCAAGACAGGGAAAAATAAAATAAAAAAATTTAATATAAAACAAGGATATTGTCACAATACCAGAATATGGAACTATACTTCTTTTCCCTATGGATTACTGCAAGTACCTATTTTTTTTTTTCCCTTCTGACTGTGCTATTCACAACTTTGTAAGTCCAAAAAATATGAAACAAAAGTAGTATGAAACTTAAGACTTAGCACTTTCACTAGATGGCATACATCAAAGGGCATCAATTCAAGGGCAAAGACTGCTGAAGCCGTCATACCTACCTATCGGTCATCACTGCAATCTCGGGAACGCACCAAGGTGCAGTGCTCATTCTCTGTAAGGCTCTTCTCGGAAAACAGGGCAATTTTGGTGCTCCAGGAAGAGTTATATTTAAAGAGCACCTTGCTACAAGAATAGAAAATGAGCTGAACAGCCTTGCACCGGAGAGCATTGCAGGGAGGGAGCACTGCAGTTAACAATGAGAGACATACCATCAAGGTTGTTAAAAATATACAGCATCGACATGTTTTCTACTTCAATCACTTGTGCTACAACTACTAAACATGTACAAAAGACTTCTCTGACTATTCCAAGTGTGGTTGCAGCAAGGTTAGGATCTGGAACGAGACCTTGACCGCGATCGGGAGTGTGACCTAGAGGCAGACCTAGATCTAGACTTGGACCGGGACCTAGGCTTGGAGACAGATTTAGACCTGGAACGAGAAGCTGATTTGACATTTGGTTTTGACTTGGAAATTGACCTAGACCTGGAGCGAGACACCCGACGTGCGGCTGCATCCGCACCCTCACCTTTTGCCTCCTTTCTGTCAGAATCTGATTTTAGATGCTCCTTGTCTTTGGAGGCTGACCTGGACCGCTCGTGGCTGTCCTTCCTTTTCTTCTTGCTACTTGGTTTGCTGTCTCGCTTGCTGCGCCTCTTGCTTTTCTCACTCTTGCTGCGGCTCCTGCTTCTACTTCTGCTGTCATCCCTGCTTCTCTTCCTACTTTTCCTTTTATCCTTACTGTGGCTCCTGCTCCTACTCTCATCCCTGCTCTTGCTCCTGCTTCTAACTTTGCTAATGCTCTTCTCCCTGTCTTTGCTTCTACTCTTCTCCTTGCTCCTACTCCTCATGCTCTCCCTCGTCTCTCCCCTGTCCTTACTCCCACTCCTGCTCCTGCTCTTTTCCTTGCTGCGGCTCCTGCTCTTTGCTCTCTCATCACTGTTATGGAGAGCGCCCTCAGATTTATCTTTACTTTTGTTTCGGGACTTCTCTGCACTCCTGCTGCGGCTCCTACTTTTATCCTCTTTACTTGGAGTCCTGCTTTTCTCTTTTTGGCCTCTGCTACGGCTCTTGCTTCGACTACGGCTCTTGCTTCTGGAACGGGACACAGACCTGAAAGCGCAAAGGCAACAGACAGCTCCACTTTAGTGCGGCTTGGATTTGACTAGCGCTTAAATAGTGTGCATAATATGGTAGGGAAAAGAAAAGACAAACAGCGTTCCTACTGCAAATTTAGGAGGATGCTTCTCATTTAAGTGGGTAGCCCCCATTTCTTCCACCACAAAGACATACCTGGATCTTGATCTACTCTTGGAGCGACTACTACTGGCACTGCGGCTCCTGCTCTTATGAGAATGTCTGCTTCGAGAGCGAGACCTGGAAGAAAATCAATCAGGTTAATGTTAGCACGTGTCCACGGAGAGCTTGTGATCCCCTGGTCCCCTGTAGGTAAAACCCCGCTGTATTAAAGCACCTTTCAAGCAGCTGAATGGCGAGAGCATTACACAATAAAGTTACAGAGTACCCTTCTCCCCACTGCTCATCCCCTGCTGCCATGTCTGGAGGCAAGCAGGGCTCCTAATCTGGAAGAAAATATGCAACCTTATTTAAGACAAGGAAGTGAGAATCACTTTCCCAATCAAGTCAGAGTTTGACGACAGTAAGGCATTAGGATAAAGCTTTGACTTCAGGCTTGGAATGCATAAGCAAGCTGTTCGATGAACAGTAGAAGTTTGCCTGAGTTTTCTTGCAACAACAAGTTCTGCCTCAGAATGGAAAAGGGAAAATACTTGGTGTTGCACGCTGAAGCAGTTCTCTCAATCATACAACAAAAGCAGCAAATCTCTAAGAAACAGGGAACGGGTGGGGGTTTCCAAGCTGAGAAAGAACTGTTAGTCCTGGCGCACACAGCAGAACACGGTGTTCAGAGGCAACGTGCTAAAAGCACCTCCTGTTTCATTCTGTACGCACAGCTCCACCTGCCACGCAGCCTTCTCCTGCAAGCCAGCAAGGACTAGGGACTTGATGCAGCTGGGGAAGAACAGTAGCACGCTGCCGGGCATTTAGCTAGCAGATACACACCTTCACCAAGGAAGACACCTCTGAACAGAGGCCTCGTTTCCCTTGGTTACTTCCAGGTAACGAATAAAGTCTCAAAAACTTCATTTATTGAGAACTCTGAACTCTTCCCAAGGTGTTTTGGAACTTGCCGTATATTCATGTAATTGCAGCTAGATTCAGCCTGAGCTACATTATAAAGAGACATACCTCGAATGGCTTCGACTTCTGGAGTAAGAGCGGCGCCGTCTCGATCCAGGTCTGTCTTCCACTAATCTAATCTTTCTGCCATTTACTTCTGTCCCGTCCAGCTTTTCAAGGGCTCTTTTCATGTCAGAATAGGATTTGAACTCAATCACACCTTCATTTTTCCTTCCTTTGTGTGCATCTGCATATGTCACTTCCCCTGCCTGACGCATATAATCCTAGAGGGAGAGGATAGAATAACCATTGCCTCAAATCCAGAGTCAGGCTTCCAGGCTGACCCTGTTCATTTCTGCAACGACGCTCACTTAGCCTCTTCTATTCACACGGACGTCAGCAAGGGTTTTAACCAAACAGCGTTTGCAGCGCTAATGCCAAGGTTTCTGAGCAAGCCAAATAACACACTACCATTTCACAGAGTTTGTGTGATTAGAACCAAGGTGGTGTTGATAGTTTTGAGCCAAACAATAATTTAAGGTCTCCCATCTCAAGTCTAATATCAAATACGCTCTGGACTATGATAAGTTTCAAATTCCAAAAGCTATTAAAGAAATAAAATGCTTGCGCTCTAAATCATGTTTTCAAAGGTAACTGGGGACAGGTGACAAACTTAGAGGTCGAAGATGAAGAGGCAAGAAGACTACAGGCAAGCAGATCTCCCTTCATCCTCCACCTAGGTAACACATCTCATTCTGCTGGAAGAAATCCCTGCACAAGTAAAAGCTCAACTCCTTTTCCCACTTCATGCTTCCTGGCTTCTCTGTTTCAATTACTAAACAGCTCTGTTTATCAGGGAGGGCCATTCTGTCCCGCTTCAAGCAAGCCATCAGACAGGGCCATCTTTCAGCCACTGCGGACCCTGGCTGCAATGGAAACGGGGCACAGAACTCCGGTTCAGTCTGGTTTCAACCCCAGCTACTCCCATCTTAAAGTACACTGAAATAAAAGCTATTAAAAAAAAAGCAATGCATCCAGTCGAGGATTAATCATGCCATGCTCTACTTACAATTCTTAATACCAGAAGCAAAGACAAGCTATTGACGGTGTGAAGCATTAACAACAAAAGACATTTGAAGAATCTCAGTACGTACCTGAACTAGTGTTACATATTCAATTACAGACCAGTTTCTACTACGTCAAAGTTTGTTTAGAACAAATTTTACACATCCTTAAGAGAGAACCATAAAAGACAGCGTTCCTGTAAGAACAAGTGTTTTAACCATTGCTGCTAAGTTTGGTAAGGAAACACTACCTTTTGGCAGCTACTAGTGAAATTCCGCTCCCTGTCCTGCCCCCCATCCATGATGCAGATAATCACGAGCCAACGCTTCACCTCCGGCGTACTTGGAGGTACTGTGGGCTACACAGTGTTAATCAACGCTTCTACTGCCGACAATCACCTTCTGCTCCTTCGGACCTTGAGCAAATACTAGCTTTTGGCAGAGGTTTTGCATGATTGCTCATTCTGGAAGCATCCTTTCCCTGAAACTCTCTTTAAAAAAGCTTTACATGGGGTGGAAATTCTTAACAGAGGCTGTGCAAGAAGGATGCTATCGTTTCCAAATAGCTCTAACACCTTACAAGTCGGTGAGTTAAATCCAAAGCGACAAGGGTGAACTCCTCCATCTCTAGTGAATCCTACTGCTGGCATGATTAAAGTCTGTTTTGACAAGGCTTAGGATGAGATAAAACACATCTGTACGTGACGTTGGTTTGTGTTAAGGAAAAAAGTTATTCTCCCACCGTACAGTGACACCAAATCTGCCGGTGCAACCCCGAACATTAATGATTTCATATATGCAAATACACTTCCGTATTGACTTCATGAGTGTACTACTTCCAAAATTTACTTGTATGCATACGAGCACACAGACTTATTAACAAGGTGGAGTCAAGAACACAGGTGTACACCGTTTTTCCTTGTTGAAAAGGAAGCTAACTTTATTACCCTTTGTGCTCTTTACTAGAGAGAGGGTAAAGAAAGGGGCCCCATACCTTAAGATCTTGCCAACTGCAGCGGCTTGACAAATTTTCCACAATCAATCTGTATTCTGTACGGGTCGGAGGACCGTACTTATCTCTTCCGCTTCTTCTATAACCATATCCACCTTTAGGAGGTGACAAGCAGACAGCAGTACTTCAACTAGGGAAATGGAGCGCTCGCTCTACATCCCGGACGAAAACTGTTCTGCCCCGTATGATCGCAAATACATTAAAAATTCACCCACCCGCCAGTCTAAATTCGATCCCCCTTGTATAAAAGGTTGCAAATAGCCAAAGCATTAAAAAAAAAAAAATATTTACTACAAGCACATAATTTAAACAATGCACGTAGTTATAATTAGGCTAAAATTAACATGCAATTAAATTTAAGTTATTTTTAAAACAGTTTGAAAGAAGAAACCGAATTAAGCCAGTTTACTAATGTTACTTACGTTGCTTAAAGGTTTTCTGAATATCTGACATGAATAAAGCTTTTCAGGCACCTATTTCAGATTAATCTCATCTGTCTCTAACCCTTGGGGTCCTCACCACCCAGGTCTAATGGGAAAAGGTTGCGGTCGTCACATGGCTTCCTTTTTTTTGGTCAGCCAAGGGCCACAAAGGTCAAAGAGCCACTCATGGAAAGGTAACCCAAGGTCAGCAAATGGAACAGGCAGTCATCTTAGCCTCAAAGGACTCTTTTAATTAAAACATTGAGGTCTTTGTTAAGTCTATGTTAAACATCACATTGCAAATAAACCATTCAAATAGTTAAACGAAATGATAATAATAAAAATGGTACAAGAAATTGTGTTTATTAATTTATCAATTAAAATAGTTTAATACAACAAACAAGTTAATAAATATTCAGATGAACAGTTACATTTACAGTTACAGAGCACTAGTCACAACTTCATATAATTTTCTTTTAAAATTACTTTTTTTTTTTTTTAAATGTGAAAAAAAATGTTTTATTTAAAATAAGTCACGGATACAAATGCATGTTAGTGCTTACTGCGTCCAGAACCGTAACTGCTGTCACGACGTGGGCCTCTGGCATGCTCAACGATCACTCTCTCCCCACAAAGATCTTTACCATTGAGCTCATAAACAGCATCATCTGCATCTCGCAGATCATCAAACTCAACAAAGCCGTACCTAGAGAGAGGGAGAGAAAAGGAATCACTCGGAAAGAACTGAACCCAAGGTATGTGTGCTCAAAGACAACTCGTGTCCCCTGGCAGGTTTCCGCAGAGCCCGAAGAGCGTGTCTCTACATACTGCCCTTTCAACCAACATCGGCTGCAACCTCCTGAAGGCCACCTAAGGGTTCAAGGCCATGAGCACTACCCCTGCAAACCCACTAAATATGGTACTGTGCTGCACCATATTCAAGAAATAATTCAATAAATTTGCCCAAGAGCAGTGAGGCTAAAATTGCATTTGACAGATGTTGCAGTATCTATGTTCCACAGATTAGGATTTATCCTGATTTTTGAAGATTCCTGGGTTCATTCCTGGTTCTATTAGGAAGCTGCCTTAATTCCTACACTTCAAATGGAAATACTTGTTCATCTCCGTAAACACAAGTGGTCTGTACACCCTGCACGAAGATCCAACAAGAAATAAAATACAAAGGCAGGCCAGGAAAAGGGATTTTGTTTTAATCAGACTCATTTTACTCTTGACTGTGGACAGCACTGATGGTTTAAGTAAGAAAAGGAACATGCTCAGGCAACAGGACAGATCTTCCACCTGATGAGATACCTGCAGCTTCCCACGTACCGCTTGAGAAAGTGTTTTATGCCCACTAAGTTTCCAATGGCCTCACATTTCAGAGAGCACGATGAGTCCAAACCTTGTTAAGGGACTTAAGAAAATGCAGCAACAGTAACGAGGAACAAGTTCCCTGGGCAAACGAGGAGTCCCCCTGCAGCCAAGAGGCCTTGCAAGGGCAGCAGAGGGTGCAGGTCCGGAGAAGAACAAAGTTTTGTGTTTGGACACATCTGCTGCACTAGCCTTGCTCACGACTCAGAAGTCACGGGCAGATCAAGCACAAGAAGAAAGGTACAAACTGAAAAAAAATATGTAACGCTTAATTTCAACATTCAAATGAACATTTTAGCATCGGTTTCCTATTAACAAAAATGAACACAATACAAAGGCAAAAGCTCGCAGACCACCGCTTGCCTGAAAAGCTAAAGCCAGCGCTTTCAGTTTCATCTTCAGGGGTGCCACGGGCATCAGTGCCAACGTCACGCTGCTGCAAGTGCCTAATCCCTGTTGGCTAGCCATCCCAAAAGACCAAGTGTAGGGTTTTTAAATAATTTCTTACAGCTGGTGCTCAGGGACAAGCTGGTGACTTGCTTACAGTTGCAGAGCAAACTCACAGCAGCACTGAAGCAAAACTCAAGCCGCCAATTTCTATCCTGACAAGAGTTAAACACCTATTTAAAAACCAACATTGTGTAGATGCCTGTTATCCCAACGGGGCAGGGCAAGAGGACAAAAAGCACCCGAGTGCTGTTTATCAGAGTTCAGAGTCTACCTGCAGCTGAAATCGCTTCTCCTTCAGTGCCGAGACCAGATCCAGGCACCAGAGTCCCCCAGGCAATAGCCATGATGCTGCGGCCCCCTGCACAGCCGGGAGCCTCTTCGGCTGCTGGAGGCAAACACATAATGCTGAACTCGGGTCTTAGCAAGCCAAGGGGGGAAATTATTATGAGTGCTGGTGTTTTAAAGAATCCAAAAGAGCAAATCCCTGATACAAAAATGCTGGCCTCCTCTTTTAGGTCACTTCATTTTTAAGCCTTCTCACTACCTCGCCAACCATGGCACTACCAACAGCTACAGCTTTGCATGTAATGGTACCTGCATTAACGAAGTACTTAAGAATCATAGAATGCTTTAGGTTGGAAGGGACCTTAAAGACCATCTAGTTCCACCATCTTGCCATGGGCAGGGACACCTCCCACCAGACCAGGTTGCTCAAAGCCCCGTCCAACCTGGCCTTTAACACCTCCAGGGATGGGGCAGCCACAGCTTCTCTGGGCAACCTGGGCCAGTGTCTCACCACCCTCACAGTAAAGAATTTCTTCCTAACATCTAACCTAAATCTCCCCTCTTCCAGTTTGAAGCCATTACCCCTTATCCTATCACCACATGCCCTTGTAAAAAGTCCCTCCCCAGCTTTCCTGTAGCCCCTTCAGATACTGGAAGGGGCTCTAAGGTCTCCCCGGAGCCTTCTCTTCTCCCGGCTGAACAACCCCAACTCTCAGCCTGTCCTCACAGCAGAGGTGCTCCAGCCCTCGGAGCATCTCCGTGGCCTCCTCTGGACCTGCTCCAACAGGTCCATGTCCTTCTGATGTTGGGGGCTCCAAACACCACAAATAAGGTAGCTGCTTTCTCATGCAAGTGCTGTAGTTTCATGGAAGAAACAAGTGTGATTGATTTATAACAATTCAAACAATCACAGTCATTACAAAACCATTCAAATTGCAACTTTCTTCCCTTCAATTCCAAAAATAGAGTGAGCTCAAACGTTTAAATGAGATCTCACCCTAAAAGCAATTACTCACAAGGTGAAGTGCCTGGTACGCACCAGCACTTTCAAGACAATAAATGCAGACATTTGAAGCTAGAATAATGGAGGAATATCTGAATTCAATCAGAGCACAGTACTGAACTTGTTCTTCCCAGAAGTGCACCCAGTTGTTGCCTGGGGGGCACTCGGTGACCCATATCACACAGTGGACAACACACAGCACCTCGCTGCCAACAGGCTGACACCAGTTCCTCCATTGAGCCTCCCATGGGAGTTTGCCCCAAAACCCTCCCGAGAAGGTCCTACATCAAAAGCGCTTGGTCTGGCCAAACCGTGAATAAGGTATTCAGCGCTAGAACACGATACTACTCTGATGGAAAAGGAAAAAGCCAAAGTTACAAGAAGAAACTTCTAATTTCTCTTTTTAAGACAAACAAGCAAGCTCATACAAACCTTGAGATTACCTGCTTTTAAAGAATACTAAAAATCATACCCCACATCACTCATAAATGACAGTAATACTGATCCACCTGTTAAATATGTATAATATTGCACCGTACAATTTAAAAACACAAATCAAAAACCTTCAGAAGCAGTTTTACACCACAGAAAGCCACAACTGCTGACACAGCCTTAACTACAGCAATCTGAACCTGCTGTTATACGACAGCAGTGCAAGTAAATCTTCTTTTAAATGTCTACTATTACTACTTCATATGTGGCATAAAACTACTTACTAAAAATGTCAATGCATTTTACTTCAGCTAATGTGAAGCTACCCCATTTTCTGTTCATGTATCAAAAAAGGAAAAAGCTACGGGAGTATGTCCTTATGCCAAGCAATTCCAATAGACAGAACCTCCTAAGAGGTGGGTTTTTTGTTTGTTAAATCTGAAATGAAAGGAAAAATGTGGGGTTTTTTTAAAAAATTGCTTAATACCTGAAATAAAAGGCAGGCCCTCATCTTTCTCCTCCTTTCAGCTGCTCCCCCGCCTGCATCGCTTTTGAAGCCCACTGGCTTTCCCAGCTGGCTCCGCACCCTCCTCTCCACCCCAGCCCACCAGGACCAGCACGAAGCCCATCACCCCTATGGCATTCCCCAGGCGCCAATTTTTTCCCCCACTACTCATCAACAGCTGGTGCTGGAGACGCGGTAGAGCCCAAAAGCAGGAGTCCCATGTGCCAAGAAGGACCTCAAAGCTGCTGTCCCTGCCCTTTGCCAACACAGGCTCAAAATCCATGAAGTTTGAGGGGACAGGAATCCCTCTGAGCTCAACTGGCAGCTGCAGGGTTGATTCAGCAGGTTCCCAACAAAGAGGGCCCTGCTCAGCTCTCACCCCACTCTCCTCGCAACTAATCAAGTTGATGGTTTGGCAGCTTTCTGAATTTCGTATTACACAATTGCTTCGTATGGACAGATGTGCTCAAAACGAGCTCCTTGCACCTCATCGTGCCTCCAATTGTCTCTGGACGAGTGAGGTCGGGGCAAGCAGGCATCCACACGAGCAGCCGCAGAGAAGGAAACGCGTGAAGAACCGATTCCTGGCTTCAGCTTCATTTGGAATAAAGAGTACAACGTGTCCAGCCCTAAAAAACGCTCCTGAAAGTTAACTTGTAGGCAGCTCGCAACCTACGGCGGCTGCTCGCTCAAGCCATATGCTCTCCCACCCCATAGCCAGGGAGGGGAACGGCAGAGACACCGGCGGCACTCTGCCTGCCGGTCCTCCTGCTCCGAGGAGGCCACAGCCAGGAGGAAATGTCGGGGCCTTACGGAGGAAAAGCATCTTCAGGCTGCTTGAAAAAAAACACTCATTTAAATGAGTTACTGAAGTTACAACCTTGGAAAAATATCTGAATTTCAATACTTAAGCTATTTAAATGTGATTTGAGATTCGGTAGCGATTCTTTTAAGTTTCTGCACTAATGACAAACACCACTGAGCATCTCTGCTCTTCTCACACAACTGAACACCTTAAAGCAAAAAGAAGTTAAAATCTCACCTTACTCACCCTTCTATTAGCAAAGGAAAAAAAATAATCCACAAATCCACTGGAATTAAAATCCAATTCATTAGACAGTCACCTTACTATCATCTAGGTGTACTGGGTATCGTCACGCTGTGACACCAATGTCATTTTTTTTTTTTTAATACCAATTGCTCTAATGGAAGTTAATGGGCATCAAGTATTTTGGTGGGGAGGGTGCATGGAAATCTCATCACTTCTCTTTGGGCAACAAATACAGACTTTGAACCTAGCTTGATGAAAGAACTGAAGTTTGAAGCTTTTAATCTGCATTCCTCAGTCTGTTGGAGAAGTTACATCCCTCTGTCTTGCAGGTATTTTTGAGGATGAAGCTGTGAATTCTCAAAAGCCAGCCAGGCTGACGCAGGGCAGATAGATACACAGGTACAACTATTTTTTAACCTCGTGAGATCGCGGGGTGGTTTTCCCATCGATGAAAGCTTGCAGCTCTTTGAGTTATTACAGCTAGCTTTTAGCGCGTTTTTAGAAGACAAAAAAGCAGACTGAAAAAGTCCAATTTCCTGGTCACTTAGTACATACACTACTGCCAGGCACAGCTCCGGTTGGCAACGCAGTTCTGAGTAGGAAAAAAGAATATGAAAACTATGAGCATACAATTAGAAAATTGCAATTTAGAACAGCGAATCCTCCAGAAACCGGATTTTTATTTTCCCCGTTCTTCTCTCAGGTAAACGTTGCTTTGAACCTTCGAATTGCAAGCTTAAATTACAATTAGCAGCAAGCGAGACCCAGCTAAGCTTTTAGGGCTCCGCTGTATCACATTGCGGTTTCATCCTCTTGCTCAAGCGTTTCAGCTTAACTGCTCAAATACCGACCGGCGAATCTCCTGCTGCCTGAGCACTGAAGATAGCCCACAAATTTCCAGAAGAAACTGAACCTCTCCAGTCAACCACTGTACAGTGATTTTTAATCGTTTGCTAAGCACTACTAAAAATAAGTCGTGGCGAAAGGACCAGAGGGCGAACAAAGCCAACAGCAGAGTGCCCCAGCAAAAGCGCCGCGCGAGGCTGTCCCAAGTCGAGAGACACAAAACCTGATAGTTTGTCAAACTGGAATTTAACTACAAACCAACAGCAGCCTCTTGAAAGAACTTCAAAATACACAACTGGAAAAGAAACTAAATTGTTGAGTTAATCCCAGAAATACAGACCGAGCTCTGTCTAACCCACAGCTGGAGCAATCCGCTACAGAAGCGGCAAACCACTAGGACAACTCCATGACATTGTTTCCCATATTCTTTCCGTTACCTGCAACTTTCGAATTCTGTCTCCCCCAAGTGAAGTTAGGAAAACGACTTTAGTCTGGAATAAAGAGTATGGCATACGGGAGCGCCTGAATTTTAGACACAGGCAGGCTGTGCCCTCCTCCCCTCTCTAACTGTTACTGTTTGTACTTAAAATGCCAGAAGTTTGGGCTCCTACAGCACACCCGTGAGTCGGCTCCTGCACCCGCACCACCTCCCCACGGTAGATGATTTCTACGCTCCGAGCTGGGATCGTAGGGCTGGTCCTTGGGAGGTATTTTTCAATAAAGCAAGGAGACAAGTCCATTAGCCGTGTGACTTGGGAGTTCTACAGCTGCCAAGGAAGTTTGGGATTTCTTCCAACATCTGTCTATGAAACAGAAATATTGAGTTCGGAGGCTTTGAAAAGCAACAGGAAAACTGACTCCCCCCCCCCAAAAAAGAGCAACCCACTTTCAAGGATGCACAGTGGAACTGGAAAACGGGGCAGTCAAATATTTGAGGTACAGGCAATCTTGAACATCACCCGAAGCTGTGTTGGTGAAAACACTGACACGTGCACACTCGTTTGTTTTAATAACGACTTTTATTCATTTTATAAACCTGTTATATGCCCGCCCACCTACCAGTACAACCAGTGTTTAAACTTAATGAGCCTTTTTTTTTTTTTAAAGCTGAAGGACTAACTTTTACAAGAGATTCCTCATCTCAGCCTCTAAAGCAACACTAATAATTGGCTCTCCTGGCTAATGACAATAAAATCCATATTCCACTCAGTCTTCCTGAGCAAGACTTCCAAGTTGGGTTTCTTGTAAAAAGTAAAGACGCCAACAACTCGCGAGGCTTTAAGTGTCGGGGGGGGGGGGGGGGGGGG
>VFFE01007127.1:1659211-1679853 GCA_008921705.1 Burhinus oedicnemus | reverse complement strand
CACAAGGGTGGTTATTACTTAACAAAACCCTATCCTAACATTTTATTCACCTGAAACTTGAGGTTTAAAATGCCCCAGAGAGTCCTTTTTAATACCCAGGTTTGTCTGGGCTGATGCAGAGGCTTACTTAGCGGATCTCTGTCTTTCTCCTTCTTGAAACGATGGCAACTAACTCCTCTCCTTTGCATTTTGTAGCTGCTCTTCTACTACAACCCCTTTTTCAAGAGAGATTCCCCCAGCCTCCTCAGGATGTTTACAGAAAGGGCTGGCGAGAGAAAGACAGCCCCGGCTGCAACCCCACAGGGCCCCAAAATGAAGGGAGATCATCCCAGAAAAAGACAACATGATGGTCAACTGGTGGTAGCTGCTACGGAGGAGAATGACACCCAGACACCTGCAACCACCAGCTCCACACTGACCGAGCCATGGGCTGACACAACCACCCAGGTGGGCAGTGCCGGTCCATCCCCACCAAAACGGCACTGCAGCCACAGCCCCCCTGGCATCCAGGAAGCGGCTCCTGCTCCATCCATGGCCTCACCACACCGTGCCACACCTCCTGCACCAAACAGTCCCTCCACACCAGCTGTGGGACTCCCCACACCTCCATCTGGGCAGCCGCATATCACTGCTATGCAGGTCCCCAGGGCTGGCCTGCCTCCATTCTGTGCTCCATGCTTGGCCATGGGCACGCTGGCAGCAGCTTCTGCCGTTCCCATGCCAGGGCCACCGTGCCACCAAGCTCCAACCCGCCACCACTGCCCAACCTGCGCCTGCGGACCAAATACCGCAGCTGTCGGCAACGGGGTTGGACCCCAACAGGGGCGGGAATAGAAATAAGGGAGATCTTAGGTAGGAAGTAAGCGTCATAGAGGTAGAAGTACATAGTATAGGAATAAGTAATAATAGTTCATTGTTTGTTGCTCTCAATAATAAATCTTTTCAAGTTCTCCTGTCCTGTCTCTACAGTCTCGCAGTCACTGTCTCGACACCTGGGGTGGGGGATGCCTTCAGGGACATGAAGGGTTTGGGTCCAGCCTGGGAAAGCCAAAGGCCCCAGGCACTAGCGCTGTACTCGGCAAAACCCAGCAAAAGGCCAACCTGGAGCTAATCCAGGGGCTGCACCAGCCCCCAGGGTCACCCAAACCAAACCAATCCCTCACAGCTCATGGAGGACCCATGCCCCTTCCTCCCCCAGCTCAGACCAGGGCCCAGGGGCAGCGGGGCTGCAAGGAGCAGGCTTGGGCTTCTCCTGCCCATCCTCCATCCCATCTGGGGATAACCACAGCACTGCAGCTGGCAAAGCCATAAATCTGTCCTACAGGAGTCACGACTTGGACTTTCTGGAGGAAGAACCTCCCCCCCGTCAGCACAGAATCACACAGTCGTAGAACAGTTGGGGGTAGAAGGGACCTCAAGAGGTCACCCCCAGTTTGGGGGGAGGGATAAATAACCCGGGGGGTCTCTGCCCCTTGCAGTGGATGGCAGAAGGCCGGGCAGGCCCCAGCGCAGGCACCAGCCCCTCGCCCCAGGGCTTTGCTGGCCACGGAGCTGAGAGACATCGCCAGCAGCTTTCCCCCCCACTGAATATTGTCATTAAGACCCCAAATTGAAATTAAAATGAACTGCATTGCCTTGAAACGGCTTTTGAATGGACTTGGGGCTCTTGTCCCCCAGCCCTGTCACCCTGAGGAAGAGCCTCATCCTTCCCATTGCAATAATTGGGGGGAAAAAAAAAAATGTGTCTTTATCTGACTTGGGACACAGATTTGGGGTAAGAAATGCTGTTCGTGGTTCCTGACAGGTGCTAATGGGGCAGAGCCAGTCCTGTCTGCCCAAAACCATGTCCACCCTGCAGCTGCTTTTAGCAGGACATAAATTACTTACATGCAATTGTAATTAAAGCTTCACAGGATGGAAAATCCCCTGGATTTAGGCCAGGGAAAGGGCCAGGCAGCGAGGGACCCCGGTGTATTCCGTTTGCCCATCCTTAGTGCCGCGCACCCCCTGCCCACCCACACGCGGCCGACTGAGCACAGAAACGTTTTATTAGCAGTATCTTAAAAAAAAAATATATATGTATATTAGACATTGATTTCCAAGAGGTTCTTGTCACACTGAGCAGTGGCAGTGGGAACAGCAGCAAAACTGAATTCAAGTCCAGGTATCACAAAAAGCCCCTCATGCCCTGCACGTGTCTGGCTGTGACCTGCTGGGTGAGTCCTGTCCCCACCTCCAATGCCACCACCCTTGGGCTGTTCCTGAGGGGACCATGACATCTGCGGTGTCTTACAGCTCCTGCTGGGGTGGCAGCGCTGGCTGGTACTTTGTTACCTGGTGTTTCACTTTTCTTTTTTTTTGTTTGTTTGTTTTTTTTTGATTTTTGTTTTTTTTTTTTTTTTTTACTGTTAAAGCTCATTTTTGAGCTGAAGTGATGCCAAGGGCTGGAAAAGCGCTTTGTGCCCTTGTCCTCCAACCTGCACGGCTGTCCCCTGGCCTCGTCCTGCCAGCAGTGCATGGGCTGGGCAGGGAAAAATAAAAATAAAAATTTAAAATTCACTTTTTCTCCGCCCCCAGCCCAGGGGCTGCTGAACTTGGAGGGGGACACATGGAGGTGGCTCAGAGCCCACAGCAGCGCAGGGGACGCGGTGCCAGCTGGGAGCCGGACAGTGACCAGCCCCGTGTCATCCTGCAAAGTCACTCAAAAGCAGCCAAAAATCACCTGGAGGGACAGCGCAAACAGCAGAACACCACTGACAGCTGCAAAGCCAGGCAGGAGGCGGCGGTGCAGCCGCCCCCAAACCCCAAAACCCACACACACGAGGGGGAACTGCTGCTCTTTTGACACCCTGAGCCGAGCGAGCCGCCGGCCCCGGGCTCCCTGAGTTTCCTTTGGCACCCAAACTCACCCCTGCTAAAGCGAGACTGCAGCCTCCCTCCAGAAGCAATTACGCACGCTGCCATCCATGCGAAGCTGCAGAGGCTTTTAAAACTTCCCGTGGGCACCCAAAACTTAAAAAAAACCCCAGAAAAATCTGGAAAAAAAAAAAAAAAAATCAGTGGATCCGGAGGGTTTTTTTTCTCCCTAAGCATCTCTTGTCTGCGGACAAGGCAGCAAGGGAAAGCTGGGCTGTGGTGGGCTGCGGTGGAGCAGCACTGGGCTCAGCCCGCTGCCACCCACCAGCTGCAGGTCAGAGGAGGAGGATCTGCTTCGAGGAGGTGAAGGGCTTCATGGATGCCTCCAGCGCTGCCTTGTAGTCCTGCAGCGGGACCTCGGTGCAGGCCGGTGCGGTGAGCTGGCCCTTCCGGATGAGCTGGAACAGGGCGTCCATCATGCTGGCCAGGCTCTCCTGGTCTGCTAGGGAAGGAGGAGCTCTCACCGCCCAGGCACCAGGGCCAGAGTCATCAACCATCCCCAGACAAACACCCGCCTGAAGCCGTACAGGATCCCGGGGACACCAGGGTGTGATGTGCTCCCAGCTTGGGCACGTGGGACAGGGCATGGTGGCACACTGCCCAGTGCCTCCATTTCAGCCGCCCTGAGGACTATCAGCACTCGTGACACAAGTAAAAGCAAAGAGGACGGCACCTGCATGTCAGTTTGGCACCTGTTCCAGTGCCACCCCTCAGCACCCATCCTGCTCACCCTGCGCGTGCTCCTTCCTCCACTGAGTCATCCAGAAGCCACGGAGCCGCACGTCCCGGAAGATGAAGGCGCTCTGCGGAGAGAAGGAGTCGCACGCCGGGGTGAGACCTGTGCATCCCCGCAGTGTGACAGCGGCAGAAGGTGGCAATGAGCCTCCTCGCTCCTTCGTTAGCGCTCTCATTTGTGAGTCGGGGCACAGCAGGACGCGGAGATGCGACTCGGAGGTGTGGAGTGAGGGCAGGTTCGATGCTCGGTGTCCACGGGGCCATTTCCCCGCTGGGATTTCGCAGCAGCCCAAACCCTCCATAATAAAGCCAAGAGACCCGCACCGGGATGAGAAGCAGCTCGTCCCGTATCGGAGACAGTTGGTTACCAAAACACAGGTTGGAGGCTCTGAATTTGCAGACGGGGAGAGCTGAACTCCGGTGGTGCCAAGGGGATGGGGACATCAGCAGCAGGGCACAGAGGACATGCCCCAAGGGAAATCAAGAGCATCTCCAGTACTCACCACAGGCACCATCACGGGCTGCTTTGCCATCCCCCCGTAGGTGACCATGGTCCCTTTGGGTCTGGAAGATGAAGGGGTTATTTGGTGACCGGTCTCCAACATGGAGCTTTGACCTTGCAACCTGTCCCTCTGCCGTACCCAAACCCACCGTCATGCCGACGGGGCTATTCTCGCACCAAAGCTCCCCCAGTTATCCACCACACTCTGCTTTCCAGAGCTCCCCTCTTGCTCCCACACACCGTTGGCTGAATTTGCAGCTAAATACATCAGTTATAGCTGGCCAGGACCTGGTGGACCGTCATAACTGGACCTCAGCTGCCTCCAGCCACCGGCAGCGTTCGAGACACGCAGTGATGATGGGTTAACTTCAAGTCACTGCTATTTTCCTAAACCACTTCTCCACTCATCTTCCCTCTCCAAAACTTCAATGATGACCAACGTCAGCTAAAAACATCTCCAGCAGCTCTGGAGCAGGACCTCCCCCATACCGGCTGCTGTCCCTAGGCCCGTGCCCAAGTCACCACCCAGCCAAACTTACTGCAGATGCCGCAGCATCTCCGTAGTGCTTTTGCCTCCAACGCAGTTCAGGGCAAGCCGGGGCTTCGGGATGCTCTGCAAGAGTTTATTAAGAAGGTTCCCAAATTTTAGGGCTCCTTTTGAGGAGTGGTTGACCGCGGTTCTTGAGGAAGCAACTGCCTTAGCCTCAACATTTACCTGGGGGCAGCTGAGTCATAGAGCTAAAATCTATGATCTGGTCCTTGTGGTAGCAGCAAAAGCCCTCAACTTCTGCAAACTTCACCAAAAGCCCTCAGTCTCTCTGACCTAGAGACATTTGTCCTTCCCACCATCCTTGAACCTTTCCCCACAGCTCTGAACTGCCAGGGCAGCCGTGGATGGTCTCTCCAGTGGGATCAGCATTGAGGTACCTTAAACATCTCTTTCATCTCTGGCTTTCTCAGCATCTCCTCCGTGACGACGTGGTCTGCGCCCAGGGCCATCAGCCTCTCCACCAGCTTTGCGAGATCAGGTCTGGAGGAGAGGGGAAAGGACTCTGAGCCAGAAAGCAGAGTGTCACCTTCTCCTCCCTCCTGCTCAGATGTAGCTCAGGGACAACAGGGCAGAGGCTGGAGGACACCTTGGAGGAGCAAACGGGGTGCAGGCTGAACCACGGGAAAAAATCCTAAGTTGGATGGGCAGGACAACCAGATCCTGCCCCCAAACCTGCCTGACCTCCTGCCAGCCTCCAGCCCATGCCAAGGGCAGCTCCTGCCCCACAGGAGACCTTCCCCTCTCTCAGGGGACTCACCTGTCCCTCACCACGTTGACAGTCTTGACACCGAAGGCTTTGGCAATCTGGATAACAGCCTGCCCCACGCCGCTGTTGGCGGCGTTCTGGATGACGGAGTCACCTGGATATAAATAAATCCAGATTTTCATTGCAGAAGTGACCGGCAAATCCACCTGGATTTCCTTCTGTCCTGCAAAGCTGTACCTGGTGCCAGGGTCTCGAAGTCGGTCAGCATGCGGTATGCCGTGCAGGGGTTGACGCTCAGGGTGGCGGCGCACAGCACCGGCATGTCGCTGGGCACCTTCAGCAGCATCTCCTCGGGGAACACTCCCTGCGTCCGCCATGTCCCTGGGGTACCGGCAGCAGCGCAGGCAGCGCAGGCAGAGCGGCAGGAAGGTGGGCAAGGAAAAGAAAATGTTACAAGACCTCAACTCACGCCACAGCCTTAACGCCGGTCGCGGCAGCATCACCATTGAAATCCTGGAGAGTGAATTATGAAATATTTTCCTGCATGGGTATGGCCAAAATATTGTGAGAGGCAGGATGGATCCCCCACTGCCTGCCGAGATTTATCACCTAGCATCGAATAATTTCCTAGAGGGATAATGGGACCGGGGTTCCCTGGGCACAGGGAGTGTGTGCAGAGCTCGTGGAAATACTCCCCATCCTATGGATGAGCCCATATATTCAAAGTCAATTTACTTAGATTTAGTCCCTCTATATTTATATCGGATTTAACCCGCTATCATCCATTCACTTGTTGTTTTTAATGTTTATAAATAGCGCATTTGGATCTTAACTAGATAGCTTTCCTTCTCCCATTAAGCAAAAAAGCCTTTTCAGAAGAAATAGGCAAAGAACAAGCTGCTACACTAAACCAGAACCAACAATTTTTCTGGCCATTGGCATTTTGGAGGAGCGCAAGAGACATTTGTTGGAAAATAAATTCCCATGCTTTCCCATCAGAGCACTAAGGAGAAAACTGTAATGAGATATAACCATGACCTCGCACAGGTTAAATGCTTTAAACTGGGTCTTTAAAGAACCTTTAAGCAGATGTGACAAAACGTGGTTGTTTCCAGAGAAGCACAGATTGCAGCGATGCTTTAGAACAGCGCAGAAGCCCATAAAGGGTCTATGCTATAGAAAAGTAGATTATTTCGAAATTCAAGTTTAGCATAAGCAATGGCATCGCTACCGCTCCTCTTGCAAGTGCTCTGGGTTTTTGTACTGCATGTGTCCCCTTCCCTGGGGAACCCCATCCTTCCCCGGAGCCCCCCTGCCTCTGCAGAGGACCCGCAGCATCACTTGCTGTGGCTGGGGATCAGGTACCGAGCTTGCTTTAAAAAAACCCCAAACCATTAAAAATAAAAATACGTGATGGTAATACCAAAACTTAAACCGAGATAGAGAATCATGGAACGGTTTGGGTGGGAAGGGACCTTTAAAGGCCATCTAGTCCAACCCCCTGCCACGAGCAGGGACATCTTCAACTAGACCAGGTTGCTCAGAGCTGCATCCATCCTGACCTTGAACACCTCCAGGGATGGGGCAGCCACAGCTTCTCTGGGCAACCTGGGCCAGTGTCTCACCACCCTCATCATAAAAATCTCGTCCTTGTATCTAGGCTGAATCTCCCCTCTTTTTTAGTTTGAAACCATCACCCCTCGTCCTGTTGCTACAGGCCCTGCTAGAGTCCCTCCCCACCTTTCTTATACGACCCTTTAAGTACCGAAAGGCCACAATAAGGTCTCCCCGGAGCCTTCTCTCCTCCAGGCTGAGAAAGAAGGTAAGAAATGAAGATGCCTTTGTGCAGATCCAGAAGTTATCCCAATGCGTCTTGTCTGAGACAATCCACCGATTACATTTATGATTAGGCGGTACGGCGCTAAATGAGTTCCAACTGCTGCTTCCCTTGCCCAACATTCCCTAATGGAGTTTCCCCCTCCCCCCCCCATTTGAAGTCACATCCAATTAGATGTAATTACTGTAGGCGGGAGATGCACATGGCTCTACCCACATCCAGCAAAGACTGCTTTGGAGAGCAGCAGTTTTGCTCCGGGACCCCCAAAATCCCCACACCACCTCTCCAAGCATTGGTTGGCATGAGGGTATGACCATGGGTTTGCTCTCTGCTCTGCCACGGAGCTCGGGCAGCTCCTGGAGGGCTCAAGCATCCCCAAAATCCTCCAAGAAGATGCTTTGCAGGTGCCGGGATGCAGAGGAAGACCTTGCTGGCGAGTAAGGATCCAGCAGTGCCGTGGCTCCTGGCACCGAGGACGCCGGGGTGTGCACTCACCGAGTCCGGTGCCTGCTGGGATGACCCGGTCCCCGGGTTTCAGAGTCGCCACGCGCCGCCCGACCTCCAGCACTTCCCCGACACCTTCGTTCCCTCCTACAGCTGGCAGCGGGGAGAGGATGGCGTAGCTCCCTGCCAGGAAGCCAGAGGTGAGCTGTGGAGCCTGTCATATCCCACACCTCCCCATCCCAGGAGCCACCTCCAAACCCTCCGGGACATCCTGCCAGGAGCATCCTGCAAGAATTAATATGCAAAAAAGACGCAACTGGTGCATTACCTTGGATCATATTGATGTCGGCGGGATTGATGGGGGCTGCCAACATCTTGACGTGGACATCGGAGTCTCCCAGTTCGGCCGCCTCGAGGTCCTTTAGTCTGAACAGGGAGACACAAAGGAAAATTGCATTAATACCAGCTTGGCTGATGTCTTCTGCACCTCAGTTTAAGTTGGAAAGAGATGCCCGTATCACCTCCGCAACACATTAGACTTAAAATAAACAGCACCATATTCCCTACCTCATCTACATTGCTGTAGCCTGGTCTCCTCCAGCAAAGAAACCCAACATCCAAATCAGACGACCCCACTGAGACTCCTCTGCTTCCCAACCTGTCCCCCTGGGAGCAGCAGGTAGCGACGCCGATACCCACCCCTAAACCTCACACCCTTTGCCGGGGTTGGGAACAAACCCTAAATACTCCTCGCACAGAAAAAAAATCCCCTCTAAGGGGGATGATGGCCCCAACCCCTTTGCCACGAGGCTGTTTTAAAGGTGATGAAGATGCTCTTACACCAACACAAGAGCGGGGCTGGGGAATTTAGCTCGTCTCCCTCCCACAAGAGCATCCTCCCAGCGTGCATGGCCCCGCAGGAATTGCAATGTAAAACTTTCGGGATACCTCGGGTCTTGCAAGAGGAGGGAAAAGCCTCTCCAGAAAATCCAGTGGCACCATGCCACAGACCAAGGGGAAAGAGGAATTGGGGCTCGATGACCGCCTGACCCAGCGCCCTGCCAGGGCAAACCCATCCCGCTGTGCCCGTTTGCAAGACGAGGCCAATTTTAACTACATTTAACCAAGCTGGGGGCTCTGCAAAGGAATGGGCTCTGCCCATTTTAAGAGTGGTTATTTGCTGCAATTACACACTGCTAAATACACAGAATCACAGGGGTTGGAAGGGACCTCTGGAGATCATCCAGTCCAACCCCCCTGCCAGAGCAGGCTCACCCAGAGCAGGTTGCACAGGATGGCGTCCAGGTGGGTTTGGAATGTCTCCAGAGTCGGAGACTCCACTACCGCTCTGGGCAGCCTCTTCCAGTGCTCTGCCACCCTCAAAGTCAAGAAGTTCCTCCTCATGTTCAGATGGAACTTCCTATGGTCAAGTTTGTGCCTGTTCCCTGTGAGCACCACTGAAAAAAGACTGGTCCCATCTTCCCAGCACCCTCCCTTAAAGTATTTATAAGGGTTCATGAGATCCCCCCTCAGTCTTCTCTTCTCCAGACTAAACAGCCCCAAGTCCCTCAGCCTTTCCTCATCCGAAAGATGTTCCAGCCCCCTGAGCATCTTTGTAGCCCTACGTGTCATTAGGAACAACACGCTGAATTTCCTTTCGCGGCTTGGCCCTGTGCTGGCAAAGGGGTTTCCTCCTTTCTTCCTCCGAGCTGCCCAGCTGGTTTGGAGATGACTTCAAGGTTTGAATGAAATAGCACTGTGCGCACGTCGGAAGGCTTTTAGGACACAGGAATTGGCACCACCGGCTCTAGCTCCGGCTACAGGTCCTACGTACGCTCCAGTACTGGGTTTAGGGGAGGGCATCACACTCCAGCTCTTGCTTTCAGCAGCGGCCACCCAAAGGGAAAGCCGGCAGCCCGAATCCTTGCTCGGCATCCTTGCTATCCGGGAGCATCCCCAAGCACCGGAATCCTCCGCCTGCATCATGCTAATCCCCTTCTGCCATCCTGACCCTGCACACCCATCTCAGGGGCAGGGCTCTGGCTTTTCCAAGTATTTTCCTCTCTTAAATAGCAATTAGGATGCGGAGCCACGAGGGAGGCTCCCAAAACCTCACTTGGCGAGTTTGGCATCAGTGAGGTGCAGGATACGGCCCTGCAGCCACCGAGTATGACCAAGAGTCCTGACTTGGGTGGGTTTTGCTCAAACCCGTTTTTTGGCAAGATTATGAATTACAAAGCCAGGTGTGTGTCTAAGATCCAGGCGGGAGGCAGCAGCCGCTGCTCCGCAAACCACCCGCCAGAATTAGCAGGAGGATGTCAGCTCCTTGCAAGACTTCAGCAGGAAGACGCGGCGACTCCATCCTCTTTAAGGTTTAAAACAATTAAATGAAACCAAAAATTCCTTCCTTTTTCTCAAATAAGGTTAAATACTGAGGTTAAAGTTAATACCACGCGGCACCTCCGTACAGCACCAACCCTGTGCCAGCACCAGGAACCCGCTGCTCAGATTTCCATCCCAATTAAAAAAAAAATAAAATCAGATTTATATTGGACAGACGGACAGATTTTTGACGGAGGCTGCTAAAAGCCAACCGCCCAACAAAATCCCACGTCACCAAGGGAAGTAACGGTCACTAATCTTAACAAATTCAGCAGGTTGCATAAAAAAGCCGTCGTTTCATCTGGCCGGGGGTTTTACGGCTCGTCCTGCCCTGCTTTAGCGTTACGGAAACTCGGGTATTTTCAGAAATCTGCAAAAAAAGAGAAGTCACGAAGCACAAGAGTGGCCTTGCACAAGCGATGGGCCGAGGGCAGCAAATCTCAGGAGCCGTTAGCGGTGACAAGCACCGTTGCACAATTAAATGGTCATAAGAAAAAGCAATCATCCATCCCCAAAAACACCCCTGGGGGTTCGGTGTCCGGATAACGTACGGGGGGCACCTCCTGCATTTCTAGGGGTGACCTGAGCTGGTTTAAGCGGGGCAGCAAGTCCTTGAGGTCTCCTCCCTTGGGAAAAAAAAAAAAAAAAAAGAAAAAAGGGAAAAAGTAAAAAAGAAATAAAAGAGAAAAAAAAAGGAAAAGGACAAAAAAAAAGGGTTTCTTCTGGCAGACATGCCGGAGCCTGGGGGGATGCAGGGGTGGGTGTGAGCAAGTGCCCACAAGAGCTGGGTGACACCAGGGTGGCATTTGCTGTGATTTTATCCCTAAAAGCTCAAAACCTGTTGGAGACAGAGAATTTATCCCCTGATTTACAAGGACGGGTTCAGCCCGACCCCGGGAGCCTCACGTGTGCTGCACTGCCTCCAGCTGTCCCAGCACTTAATCAAGTTAATGTGGAATTATTAATAAACTGCTTACAAGATCGACACGCTTTTTAATTAAGGAGAATAATAATCTATTGCCTTTTCCCTTTTTGGTGGAGAAATTGAAGGTGTGTCTGCTTCGCTTAGGAATAATTAAGAAAGCGGAGGCTGGAGACCTCAACTCTTAAAGGGGGGTTCCTTTGCGGGGATGCTCCGTGTTGCATCTCGACGGCTTTCCCACGGCAGCCAGATGTGGTCCGAGCACTGCTGGACCTCCCAGAGACCCGACACCCTTACAGGTGTTTTGGATGGGAATACTGGGCTGGGATCCCAGGGCTGGGACGCACCAACAGGACGAGGCTTGTAAAACAGTCTGCCAAATAATTCCCTTTTTCAGGCAGGGAAAGGGATGCTTGGAGACATCCCGCGGGGGGAAGGAGGTCGATGGGCTGCACCGTCCCACTGAGCACAAACTTCTCCCTCTTTTCACCTGGTCGCTGCAGCCACCGTCCCGTCCTCCTCTTGTGTCCATTGTAGGGTCCTGTGGCCGGACCCATCCCCACCACCGGGTTTTTATAAAGCTTAGGGACAACTCAGCTGTTTTTTTCCCATTTTGAGCCCCACTCACCCCAAACCCAGCAGCACTGGGTTCTGATGTCAATCACCTTTTTATTAGACATGCTTAATACATTGTGCTTCAAGATCCACTTTACGTAATCCTCGCCTTATCCCTGAATCCCTCATTTAACACCTCAGACGGTGCTGGACAATCCCATAAGCTTTGTTGAATCCTTCATCTAAAAACTTGTGCCCGATGCTCCCGGCTCGGGGCAGATGCGACTGGATGCCCGAAGTAGCTTTATTTTTATTTTTTTTTACGGGCTCCGATGGCTGCTTCTTGCTCCTCCGATTTTTTTATCCCCCTTTAAATTGTTTCATTGTCAGATAATTTAAAAAAAAAAAAGAAAAATCTATGGAAAGAAATGCAACGTTCGGCCGCTGACGGAGAAGGGATGAGGTCTGATCCGCTGCCAATGAGATGAACGAGGAGGCTTCATCTGGAGCTGGAAATAAGGAAGGAGAGGGAGATGCTGAGAGGATCCAGCTGTGCTGCTGCCCGCTCGCTCTGCCCGTGGGCAGCGTAACCTCGGGACACCAGCCTGGCTTGCTCTTTGCTGTTGCTTTTCCCATCCCTGTTTTTTTCCCCTGCGGGTCATATTTGGGCTGTGCGGCGGAGTCGCTCCATCCCTGGACCACCTTTAGTGGTGATCAATGCAAAAATCATCCCATTTGGGCATCTTTCCAGCAGGAGCTGGGATCGGTGTTCGGGGGTTGATGCCGCGTCGAGGTGCGATGCCCGTCGGGCATCATCCAGCCGGGCAGACGAGGATCGTGGCTGGGGGTGGGGGATGGTGTGTAAGATGCTGCTTTTGGGACCGGTGTCGCCATGATGGCACCCAAAGGGCGTCGCCGTTGGGTGACCTTGCACCCCTCTGCCCATCTCATCGGGGCGTCACCTCTGTTTTCCTCTCCCCGTACCCGCCGCAGCGTGCCACGTGTTCCCACGCCCGGCAGCGGGATAAGCAGCTGGATTTTGTGTATTTATTTCCATGGGCAGCACAGCGGAGGAGCAGCAGCGCTTTCCGTACCGTCCCCACCTCAGTGGAGCAGGGGAGATCTCTTGCAATACCTTGAAAAGATGCTCGGGTGAAGAAAAGCATCAAAATCAGCAGCTTTTATCCTTTTTTAACCATATTTTAGTTTTTTTCCTCCCCCTCCCACTCTAGGTCCCAACACGTTCCCATTCTCCTCCTGTCGGATGCAGGCCCGAAATATTTCCACCGTTGGAGGAAACTATGAGTGCGAACCGTCTGATTTGGGAAAAGAATTGCTCGATCTCTGGGTTTTGCCGGTTCAAAAGCCAGTTGGTTTTGTTCGTTCCTGTTGGGCTCAAATGCCCGACAGGCTCTTTTTGTTGGAAACTGCCGAGTGCATCCTTTCTCCGATGGGGCTTGGAAAACCACCAAACCGGAGCTGCCGATGCTCAGAGGAGGACAAACGAGAGGGAGAGCTGTCCCTTCCCCGAAACATAAAATCGAATAAAATAAAGCCAAACAAGCTGTAAAATCAAATTGAAAATAATAATAAATAAATGCTGGGTAGAATATCATTCCCTCCTTTCCTTTCCGTTGGATTTTAAATGATGGGGAAGGCTGGGTGCACACCAGTCTCCCTGCTCAGGCTCCAGCCTGTCAGCACCGAGAGATGATTATGAGAAATTTGAGCAATATCCAAAGCCCAGGTCTGAAAATAAATGGATTTTGTGATTTTGGATGTGATCAGAGACCCAAAACACCCTGGTTGATTTACACCCCACCCTCCCCCAAAAAAACCCCAAACCCGCGGCAATACCGGAGGAGACGGCACGGAGAGTTTTGCTGTAGATCTGCTTGGTTTTAATGCTTTTATTCTTTTTTTTTTTTTTTTTTCAATCAAAGTCATTCTATTGCAAGGTTTAGGGATGGGCAAACTCACGCAGCTGGGGTGGCAGCTGGTCTGGGTTAAGCGCTGAGCAGACGGACAGATGGACAGTGCATGGTGCTCTGGAATATTTTTGGGTTCAAAGTGGTTTGTAAAAATCCCTGGAGCAAACGTGATGCTCCCGGACAGCTCTGGCAGAGGGGAAGGGACCGGCTCTGACCCTCGTGTCCCCAATAATGGGATTTTTACCTCTTTTGCATGACAACGCCGGCGGATGCTGGGTTTAGGACCGCAGGGAAGCACAGAGCTATCCCCCCCGCTTCACCCCCGCCATCACGGAGGTCTTTCCAGGAGTGAAAAAAAGAGATAAAAATGACCCAAAGTGAGATAAATAAGCCCAAAAAAGGGTGGCATGGAGGAGACATTTGGGCCAGCCCAGGGGCTACCAGCTGCCTCACTGGTTCCAGAGCATCTCCTGCCCGGGCTGGGATGCTGCCGTGGGCTGTGCCGGCAGTTTCGCCTGCAAATTTGGGGAGATGGCATGCAGCTTATGGGAAACGCAGGGGTAGCTGGAGAAAGCTCCTCCTGAGCTGGAGAGCAACGTTCCTCCTCGTGATCGGTGCCCGGGGTGAAAAAAATAGCACTTTTCTGGATGCGCGTGGTCCTCAAATTCAGCCACGTGTCGGGCAGCCAGCGCTGAACCAAACGCTGTCGGAGCAGCGCTGGGGCGAGGATTTAGCTCTGGGTGCTGGGCACTGAGCCTTGGGCTCCCCAGTTCCCTGCGGAGAAAACCCAGCGCCCCTTGGAGCGCAAACCAGGAGGCAGGTTGGCGAGGGGTCGGGTCTTAGATAACATCTTCTAACATTTTCCCGGCTATTTCCTCCGGGAACTCTTGTTCATTTGTTGCATTGAACAGGGATAGGAAGGTTTATTTGGACAAAGACACAGAAGTTATTTCATCCTTTCAGGCGGTGATAACTCATCTAATGGCCCTATTACATCCGGCCACGGCACCGCGTCGGGCGTCTGACCGCTCAGGGCTGGACGGACGGGGAGGAGAGCGGTGGGATGAGATAATCTATTTTGTCTGTTAAGAAAGAAAAAGGATTTTTGGCATTAGTGAAAGGCAGGTGATTTGACAAAATAGCGGGGACTTATTAGAGATAAAGAACTAGATGGGGGTGTAATAGGTGGAGGTATAGAAAAAGAAAGATGGGGATGTGGGGGGAAGAGGGAGAGAGACTGGTATAAAGGGAAAAGGGGGGGGAAAAAAGCAGAAGGTGAAAATTTAGGGGGTGAAATTGCTTAAATTTCAGTGCAGGCTGCTGGGGGTCATGTCCCTACAGCTCTGCAGGAGCCGCTGGCCGCAGGGAAGGCAGCGCTGGGAGCGATGCCCGGGGAGGTGCCAGCCCTGCGCCCTGTGGGTTTAATGGGGAAAAATGGGGAATTATTGTGCTGGCAGCAAAATGCGATATTCTAAAGATAAATTAAAAATTAAAGGGTTTTGGCATGGAAAGCCCTGGTCAGTGTGGAGATGCTCATCCAGCTGGGTGAGGCCGGTGGGTGCTGCAGCTCCACCCCGCAGGCGCCAGGGTAAAGGCTCGGGGGAGCCCCTCTCCCTCGATCTGCCTCTTTACACAGATAATTGAGAGCAAAAAAAACCCAACCCTCCCCAAGGCACTGTTGATTCCTAAGAGATTCAAAGCCCCAAACCCCAGCTTTTTACCCCCAACCTAGGGGAACCCAAGAGATGTGGTGGGACCGCGACGGCTGCGTTTGAGCCCGCTGTCACCCAACACCCCGGAGCTGAAAACATTTATCCTTCGAATGGGAGGGACGGTTTCAGTTGAGACCATTTGCAATCACGGCGAGGCCTATATTTTTCCTGCAAATGACTGTACTCGAAGAGCGATTACTTCATTTTAACTCGATTGCTCCTGCGAGGTGCTGGGGGGCTGATGGCGCTGGGGAGAGGGGGCAGGGGAAGGGCTGGGGGGCTGCGGGCTCAATCTGCCGGGTGCTGAGCACTCGCTGCCCCCCGACACCCCAGCTCTCGCTCAGGGTGGAAGGGAGATGCTTGGGGAGGGATCAGGGGTGGGATTTACTCCCCCGGGAATAGGTTGGAGCTTGGTCCCGGTGGGTTGTCACCGGTTCCATCCCTGTAGCTGTGTGGAGCAGTGCTGTCCGTCCATCTGTCCTTCCTTCCTCCCTGCTTGCCTTTGCCCCCTCTTTCTTCCGTCCATGCAGGATTAGGGCCGTGCCATGTGGGATGGGTGCTGTGCTGTGCCACCCCCAAAACCATCGCTGCGCCCCTGCCTGCGGCTCCCGGCACCTCCCGGCACCACTGCAGGTGCCCCCCCAGCCCTGGGAGGCAGCGACAGGCCCTCTGCCAAATTCTCCTGCCTTTCAGACCATCACACACATGGGATTTGAGCTGGATGTGCTGTCCTCACCCAGAGCCCCGGGGGCAATTCCTGCTTGTCCCCAGACCTGCTGGCAGTATGAATGCATCCCCTCCGTGCATGCACACATCCTCTCCGTGCATGCATACATCCTCTCCACGCATGCACACAGCCCCTCCACACATCTCCTGCATGCATGCACACAGCCCCTCCATGTGTCCCCTCCATGCATGCATACATGCCCTCCATGCATCCCCTCCATGCGTCCCCTCCATGCATGCATACATCCCCTCCATACACCCCCTCCATACACCCTTCCATGCATCCCTTCCATACATGCCCTCCATGCATGCATACACCCCCTCTATACATCCCTTCCACGCATGCACACAGCCCCTCCACACATCCCCTGCATGCATGCATACAGCCCTTCGACGCACCCCCTCCATGCCTGCATACAGCCCCTCCATGCGCCCCCTCCATGAATGCACATAGCCCCTCCACACAGCCCCTCCATGCATACATACATCCCTTCCATTCATGCACGTGGCCCCTTCATGTGTCCCCTACATGCATGCATACATCTCTGCCATGCACCCTTCCATGCATGCACACAGCCCCTCTATGCATCCCATCCATGCGTGCATACATCTCCACCATGCATCCCCTCCATACATCCTTCCATGCATGCACACAGCCCGTCCATGCATGCCCTCCATGCATCCTCTTCATGCATGCATACAGCCTCTCCATGCATGCCCTCCATGCATGCCATCCATGCATGCCCTCCATGCATCGTCTTCACGCATGCATACAGCCTCTCCATGCATGCCCTCCATGCATGCCATCCATGCATCTCCTGCTTGCATCCTCTTCATGCATGCATACAGCCTCTCCATGCATGCCCTCCATGCATGCCATCCATGCATCTCCTCCATGCATCCTCTTCACGCATCCATACAGCCTCTCCATGCATGCCATCCATGCATGCCCTCCATGCATCCTCTTCACGCGTGCATACAGCCTCTCCATGCATGCCCTCCATGCATGCCATCCATGCATCCCCTCCATGCATCCTCTTCACGCATGCATACAGCCTCTCCATGCATGCCCTCCATGCATTCTTTTCACGCATGCATACAGCCTCTCCATGCATGCCCTCCATGCATGCCATCCATGCATCCCCTCCATGCATCCTCTTCACGCATGCATACAGCCTCTCCATGCGTGCCCTCCATACATACATCCCTTCCATGCATCCCCTCCTCACAGCCAGCAGCGCCGACAGCCCGGGGGGCTCCTCCAAGCCCCGTTCCCCGGGGAAGGGCCCCCCGGGAGTGACGGTCCCCGTGCCACCCTGCCCTGGGCCAGCGCCAGCCCTTCGCGGGGAACAAGGCGCCTTTGTGGAGCCCACATCTCCCTCCGGCTCCTCTCATGCAAAATCCGAGCCGTGTCCCCACGACGGGTGGCAGGTCCAGGGTACATTAATGATCCTCGTTAAGCGGCACGGATGTATTCCCAAATTAATCCCAGAGCTCACCCGAGGTGGTTGCGGTTGGGATTTTTCCCCTCGTGGTTTGGGCTGCGGGGTGACGGAGCAGGGTGGTGACACGCTGGGGAATTTTTGCTTTGTTGTGACAACGCTGGCCTCAAAAATAAACCCCCTTCCCATTTCAGTTTGCGAAGTGATTGGTTCGGAAACACAATTTTGGGCTTTAAAAGGCCGTGGGAAGCGCGGTGCATCGCTCAAACAGGCGTGGCAGGCTTAAAAGCTCTGTGTTTCCAGGCTGGTTCCTCCCAAATCCTGGAAATTTCCTGCTTCTGCTTGGCCTCAGCTGCATTTTTCTCACTGAACTGGGACGTTTCAGCCCAACTGCTGGGATAAAAAACCCCCATATTCCTCCCCAGACTGTCCCCAGCTCATCCCTCGGGTGCCGCGGGACCCAGGTCCTCTTTCCAGCAGGATTTTGGGGGCTTTTCCCCTCCCTGGGGACCGGGTCAGGGGGACACCCTGCAGAGCCAGCACTGTGTCAGCCTGCTCCTGCCTTCGCTGCCACGCATTTAAGCGGCTTAATTCCTTTATCGGGCATTATTTTAACAGGCTTTTTGCGTCGCTGCGAGAGGATTTGTCGGGATCGCCCTGTGCTCGGCGTGGGGCATCGTGCTGCCGGTGTCGGCTGGGGATGGGGCCGCATCCGTGCCCGGCTGAGCTGGCATGGTTTGGAGAGAGGTGTCCATCGCCCTCCGCCTTCACCCCAAAATGTGCTGTCCCGGCTGGGGGGACATGCATCGGTGCTGATGGCAGGGGGTGTGACGTGTCTGCTTTGTCCTCGGAACCCTGGGGACAGACACATCCTGTGCCACCACGGTGCTAATCTGGCTAGGGGGCTTGCTGGGAGCAACTGGGGGGAACTGGGAATGGAGGGAATATGTTGCACACCCCTATGGCACAGGGAGGGGTGACAGTGGGGACACTGCCAAGGGGAGTGTTTGGGGCTGGCAGCTCAGGGGTGACCCCAGCTCTGCTGAGGTCCTGCCCCCGGGAGCTGCTGCGGCCTGGGAGGAGGAGGCAGGGAGGGGGCTGTGCGGTGTCCCCGGGGCTGTGCGGTGTCCCCAGGGCTGTGCAGTCTCCCTGGATCCATGCAGCATCCCCGGGGCTGTGCGGTATCCCCAGGGCTGTGCTGTGCCCCCGGGTCTGTGCAGTGTCCCCAGGGGCTGTGCAGCATCCCCAGGGCTGTGCAGTGTCCCTGGGTCCATGCAGTGTCCCCAAGGCTGTGCAGTGTCCCCAGGGCAGTGCAGTGTCCCCAGGGCTGTGCAGTGTCCCTGGGTCAGTGCAGTGTCCCCAGGAGCTATGCAGCATCCCCAGGGCTGTGCAGTGTCCCCAGAGCTGTGCAGTGTCCCCAGGGCTGTGCAGTGTTCCCAGGTCTGTGCAGCGTCCCCAGGGCTGTGCAGTGTCCCCAGGGCAGTGCAGTGTCCCCAGAGCTGTGCAGTGTCCCCAGGAGCTGTGCAGTGTCCCCAGGTCAGTGCAGCATCCCCAGGTCAGTGCAGTGTCCCTGGGTCAGTACAGTGTCCTGGGGGTTGTGCAGTGTCCCCAGGGCTGTGCAGTGTCCCCGGGGCTGTGCAGCGTCCCCAGGGCTGTCAGCAGAGCCACCCGTCACCAGCAGACACCTTTGCTCCGTTTGCGCCAACGCTGGGGCTCTGGGTAGGGGCCACCTCACAGGTGGTGCCGTGGGGACAGGACCGTCCCCAGGGCAGGACCACGCTCCCAGGCTGGCCCAAACACAGACACCACCCAGCTGTGACCCCCACCCTGTAGCCTTCCTCCCCTCCTCCTCCTCCCCGCAGGGATGAAGGCCCTGCAAAACAGGCTGGTATTTTTAGCTGTGATTTACCCGGTGCATCCCGGGTTTTCCAGGCGCGGTAAATGAAGCCATCCCCCCGTCCCAGGGAGTGCCTGCCATGATTTACTCAGCAAAAAGCTCTTCGGCTCCCGGAAAAAATTCATCCTTGAAATGAAGTTGCAAGGATGTGGCTGGGGCTGGGATTAAAACCGCGGCAGCGACGGCCTTTATTCATCAACATAAGCGCTGTTGGGGTGCCCGGTCCCTTGCCCCCAAGAACCAGCTCCGGGGCTGGTTTATCCCCCCGGGTTTTCCCGGTGAGCGTTTCTCCAGGGCTGGATTTGACCCCAAATAAATAAATCATCCCGACGTGGAGAAGCAGCATGGCAGCATCCCGGCGCTGAGCTGCACTTGGATGAAGGTTTTTGGTGCTGGCGGGTGGCATTGTCCCTCTTCCAGGGCTGGGAGCTTCCTGGCGGATTCATGGGGCTCAGTGACACCCGGGTACCATCCCCTGTCCCCCCCACCTCACCCCACTGGGTGTCTCACAGGACAGGGCTGCATCATCGCAGGGTGCTGCTAATGCCGGGGCTTCTCCCTGCGTGATTTGGGCTTAAAACATCCCAATATTTTGTGGCATTGTTCCCTCTGCCTTCCAAGTTTTCATCTGCCCGAGCAGTTTCCCAGCCTGGAGTCACCGGAAAGCTGGTGCAAAGCTCCCCCCTTCCTCGCCCCAAACCTTTGGAAAAACATTTTCCTCCAGAAATAGGGCTGGAGAGGATGTCGGCAAACAAGGCGCCTTTCATCCCGGCTGGCACCGCTGGCGGGGACACCCGGGGGCTGCCAGCGCTTTGTGCCTCCTCCTGCGCCTGCGCCCCGTGGCCCCGGCCGGGAAAGGGCCGGAGATTTTCCTCCTTTTACACCCTTTTGGGTTTTTCTCCCTTCTGCTTGCTCCGAGTAACGTCCTGCACCTCCCTCCATCCATCATCCCCTTCCCAACCCCGGGGACTGTGGCTTTGCCGGGTGTCACTGAGGTCCCCTGTGCCACTGCCACCCCTGTACAGCCTTGTCCAGGTTTCCATGTCACCGTCCTGCGGGGGAAAGCATCATGTCCCTGTCCCTCGAGGACATCCAGCAGGACATGGCAACTCATGGCAGAGGACTGGGGGGGTGGGGTGTGTTGGGGCCTGAGGACCCCCTTGGGGTGTCCCCAAGGCGCAGCAGGACCTTTGTCCCCAGTGCCCAGCCCACGGGGACCGTGCTTTGCTCCGGCTCTGCACCGCGGAGCCTCGGGCACAGCCCGTGGGTGCTGGGGAGCACCCGAGGGGCTGGGGGCACCCACCCCGGGGTGGGTGTCACCCCCGCCTTTGCTCAGCTCTGAGGTGCGGGAGCCCCACACAGGGTGCTGCTGCACCCATCCCACC
>VFFE01007127.1:1593286-1628422 GCA_008921705.1 Burhinus oedicnemus | reverse complement strand
GATTTCCCCCCCCCCCCCCCCTTGTCTCAGCTCTAATTTCTGGAGGATGTGCCGTGGTGTGGTACCTGGCACTGCATCTCCCCAGCTGATGCTGTGACACCCTGTGTGTTTTGGGGTCCCCCCAGACATTTTGGGGTCACCCCAGGCATGGCTCCCAAGTGCTGGGGGAGGCCAGATGGGTGCCCCCCCCGCCATCCCGTACTGCCTTCGTTAGGGTTTTCTCGGTGCCCTCTTGCTCGGAGCCAATGGGAGGAAAGCATGTGAATTTGTTTAAATTAACCAGCGGTGAAAGCTATTAATAATTAAGCACCTATTGTCAGGAAAACAATGGTAGACTTGAATAAATGGCCCGGCTTTGTTACTTACAGCTTCTGCTGTTATTAAAATGGAAGGGATATTAATAATCCCCCTCGCCTTTGGTGATGGGGAGGGTTTGACTGGGCAGCTTCCCATCCGCCCTGTGTCCTGGCCCCACGGCTGTGCTGGATGGCTCTGGGAGTTACCGTGAAGAGCCAGGACTCCTGCATCCCCCTCCTGCCTCTGGACCACCTGGGATGGAGCATGCGGGGCAGGGAAGGATGCTGCCTTTAGGATCCCTTTTGGGATTTTCATCTTGCCTGCCCCATAAGTACGGCTTCGGGGCTGCGCTGGGCCAAGCGCTGGGATTCCTGGTTTTGTTGCCGGTGACTTTGGGTGATGGGAGATGCGGTACCAGCAGCTGCTGGTGGCGGGCAGGTGGGGAGCCGGGTCTGGGGCTGGCATCCTGGAGAGCTGCTGTGCCGGCATCCCGGAGAGCCGTGGTGCTGCCGCTCATTAAGCCAACGAGTGCTTTTTTTTTCTCCCCCTGCGAACGCCTGCTGAGCACAGTTTAAACTCGGCGACAACTGCGTGGTAAATGATACGAGGCGATGGGAATGGAAATTAAATGGCTGGGGCCCGGCTGGGGAGGGCAGTATTGACGCAGCCGAAGCTGTGAGCATTAAAGGAAAGCAGACGGAGGGTCTCCGGTGGCATCGAAGTCATTGCTGACCCTGACATCCTGGGGGGAGCAGCTTATGCTGGAGGCAGTGGGTCCGATCCTTCCCTCCTCGTCCAGTGGCCAGGTCCCGTTCTGGTGTCCTGCTGCTGCCCAAATAGGCATCCGACACTGACTCTATCCTGGGTCTCTGGCTCCTGTCCTGCGTGTCCCCACGGCTGGCATGGATTGGTACCCAGCGGGACCCGAACTTCGTTGCCGGGTCGTGTGCATCTTTGCAATCCTGCATCCTCCACCTTCTCCATCCCTGCCGGCAAAGCTCAGGAGGTGCAGAACAAAGGGGTTACTCCATGTTCTCCCTTCTTCTGCCTCCTGCCGCAGGCTCCTACCTGATGGTGAACTCCTCGCAGCACGCTCCGGGCCAGAAAGCTCACCTGCTCTTCCAGGCGCTGAGCGAGAATGACACCCATTGCCTCCAGTTCAGCTACTTCATGTACAGCCGGGATGGCCACAGCCCCGGCACTCTCAGCGCCTACGTCCGGGTGATGGGGGGCCCGGTGGGCAGCGCCGTCTGGAACGCCTCCGGCTCCCACGGCCGCCAGTGGCACCAGGCGGAGTTGGCCGTCAGCTTGTTCTGGCCCAGCGAATATCAGGTGAGACCCAGCAGACCCTCCCCTCCCCCCTTGGGTGACCTGGACCCCCCGACAATGGGTGACCCCTCTGTTTGGTGCTGCAGGTCCTCTTTGAGGCAGTGGTCTCCAGCGAGCGCAGGGGTTACCTTGGCTTGGATGACATTTTGCTCTTGAATTATCCGTGCTGTGAGTGGCAGGGGATGGGACCTAAGGGTGGGTGGCATCAGGGTGGTGGGTGGGGGAGTGGGTGCTGCTTAGTTGGGCTGGACAGCCGGGTTGGGACCTGGTGCCCATTGGGATGGTCCTGAGAAGAGCTGATAGACTAATGCCAAGGTGCAGCCTGGCGGCACCTGGGTGTCCTGTTGTCACCTGGGCTGGTGGAGCTCCATCTCCTACGTGCCCCTGGGGCTCCTTTTTCCATCTCCATCCCCACCAGCTCCAACGTTGCTTCAGTTTTTGTAAAACCTTGGAGAAGTGCAGACTGAACATGTGGCCAGAGTGTCCCCATCAAGAGGGGCCACCTGGGCCAGTGGGGACCTGAAATCCCAGGCTGTCCCAACACGTTGGCTGTTGGGGTTCACCCCGTATTTCTTCTAGGCTGGGGTGGGAGCTCCGATCTCCTCTATCAACCCCATAGCCTGCATCTGGCACCAGTGCTGTGGGATGCTGGAGGGGAAGGCTGTATTCTCTCCGGAACACCAGCTGGTTATATGGGGACAAATCCCTGACTCCGGGCTCGGGATCCTGCCCAGGATCTTCGCTGTGGGCTTGCTGGGGAGGGATCCTGGCTGGATTGTGAGGATGGGGACCGAGCCCATCTGGAGCTCGGCTCCAGCCTCAGCATCCCAGGTGGATTTTTGGGCTGCAGTGGGATTTTTGCAGCAATACCAATGCTTGCGCCCCTCTGCAGCGAAAGCTCCTCATTTCTCCCGCCTGGGTGATGTGGAGGTCAACGCGGGACAGAACGCCACCTTCCAGTGTGTGGCTGCTGGCAAGGCTGCCGAGGCCGAGCGGTTCCTTATGCAGGTGAGCAACGGCAGTGGTGAAACCAGCATCTCCACCGTCCACCCTGTGCATTGCTTCTGCAACACCTCTGTGCCTTCCTTCTGGGACAAGACACAAAGGGAAGGGAGGAGAAGGGCAACCCCCTCCTGCTTTTAAGCAGGCATCATTTGGGGACGTTTGGTGGCTCTGGATGTCATGCAGTGCCTCCTGGTGATGTCTTGTCTCTCCCCGTGGGGCAGAGGCAGAACGGCGAGGTGGTCCCTGCTGCCTCCGTGAAGCACATCAGCCACCGGCGCTTCCTGGCCACCTTCCAGCTGGACGAGGTGTCCAAGGAGGAGCAGGACCTCTACCGCTGCGTCACCCAGTCCAGCCGCGGCTCGGGTGTCTCCAACTTCGCTGAGCTCATCGTGAAAGGTGGGTGACTTGCTGCTGCCCACCAGGTTTCTGGGTCATGGATGGGCTATTTCTGCTCTGCTGTTTGGAGAGGAAGGTGGGACGCTCAGGGTGGTGGGATCACATTTTCTCGCTGCGAATGAATTGCTACACATGGATGGTTCAGCCTGAAACCAGGAAACTACCTTTTGCGGTGGCCTTAGATCATTTATTTTTGATTGCAGTAGGTGGGAATTAATTAATTACAGTGAAACTGTGCAGCACCATGCTGGGCAGCGTATCTTATAAAGATAATTAAGGTTTGATCAGATTAAACCCTATTGCTGCTGTTAAAGCCTCGTTAAAAGTGATGCAGGGCATATGCATGGGCTGAAGTTTAAAGAGTGGAGGGTGCCCTCCCATACTTTGATGCTGATTCCCACATCCTCTTGGTGGGGGATCCAACTTTGTCCCATGCTCTGCAGTGTAAGGTTGATGGGTTGGTTTGGGCAGAGACAATGTGAATGTTTTGACTGTAGCTAGTAAAAAAAAAATAAAAAAATTGTGGTACCTGTGGTTGTTCTGATGTTGGCCTGGCTCCAGGGCTGGGGATGCTGTGGAGCCACTTCTGGAGGGGGATGTTCCACCTGCCTCTTCTCCGCTCTCTTCCAGAGCCCCCCACACCCATCGCGCCCCCCCAGCTGCTCCGGGCTGGCTCCACCTACCTCATCATCCAGCTCAACACCAACTCCATCATTGGCGATGGCCCCATCGTGCGCAAGGAAATCGAGTACCGCATGACCTCGGGGCCCTGGTCGGAGGTCCACGCCGTCAACATGCAGACCTACAAGCTCTGGCACTTGGATCCGGACACGGAGTACGAGATCAGCGTCTTGCTCACCCGGCCCGGCGAGGGGGGCACCGGCAAACCGGGGCCACCCCTCATCAGCCGCACCAAGTGTGCAGGTGGGTCCCACGCTGCATCCCGGCCACCCCAGGTGGCCGTGGGCAAGGTCCCCTGCCAGCCTGAGTGGCCTTAGGCAAGGTCCCCTGTCACTCCGAGCCCCGGGCAGGGAGCGTGGTTGGGGCTGGATGAGTGCTGAGGGTATTTGCTTGTGGGGTCCAGGAGCTTAAAGCATCGCTCCGCTGATGGATCTGCCTTTAATTGAGTTTTTAGCGGCTGTACGCAGCATCTCGGGAGGGACCGCTAATTAAACCCACGTTGAGATCGCGGCTGCAGGGCGCACAGGCGAGGCTGGATCCTGAACCAACGCGATCAGCCTGTGCGGAGGGGCTGAACGTCTGTCCAGCCTGCAAACGCCCCGATGGACGGTGGGTTTTTGCTGATCAGAGTCAACAGTAGCCGGGCGCGACCTCGGCGCAGGAAGGCACGGCAATGGAATGCACAGAGTCGGCAGCTGCCACCCAGCTGGTTCCCATCCCTGGGGCCGACCAAACGCCGGCAGGAGACGGCTGCTCCCCCTCCGCCGGGGCTGCAGGCTCGGGGATGGATCCAGCTCAGGGCATCCCCGAATCTCAGGACTGCTGTCCCTGAGGAGGAGCCCCTTGGCTGTCCCTAGAGGGATTCCCATCTCGTTCCCTCCTCGGAGGGAGCGGTAGATTATTCTCCAGTGCCTGGTTTTGAGCGATCGATGCCTCTAAAAATATTTCTTCTAAAACTGTGTTAATCTTCTGCCTCACCGGAGGGGTGATGGCTTTGGGTGGGGGGGTAGGCTGCCTTCCCATGCATGGTGATGACCCAGGGGTAATTCGGGGCAACCCCATCCCTGCTGAAATCCCCTCAGGGTGTCCCCAGGGAAGCAGGGAGCTGGGTTTTCTCGCGGTCAAAGTGCCCCAACAGAGCCCGTGGTGCAACCATGCTGCTGGTCTGGTGTCCCCATCGCTGGGGGGATGATGGGGGGAAGACTTCTCCGGCACCCTGGGGCTGCAGGGGAGCCCTGTTTCCCTGATGACTCCGCATCCTTACGGGGGGGTGACCGGGGTTGGGGGATGTCCCTGTCCCTGGTGGGGCTGGCAGCAGCGTTTCAGAGGCTCCATGGCAACTGCTTTCCCGATGCTGGCATTTAACTGCTGGTAATTGAGCAAAGTCGAAGGCGAGGAGATGGCGTGGAGGCAGCAAAGGATTATTGTGCTGTGTCTGCCCTGAGACCCGGCACCGCCGTGGTGCTGGGCTGGGACCCTGCACCAAATAAAACAACCCCAACCCAACCAAAAGTGGAAGTCCGTGCTGCTGAGCTGGGAGCAAGCCCGGAGCATCTCCCCGCAGATGGGGACTGGTGGGCGCATCCTCCTTAGATGTGGCAGGAGCGGAGCAGGACACAGCCATGTCCCCAGGGCTGCGGGGCATTCCTGGTGGCTTTGGCCGTGCCTGTGGGGAGTCCCGTGAGCAGGGTTGGCTTCAGAGATGGGTGCACTCAGGTGTGGGAGGTGAACGGCTGGTGCAGGCGCAGGGATGGAGGGGGAGATGCAAACCCTGACCCAGGCATCGTGGCGAGGGGCTGGCGGCAGCGTTTCATCCCAGATTTGTTTTCAGAGGTGCTGCGGCAAAGCCCAGGTTTCCGTATTACCTTGAAGCCGATGACAGGTGCTGTGTGACACTCTCAGTGCCCCATATTTAATATCCTTTGGTTACCGTGTTCAGGCTTCCCCGGCTCTTCCCATGTGCTATAACGATGTATTCCCACGTGCTGTAACGCTGTAACAGCCTGAAAGGAGGTTGTAGTGAGGGGGGGTCGGTCTCTTCTCCCAAGTAACAGGCGATAAGACAAGAGGAAATGGCCTCAAGTTGCGCCAGGGCAGGCTTAGGGTGGATATTAGGAAGAATTTCTTCACCAAAAGGGTCATCAAGCATTGGAAGAGGCTGCCCAGGGAAGTGGTGGAATTGCCATCCCTGGAGGTATTTAACAGACGGGCAGACGTGGTGCTGAGGGACATGGGTTAGTGGTGGCTTTGGCAGTGTTAGGTTGATGGTTGGACTCGATGATCTTAAAGGTCCCTTCCAACCTAGGTGATTCTATGATTTTTCTCCCTGGGTCACAGCGGGTTTGCAGATGGTGACACAGCCGCTCTTCCTCCGCCCAAAAAGCGCCTGTGGTTGGATCCTCTGCATCCTCCGAGCCTCGCCAGCCCATCTGCCCAGCACCACATCTCCCATGCTTTGCAGGATCTAGCCCAGGGGGACACCCTGGAAAAAGCCACTGGGTAGATGCATCCTGCAGTCCCTGGCTCAGGGGGACATTCCCCACATGGCCATGTGCCACTGGCCATCATTGGCCCCGGGTGCCGTACTGCTGGCTCCTCCCCTGGAGCATTTAGATACACTGGAATAAAAAGGAAGGTTGAAGCCTGGCACCACGCGGCGCTGGCCAGGGAGGTGTGGGGGCTCTGGAGGACTCAGGGAGAGGAGCAGGGAGAGGTCCCTGTGCCTGTGGCCACCTGCTGGGAGTGATGGCAGTGGGCAGCGGGGCTGAGGTTTGGCAGGCTTTGGCAGAGCCGGACGCAGTGGCAGGTTAAAGCTGGGGTCCCCACAGCGTGGGGCTGTGTGCCTACGGCCGTGCTCACCCCCTCCAAAACCAGCTGGGGTTTTACATGGTCCCAACAAGGACATTGGGACCTGCAGGAGCATCCACTGAGGTTGTAAAAGCCTCTTGCAACCCTGAGCTGCCCGAATTCCTCCGTGGTGTACATCCTAGGGGAATCGCCTGGGGGATCAGCTCTGGGTCAGGGTGGGCAAAGACCTTCCTTCCCTCTTGGGGGTCCTTCCCACCACCCGTGGGTGTGGAGAGGAGTTACTGCCACTAACCCAAACCACCTGTGTGCGTGCTGTTGGCTAAGGTGCTCTGCTCCTCATTAAATCCAGCTTCTCCTGTTCATGCCAATTAGAGCTAATTAAACTCCTTCCCAGCGATGGCACTCAGTGTCTGTCCTTTTGAGAGCCTGACATGGGCTCGATGAGAACACGAGGGCTCCCATCACGCAGGTATGTTTATCTGGTTGGTTGGAGCCGCTCGCAGTGTGGATGCTCCTGGTGCCCACCGTGGCTCTGCACTGACCGGGGGCTGGTACCCGGCTTCACCTCTGCAGGGACGACGAGCCAACAGGGGCTGCCGTCCCTGTGGTGTTGGTGACCTGGTAATGTCCCCAGCCCTGTCTGGCAGGACAGCAGCGTCCTGTGCTGGGGCTGGTCCCAGTTTTGGAGTCAGGGTTGCTTTCCTCACCCGTCTGTCTTGTTCCTATGCTTTAACAGGGCTCTCCCTGATAACACACATAAACCCACAAGGTGTTTTGCTTCATCGCTCGTCTCTCCCCATCCCTCTCCCCTCCACAGAGCCCATGCGAGCCCCCAAAGGCCTGGCTTTCTCCGAAATCCAGTCCAGGCAGCTGACGTTGCAGTGGGAGCCACTGGGTTACAACCTGACCCGCTGTCACACCTACACCGTCTCACTCTGCTACCGCTATTTCGTGGGCACCGGCCACAACCAAACCTTCCGAGAGTGTGTGAAGATGGAGCGCAACGCCAACCGCTACACCATCAAAAACCTGCTGCCCTACAAGAACATCCACGTCAAGCTCATCCTCTCCAACCCGGAGGGTCGCAAGGAGGGCAAGGAGGTGGTATTCCAGACGGATGAGGATGGTGAGTCCGCTCAGGGATGTGCGTCGTCCCCAAAAATAGGACTCGGTGGCTGGTGAGCCGCTGGGGTGTTTGCCGTGGTGTGGTACACATCCGTGGCTCTTGGCCAGGGGCATGATGGGAATATCTCCTGTGGCCATAGCGCTAATGGGGAGCAAAAAGGCTGGTGCAGCCCCAGGGCTGTGCGCAGGGAGGTGAGAGAAAGGGGCAACGATGGTGGCTGGGGAAGGGAAACGCAGTGAGCAGCTTTGGGGGGACAAGGGGATCGGATGGGGACGGGGCAGCACCGGGTGGTCCAGCAGAGAAATGTCCTACATTGCTGCGGAAATGCCACCCTTGTCCTTCCAGAGGAGTGTTTTAGCTGTGCCCAGTTGGGTGAAGGGCACCACGGTTGGCCGATGCCTGGCTTCTCCCAGCTCATCCCTTAGTGTCGAACCAAAGCCTGGCAGCGATAATAATAACAATTAAAACGGTCAATGCTTTGCACTTAGGTAACATCTTTCATCTGCTCGGTTGCTGATTAATTCGGCGTTGTGATGTTTCTGGGAGAGCACTGTTAACCAGAGCCCGGCGCAGCTTTGCTCGGCTTCCCCAGTGCTCTGCCCCAGTTATGTTTGCGCTGGGGCAGGTTTGGGTGGCACAAACGAGCTCTGCGGCTGAGCACGTGTTGATATGGGGTGTCTGTCCCCGCTTGGCTGCCAGCAACTTCGCTCCTCAATAGCCGAGCTGCTTCTCTTCCCATCCTGGCCATGCCCTGGGGTTGTGTCCCCGCTACCAGCACCCGAGTGGGGCAGATGTCCTCGCTGGAGGCTCCAGCGCTGCTCCAGGACTCCTGGGTTTGGCGTCTCTTGCTCCTGCGCAGCCCTTCCCTGAGGATGTCCTGGAGCTGGGGCCACTGGAGAGGTCTCCCCAGGTCTGGTCTTACCCTGCACCATGGTCCCTGGCTGCGGCTCTCCATCAGCAGAGTGCTTGGGTCATGTTGGGCTCTGGAGATCCGGTGAATGTGATAGGAGGTACAGGGCAGAGCCGGCTCCATGTCTCCGGTGCCACCCATCAGCAATGGGCCGCATCCAGGGCTGGCAGCTCCCACTAACAACTCCTTGCCCTCATCCCATCCTCTTTGCTGCCCCATCAGCATCTCCTCCGCGTGCCGTGACGACTCAGGGCCTTCAAGGACAGCCGGGCAGCCCCCAAAAGCTGCTGCTCTGGTGGCTGGTCCTGCAGCCAGTGGACAAGGGGGTCTCATCCTGGTCTGCAGCGGTTGGGGCTTGTGTGGGGTGCAAGGGGCCGCTGCACCCCGGGATGGGTGCTGGGTACTGAGTGTGGCCAGAGCATCCCTGGCTCTTGCGGAGTCACCAGTGCTTACTGTTAGGCAAGAATGTAATTAATGTCCAAAGCACTTTTTAGCATCAAGAATCAGCAATTAAGGTGGAAAAATTGATAATTGCAAAGGATCTGGCCGGCTCTAGGCCCCCTGGCCACCCCCCGAGGAGAAGCCTGCTGTGAAATCCCCCCGCCTGGGACTCACCTTGATGTGGGACCCACTGAAACATGCAGCGTTGCTCATCGCTCCCGTTCCCCAGGCTGGAATGCAAAACCTGCAGAGCTGGAGCGGAGCCGGGAGGGTCTCTGGGTCCCATTTTCATCCCTAAAGCCTGAATTCATCGCCTTTTTCTGTGCATCAGCAGTTTCTGTATCCCCAGCCCTGAGCCTGCCCGACCCAGGGCACCCAGCTTCACGCTCCTGACGGTTTATTTTCCGGCTATAATTGCTTCAGCTGTTCTCACTGTGCTGTGACTGCTCCAGCTGTTTTCTTATTGAATATTAATACAAGAGCTCCAGATGTTTTTTTGCCATACTGTAATCCCTCCAGCTGCTTTCCCCTATGCCTTGATTAACCGGGGCTTGCGGCTTCCCCCTTGGATTGAATTTGGGGCCGCATGTGCGTTCAGTCTCGGGTGGGATCAAGCGCTGGATATCCGCCTATGGATATATTGCAAATTTTACATGTGGCCTTGGCCCGGCGTCTCCCTGCCTGGGAGGGTGATGAGGATTCAAGCTCCTGCAATTGGGTGATGAGCACCCATGCAATTAAGTCAAGGTGGCGAAGGCTCCTTAACAGTAGGACCCTTGATTGTGGTTCATTTTGGCAGGAGATCAGCTTCGGTTGCAGCATCAGCTGATGCAGCGCTGGGGCTTTTCTCAGAGGTGACTTTGGTGTGAGCTGCACCCCTGTCTCGGATAGTAAACCCTGTTTTTGTGTTGGAAAACCCATTTCTGGGGCATTAATAACTGGGCCAAACCAAGGGCATTGTTCACAGCATCCCCCTTGGATCCCGGGCAGAGTCCTGCTGGCTCCTGGGTGCATGGGCAGGGCACCGGGAGGAGAGGGTGACCCATCCACAGGTTGCCCAGCCGGTGTTTAAGTGCTCCATGTAGATCCAGGGAAGGTCGGTGACCCACGGCTGGAGATTTTGGACCACGTCTGCATGAAACGATGAGACTCAAGCCCAGGTGCCTGTGGAAATATCATTGCAGCGTGGTGGTGCCGCGGGGAGGTGTGTGCAGGGAGCCAGTTCTCTCCCTTGCAGGCAGGATGCATGCAATGCAAGTGAGAATAAATATGTATAAATGCATAAATAAATATATACGTGCGTATATGGATGGCAGAGGGGTATACACACACCTGGGAGCTATTGCGTACCTCTGCAGGTCTCATCCTGGTGCGTGCACAAGCATGCGGTGCCTGCACCTATATATATAAATATATAGGCTATATATATATGAAAATATCTCTATAGGTACACACATTCCTGCCCTAAAGGTTTCCATAATTCTCCACAAATTTAATAAGCGCCTTGTGTACACGTGTAGGACACAGCGCCTCTGATTAAATTAACTTGTAAATCAAGTGGAAATTGTGTATTTGCACGGTGGGAAGCGCGCGGAAGGCGATCGCTCTCTCTCAGCCCCGTAATTAGATCTGAACAAAACCTGCAAAAAAGAAAAATAGAGGGGAAGAGCTGACGGCCCTCTGCAACAAGAGGGGGTGTGTTTTGGGCGTACGAGCCCGCAGCAGAGGATGCTGCTGGTGAATCGTGGTCTTTGCCAGGCCATCGCCTCTCCTGTGCTCCTCGCTACCCCCCTGGGTCAAGAAATCCATGGTAAAGAAGTGAATATTGATCCTGGTGCTGTCGATCGCTGTTATTGTTTGCGGTTATTATTCTTGATGGTGTTAATTAGAAGGGAGGGCTGGGGCATGTCGAGCCTGTCTGCAGATGAGGATGTTATTGCTCGCCGGGGAGAGCGCCGGCGATGTCTCCTGAGGATACTGGTGGTTCCGAGGGGGTTTGGGTTCTATGGGAAAAGGGTCTGTTTTTGTTTTTGGTTTTTTTTTTTTTTTTTTTCCTTGCACTGGTGAACTCAGGTGAGCTCTACCGGTGACAGCACACGGGGACTTGCTGTGCTGTCGGAAACCGGGTGTGATGCCAGAAACAGTACCTGCAGGGTTTGTGCCGTGGCGTGGGGACCTTTCCTGCTGTGGCAAAGTGTCACTGGTGGGCTGGGAACACGGCGGGAGCATCATTGTCCTGGGGAGCCACCAGCCCTGTCTGGTGGCACATGCCGGAGCTGGGTGACGTGACAGAAGGGATGCGGTGGCTCAGTCATGGGGGAGAGCTGCTGCAGTCGCCTGGAGGGGTTTCCTGGAGGATTTCTCCTTCCAGCCCAGTTTCTTGCCACATCTGAGCATGTCCCCTTTCCTTCCCCAGTGCCTGGCGGCATTGCCTCGGAGTCCCTCACCTTCACCCCGCTGGAGGACATGATATTTCTGAAGTGGGAGGAACCGGTGGAGCCCAATGGCCTCATCACGCAGTACGAGGTATGTCCTGGCTGGCTGCGGCACCCGCAGAGGGGACACAGGGACACGGGAGGGTCCCACTGGGGGGGATGCAGTGGAGGGGATCTCGGGTAACTGCTGCTTTCGGTTGTGGGGATGAAGGGCAGCTGCAGCATTACTTCTGCCCCCGAGCCCTTTGGAGCATGGATCCCAGTAGCAAGGTCTGTCCCGGCTGGGGTGTCCTGCTTTCAGGGTCACCAGTATCATCCAGCAATAGCTTTTCCCGTGAACCTCTGCTTTTGATTTACCCCTGAAAAGCATCTGCCTTCCAGACTGCCCCCATGACCATCCCCTCCTCTGAATCCATCCCTTTAACCCCTTCTCTGCCTGGATCTGGGATCTCTCCCCTCTCCTGTGGCCGCTGGTGATGCTTTGCCCTGTCCTTGCAGATCAGCTACCAGAGCATCGAGTCCTCCGACCCGGCGGTCAATGTGCCCGGCCCACGACGCACCGTCTCCAAGCTACGCAACGAGACCTACCACGTCTTCTCCAACCTTCACCCTGGCACCACCTACCTCTTCTCAGTCCGGGCCCGCACCGGCAAGGGCTTTGGCCAGACGGCGCTCACCGAGATCACCACCAACATCTCCGGTAGGTTCCCCTGGGCTCCACACCTGGTGCTTCTCCTCTGCACAGGTATATGATGGCAGTGCCAGAGCCGCCGGTGTGCTCCTGTGGATTTTGGTGACTGGCTGCTGCTGTCGAAGGACGCTCTTGGTGGTGGCAGCCGTGCCTTGAGTCCCCCGGGCAGCCCCCAGACCCATCGGCTGGGCTGCCTGTGGGTCTGGCTGGGGACCCCGGCCAGCCTGGCACACTGGTCCTGTCTGAGCTGTCAGCATACCAAGCGAGGGATTAATTGAGCTTTGTTAATTAGCCTCACGGTACTTGGGGCTGTTTGCTCATGTCTGCGGCGTTGCTGTTAACCGCAGCTAATGGGCTGAGATGAGCCCTAATGGGGACACTGAAACTACAAAGCGGTGTGAGCTGGACCCCAGCGGCTGCTAGCGGTGGCTTGGGGACCCTGGGGCTGTGCCAGGCGTGAGGGGGTCCCCCACCTTGGTCTGGGGGTGCTGCTGGGCTGGCTTGGGTGTGCTTTTGCCCTGGGTGGGATGCTCACGCTGTGCCGGCGTTTCAGAGTGGTGCTGTTCCCAGGGTGCATCTCAAGGCTGGAGCATTTGGGTCCTGCCGAGGTTGGATCCTGCTCCCATCTTCTCCCTCTGCTAGAATGGTGTTGATAACCCGCCTTGGCGCACACCTGTGGGTCCTGCCCCAACTGTGGCGTTTGCTCAAGACCTAGAAGGGCTTTATTTATTTGTAATAAACCTCATTATGCCACTCGGTGATGCCTTGCCGTGGGCAAGGCTGCTTGTGCCTCAGTTTCCCCCCTGAGTGGGAGGGTGGCTCTGAGCGCATCCCTGGGGACCAGGACTCACCCCTGCCCGCTCTCCCCTGCTCCCTTTGCAGCTCCCACCTTTGACTACGGGGACATGCCATCACCGCTGAGCGAGTCGGAGAGCACCATCACGGTGCTGCTGCGGCCGGCGCAGGGCAGAGGGGCTCCCATCAGGTAGGTTGCGAGACCCCCACAGAAGGGTGTGGTGCAGCATGGATGGTGGGGTCGAGCATGAAAAGAAAGGCAGGACCATCCTTTTCATGAAGCTAACCTACGCTTGGTCCTCGCCAGCACCTACCAGGTCATTGTAGAAGAAGACCGACCCAAGAAGCTCAAGAGGGAGCTGGGTGGGCAGGAGTGCTTCCCGGTGCCGCTCACCTTTGACGATGCCGTGTCCCGTGGCTCCGTGCACTACTTTGGGGCCGAGCTGCCCGCCAGCAGCCTCACCGAAGCCAAACCCTTCACCGTGGGGGACAACCAGACCTATAGTGGCTACTGGAACCCGCCGCTGGAGCCCAAGAAGGCGTATCTCATCTACTTCCAAGCCATGAGCAACCTCAAAGGGGTGAGTAGCCATGGGACCCTGCTCCATCCAGTGGGGTGTCTGGGGTTCCGTTTGGATCAGGCAGAAGCTCACCTTGGGGTCTTGGGGGGGCTTTCAGAAAAAATGGGACTTTAGATCCCCCTCCCTCTAGGCTCAACCCCAGTCCCTGCCTGGGGGGAGCTGGTGCTCTGGGCCACCCTTACAGTACATTGGGAGCATGGCTGGGTGTCCCCCTTCCTCCCAGCACCCCCGGGATGTGCCCGTCCCTCTCCCAGTGCCAAATCCAGTGGTGGTGGAGCCCAGCCTCTGCCACCCACTGCGGTACCGGCTGGGACCCCAACCAGCACCAGTGCAGGGGAGACCACCTTCCCCCGGCTAATCCTGGGGTGGAAAAGGGCCGTTTGGGCAGCAAAAGCCATATGTGCGTTACTGGGACCCGCTGCTGACACAGCGGCTGCTGCAGAGAGCTCCTGGGAAGCTGCCGAGTTCCCGGGCTGCCCTCTCCCTGCCTGCTACTGCCTGTTCTCTCAGCGAAGCCGTAACAGCCCCGCTCCGGCAGCTGCCACCGCATGTCCCGGGCTGATTTCCTCCAAGTCACCTGCGGGACCACTGGGACCCCCTGGGGGACCCTTCTTGGCTTCACCTGGTCCGACAACTCCTGTCCCACCCTGGGGAGGATGAGCTGTGAAAGCGAAGCAGGAGGACCACCACAGCATCCTCATCCTGCACAGCTTGGTCTTACGGGAAAGGTGCTGGTTTTTGAATCCTTTTTGCCGCTCTGGGATCGTTCACACCTCACTGGGTTGTAATTAGAGCTGAGATGGACGGAGAGGATCTCAGCTCTGGCTCGCTCGGGCGCTGCTTGATAATAACTCGTGGCTGACGCTGTTTTACAGCCTTCCTGCTGGGAGGCACTGGATTTGTCCCGGCTGCTGTCAGACATCACAAAAAAGCTGGATCCCAGCTTGGGTTTTTTGTGGTTTTCATGCCAGATGGAGCAAGAAGCAGAAGCAAGAGCTGGCAACCTCCAGGGGAGCCGGAGCCTGCCCTGCCCCGGGCACACTGCATGGGCAGGTCGCAGTCCGAGGGTGGATGGAGCAGCGTTGCCAGCACTTGGTATCCCGAGGGGCTGGAGGATGCTCGGGGAAGAAGGCAGTCCTGCCAAAATGGTGCTTTTTATTTTGCAACAGAAGTTGGATACGTGGGAAGATGGAATATTTTAGCTGAACCCATCCCTAAAAATGCAAATGCTAAAACTGTTGGAGACCTGAGCTGGAAGCCCTCATGGCAACCTTGGCAGCACACACAGAGCACCGGGACTGGGGCTTGAAAACTTTGATTGGAAAGAACCCAACCCCATGAAGCTCTGAATGATGACCTGGGAGCGTTTTAGCTGTAGTTGGTGATGTGCTGGTGACCTGTGGCTTTGGCTGGGTCCCTCCTTCAGTGGTCTTGAGCTTTGCCGTCCCCTCTGTGCCAGGAACGATGGCCTTGGCTAAACCTAGGGATGCTGGGGACAGGACATTCAGCAGCATCTCTTGGAGTGTGTGTCCCTAGGAGGTCCTTCGGCTCAGCAGCGGGTGCTGCAGCACAAATCGCCTGCAAACTCCCTTGATTTGGGGCTCAAAGCACCAACGGACCAGCCTTGTGTCCGCCCAGCCTTGCTCAGAGCGGGGAGCGGAGTGGCCAAAATGCTCATCTGACACTGACCACTCCCCTCCCCCCCCTTTTTTTTTTTTCCCTCCATAGGAAACGCGGCTGAACTGCATCAGGATCGCCCGCAAAGGTGAGCCCTCCCTTTCCCAGCTGGCGTGATCCCGCCGAAGCTGCGGACCTGAACCTGCAGCTGCTCTGGCGGTCGGGGTCGTGCCGGTGGGTGTCGTTACCGGCGCTGGCGGTGGTCGGGGTGCGTGTGATGGTTTATTACAACCCCATCCCACACTGTTGTTTCCCACTTTCTTTGGTGGCTGGGTTTTTCCCTTGGCTGTGGTTGTCCTCTTAATGCCATTGTCGCGGTGGGAGGATGGGGAGTCGGTGGTGCTGGATGCTGAATCCGGGGATGGACAAGCTTATGCTGGGCATGACGAAAGGTGACACAAAGGGACCGTCTCACCCCACGGGAACCAAGAGAGGGACTCGCCCACGGTGATGGTGTGGCGCTGCAAAGCCCTGTAACATCTTGGTGGAAAAAAATGTGTTCGAGGACCAATGTGCATCCCATGGGACAATTCCCAGTGTTTTCCCATCTGATGTTGCCAAATCCCCCTGGAGCTGAGCGGTGACCCCTCCCGCCTGTCCTTGTCCCCTGCCAGCTGCCTGCAAAGAGAGCAAGCGTCCCCTGGAGGTGTCACAGCACTCTGAGGAGATGGGCCTGATCCTGGGGATCTGTGCCGGAGGGCTCATTGTCCTGATTATCCTCCTGGGAGCCATCATCATCGTCATTCGGAAAGGGTAAGGAGACCTGTTATCGGGGCTGTTGCCTCCATCTGTCCCCTCCTCCCAGCTCAGCCCTTCTCCATCACCCTAGCACTAACTGGGAGTTACTGGTGGTGATACTGCCACACTGGGCAGACTCCAAACCCTCCCTCAAGCTGTGCCTCCATGCGCTCATGCATCCTACCGGGCACGGTGCCCTCCTTGCTCTGTGACACTGGGCACAGCAGGAGGCACTGGGGACACTGGGGACCAAGGAGCAAAGTCCTGAGAATGTCCCTTGGCCCTCGGGGCTGTGCAGCTGTGTTCCACTGTCGGTCTCCCCTGTATTTTTCAGTCTTTTGCCTCTTTTTGTGCTTCTTCTTGGCTTTGTGCTGCTCTGTTGATTCTGCATTGATGGAAATGCTTCTGGCGGGGATCAGACTCAGAGGGGCTCTGGGCCAGCGCTGAGCCCAGCTGTCCCTGTCCCACCAGCTCTCCCCTTGCTAACAGCAGCCGGGGACCACGGGGTGTGCGGCCCTCTACCCCTCCAGCCTGAAATTACAAAAATCAGCTTGATCTGACTGAGATACCGTCTCTGGGCTGCCCCGCTGCCTTGGCCAGCCCGGGGCCAGATCCATCCACATGAGCGCTGCTGTCTGGGGTCTGGCCGCACTGGTACCCTGCCATCGGGGCGGATTAGGGATGGGACCACCTCTGATTCCCTTGCATTGAGCTGGTGTTTCTGGAGACGGGGAGGAGGGGGAGGCATTGCACCTTTCTGCTGTCGCCCCTCCACCAAGCTCCTCCGAGATGCTGGGTGAGCGCCCAGCATCTCCCAGCACTGAGGGGAGCAGAGCCCCGGGGGTGCTCGGTTCTGGGGTGGTGGCCAGAGGGAAAAAAAAAAAAATCCATCCACAGCTTTTACCTGGAAAGCAGTGCAGTGTGTCCTGCTGAAATACCCAGGCAGACTCTGGCTCTTGTCCTGGGCTCCGGTTCCTTGAGAGCATTGGGAGACCAGCATCCCCCTTTCTCTGGGGTCGGGCAGGGGCTGGATGCTCACACTGTCCCATATCCTCCTGGGCTTGTTTTAATGGGGAACCACTGAGCTTCCAGTGAAACATGAGCAATCCCTTCCTGAGAGCCTCCACCTGGCTCTAAATGAGTCTTTAAAATTTGGGTCCATGCTGGAGGGGAGGTTTTCCCAGGGCTGATGGTCCCTAGGGACCCCCAAACTGCTCTCCCACCCCCACGGAGGTCCCTGTTCTTGGGGAACTGAGCTTGGCTGGCGTGAATGTGACTGTGGCCATTACAGCGGGGTGAGAGGGAGGAGGACGAGGGCTTTTTGGGACACTCATCCCCAGGAGCGCCAGGGATGAGGCTGCTGCTTTTCACTCGTGCGCAATGCCCTGGAAAGCGGCTTCGTTCCGTGTGGGGCTCGAGGCGGCACCGAGCCGGGGGGGCTCTCAAAGCAGGGGAGAAAGGGCAGCAATTACACGCCTTCCCCGTGCAGGGCTCGGGATGATGGGAGGAAAGTACGTTAACAGCCAGGGGGGAGAGAAAAATAGCAGGGCACAACCTCAGCCCGGGTAAATCTGCGGATCTCTTTATGGCTTTGTTCGCCCTTAAAGGATTCTTGCTGATTTACGCCAGCTGGAAAAGCAAGGCTTGTAGCATCCCTGCACACCGCGAGGGGTGCGGGGTTGACTCGTGGCTCCCTGCCCGCCATTGCTCTGGGATGATGCCCATGCATACAGCATCAGATCTGTCCCTTATGGAGCAAATGCCGGTGGTGCCGATGTGTTTTTGGGAGCGATGCTGTTGGGCTGGCAGTAGGAAGCCGTGAGGGCGACTGCTGCATTCCCATTGCCCGTGCTACGGGGCGGGAGGAGGAGGAGGAGCTGCTTTGCTTCAGCATGCCGGAGTGAACCTCTCGAAGGACAAACCAGAGCCACAAATCAGACTGGGTGCCGAGGGCCCTGAATTCAGGGCTGTTGGGAAGCTGGGATGAGCTCATAAATCTCCTCCGGAGTGTTTTGCCGTTGGAAAAACACTGATGTGGTGGAATGGAAATGCACCTCTGGAATATGCTCACCCCTAATAAACGGTGCACTGGAAATGCAACGTCCCGACCCCATCTCTCCTGCTGGGGTTGCTTGGCCCCTGAGCGGCTCTCTGGGAGATGCCCTACATTTTGGACACGTTTGCTGTTCCGTCTTAAAAACTGTGCAATAACCCCTTGGACAAGGGTGCTATTGACACCCCACCACTGGCGCAGGGACACCTGGTCACCCTGAGAACCGGTGCTTGGGCTCTACTGTCGGGATGCCGGCTCCTCCCTGGAGTAATTAACCTACGGATGCAAAAGGGGAGCCAGGTTCCTTTACGGTGCATTTATTTTTCCGGCAGCCGAGTTACCCTGTAACCCCCCTTCCCATGCCGGAGAAAAGCTGCTTATGCAATTTCTGCTGTTCTCTTTGTTTGCACGCTTGCCAGGAGGAACTACTATTCTTATTCCTATTACCCGTAAGTAATTGCCATTCTCTCTCTCCTTCCCCCTTCCTCCCGGCCGCCCCCCTTGCCCTGCTGCTCCAACAAGTCCTTTTCTCTGGCGAGTACATTTTAAGGGTCTTTTTGGCTTGGGGAAAATAATGCTGCCGAGCTCTTTAGAGACTGGAGGCAGCATAAAGGGGGAAGGGTCAGTAACTCTGGGTTGAATTCTGGATTTTGGCAGTGGCTTGCAGTGTCCCAGCCCCACCAAGATGCCCACATGGGCTCAGATCTCCTGTTCATCCTTCCCCTGGTTTAATCCCTGCTCTGGCTTCTTGACAGCCTGATGCTGCCTCTCAAAAACACTCAATCAGGGTTGGTTTTTTTTTTTGCCTAAAAGTCTCAAACTCGGGGCATGAGGTACTGTTCCAGCAAGAGGTTCTGGGCTTTCACAGCATCTTCGTTAGGTGCCTAAAGGGGTCCTTGCATGGGGGGAAAAAGCCTCCCTGGTGGGTGCTGAGCATATGTGCAGTCAGGGGGTTCAACCTGTCCCTCGGGATGGAATTGGTCCCCCAGCATGGTTTTAGAATCACAAAATGGTTTGGGTGGGAAGGGACCTTTAAAGGCCATCTAGTCCAGCCCCCTGCCATGAGCAGGGACATCTTCAACTAGATCAGGTTGCTCAGAGCTCCGTCCAACCTGGCCTGGAATGTTTCCAGCGATGGGGCATCTCCCACCTCTCTGGGCAACCTGGGCTGGTGTCTCACCTCATCGTAAAAAAATATCTTCCTTGTTTCTAGGCTGAATCTCCCCTCTTTTAGTTTAAAACCATCACCCCTCGTCCTATCACAACAGGCCCTATTAAAGAGTCCCTCCCCACCTTTCTTATAAGACCCACTAAGTATTGGAAGGCCACAATAAGGTCTCCCCGGAGCCTTGTCTTCTCCAGGCTGAACAACCCCAACTCTCAGCCTGTCCTCACAGCAGAGGCGTTCCATCCCTCTTGTCATTTTTGTGGCCTCCTCTGGACCTGCTCCAACAGGCCCATGTCTGTCTTCTACTTCTTGCACTTGTACCGTGTGGCACAGTCGTGCACGTGGCCTGTTGGGTGGTCCATCTTGCAGCGAGGTGGTGTGGGGCGATGGGTGGGTAATACTGGGGGAGAGCTGGGGCAGACCTGTGCAACGCCAGCCGGCCAGGGAGAGCCTTTGCTTGCCCAAGGAGTGCTCCTGGCTGTTCCAGCCACTGGGCATTTTGGGGAGGGGACAAGAAGGGACATTGAGGATGAGCAGCCAGAGTTGCTGCAGCCGGCGAGGGATGATCCATGTGGGGCTGTGACCGACTTGAGGCACCAGAAGACCACAGCATGATGACTGCTGGTGGAAATAATCCATCCTGCTCCCTGAAATAACCCAAGCCCGGTAGCTTTGGGGGGGGGTGGGGGTGTTATGGCAGCGTTGGGTCAGCCCTGCTTACGTGTGCTTCTTCCCCCTCCTCCCCTTTGCATCCCCCTGCAGAAAACCCGTCAACATGACCAAAGCGACCATTAACTACCGCCACGAGAAGACGCACATGATGAGTGCCATCGACAGGAGCTTCACCGACCAGAGCACGCTGCAGGAGGACGAGCGCCTGGGGCTCTCCTTCATGGACACCCACAACTACGGCAACCGGGGTAAGGACGGGGAACTGCGGCATCCCCCCTGCTCCCATCCAGCCGCAGCAAGGGTCCTCGGTAATCCCTAAATATCCCAGAAACAGCTGAAATATTTATCCAAGGCTCAGTAGCAGGTGTTGCACCTATTTTAGCCTGATGTGCGTGGCATGTTGCAGGCTTTTCCATGCCCTGTGTAAACCTCCAAGGGCATTGATCTAATCGGTGTCCGTAGTAGCTTTTATTATCATCATCCAGGTTTTGCTGGAAGGAAGAACGCTCGTGGGCAGCTTGAGCCGGGTCTCTGCATCTCGACCTCTTGAAGCGGAGATCGGAGCTGGTGGCTGGGAGGGTTGAGGCCATTTGCAGCCTGGACACGAGCTCAAAGGCTCACTGCAGGCCCCTGAAGCTGGGTTGAACCCCAACTCTTGGGCTTACACTGAGGTTGAATGCTTTGCACCAGCCTTCAGCCGGCACACCCGGCGTGGCTCTGCTCCACGGTGTTCCGCACGGCCCTGGGCTTCGAAGGGTTAAAGAGCCACCACGTTCACATCAGAGGGAGCCTGATAATTTAACACCCACTGGAGTATGCGTCTCCGTGCTGATTTAGTTGTAAAATAACTCGTTGGATGCCCCAGTTTCAACCATATGCTAATAACATCTGTTACAGTAACTTCAAGATGCTGCTTACCCACAGCTCTTCTCCACCGGCTGCAGGATTAATACGCTTCCCGGCATTGTCTCGTGGATAATAGAAGCCCAGAGGGCAAACTTTTCCTCCTCTTAATACATCTAGCTAGGTTTATTATTTTTTGGGTACTGTCTTCGGAACGCTCATAGGCTGGTGGGTCTGAGTGGGCTGAGCTGGTCCTCGGTTTCTTTAGGGAAGGGGCCGGATCCTGCTCCCACCCGCTTGCTTGCTCTGCTGCTGTTCCTCATCCCTCTCCTTGGTAGAGGAGATGTGGGGAGCTCGGGCTTTCCGCCGCAGCTGGGGACAGCCTCCGCTGCAGCCACCCCTGCCTATAAGCATCATTAATTAATGAAGGTAAATGAACGGGCTGCTCTGTGACCGGCGGAGGGCTTTTCCCTGCCGTGCCTTAGTTTCTTTGCATTTAAAAACAGTCACTAATGTTTCTCAGGGAAACCCAAGAGGGTCCTCAGCCTGTGGCTGCCCAGAGCCATCAGCACCTTGCAAACACCCGCAATTAATTTCTCATTAAACCCTGCGGCCGATGCACCCGTCAGCCGTGCCCTGGGCTGCAGCGTGGCTCTCCCACGCTGTCCGTTGGTTCAGCCACGCTTGGAAGGGAGATGTTTCCGGATGCAGAGGTGGGAGCATCGTCTCCTTGGGGTCTGTGATACCTGATGGAGACCCTGCTCAGTGCCTGTGCTGCACCCGTGTGGCACCCACGTTGCGCCCACGTTGCATGGGCAGCCGGGAGGTGCAGGCAGGGGGTGAGGGAGATGGCAAGGACGGTTTTCAGAAGTGTTGTTAGGGGAAATCGCATCCAGCAGCGTGTGGACGGCATTCCAGGCTGGGTGCTGCAGGATCCGTGCCTGCCGCATCGCTTGGCAGCGGATTTGTGCAAACCCGGATTTCAGGATCCGGTGTGGGAACATGCCCTGACAAACGCAGGCGAGGTCTTAGTCTGGCTCTGCTGGTAATTACACAGCAAAGGCATAAACCAGGTAAATACTGCGTAAACTCCCCCATTAAACAGCAGCGAGCTCCATTTGTATCAGTGCTAGGAATAAGGTGCCGGTATCTAGCAGTGAGGAAAATTAACTGTTAAGCTGGGCTGGAGACGTTGGCAACACGATTTTTCAGGACTTTGTGCGAATATTTGGGCACGTAGCTCTTACTCATCTGCATGGGAGTTAATTGCTCCAATCGGTGGGAAATAAGCTTATTAACCCCCTTAAGGTCTTGCCCACTGATTTCTAAGAGATCTGCTGTGGTCCTGAAAGGCCGTAATGGCCATTTTCAGCTTTGTGGTGTAGGAAGAGCCGCAGAGAGCACAGGGAGAGTCTGGACCACTCGTGGTCCCCAGAGAGACACTGGCTGCAGCACCAGCATCTCCTGGGGATGTTTCCAGGTGCCCTCTAGTCCCTCCTCTGTGGGTGCAAGGAGGTGATGGGGATGCGGTTCAAGGCTTTTCTCCCCTGATGGCCCCTGGTTCTTGCTCCCCTCCTGCAGGTGACCAGCGCAGCAGTGTGGTCAATGAGTCCAGCAGCCTGCTGGGGGGCTCCCCCCGCCGCCAGTGCGGCCGCAAGGGGTCCCCGTATCACACTGGGCAGCTCCATCCTGCTGTCAGGGTGGCAGATCTCCTCCAGCATATCAACCAGATGAAGACAGCAGAAGGCTATGGCTTCAAGCAGGAGTATGAGGTGAGAGCATCTTGTGGTGGCGTCTCGGGGAGAGGGTGGGAGGTAGGATGGACAAGGTGGCATCGGTAGGACTGGTGTGCAAGGAGAAGATGGCCCAGACCTGGAGAGCTGCAGTGCTCTGGACAGCAGGAGCTGGAGCTCACAACTCTCTGGGCAGACATCATCAGCACTTGGGGTGCCCCTGGGTCTGGATCAAATCTCTGGTCCTGCCAGCTCAGGATTTCATCATCAGCTTGAACAGGTCCCTGAGATAAGCCAAACCAGCTCTGCCAGCCTGCACCTCTTCTGTCTGCAGTGCATCATCCCACCTCTCCTGCAGGGGCTGGGGATGCTTCTCCCTTTCTCAGGTCCTCCTGGGCACCACACTGTCATGTTCTTCTGCTCTCCAACACACTTGTCCTGTGATAAGCATGGCCATAGCCTAAGGACAAGCAAAACCTCTACGGTCTGGCAGCTCCCAAGACCATGAAGACCCTAGAGAGAGGATGTGGGAGAGGGTGATCCCAGGGGGAGAGAAGTCCTCCTCCAAGGGTCGTTGGCTGCATCGTGCCCATCCCACCTTGTTGGGCTGGAGCTCTTGTAATGGAGCGTGCTATTCTGTGTGCCTCTGCCGCAGCGCGCCCGGTGGGGTTGATTTCCGGACTCCTCGGTGTCCCACAGGTCTGGCGATTGAAATTTCCCAGTGAAATTACTGTTTAATGCTTAGTTGTTTCAAGTGTAGGAGCTTCCCCCCCCAAGCCTTTCATGTATTGGACAAACCAGGGCTTGCTATAATCATTAGTGCTCCTTGAAAAGCTGCTGTATGTTCTTGGAACTAGTCATTTGAAAGCACTCAGATATTATGGGAGGGGAGAAAACATGTAATTTCCTTCCACTTTCCTCCTCTTACGCCAATCTATGAATGTTACTGCTATTACACACAAACCTATTCTGTGCTGGGGAGAGAAATGGACTGGGGAGGTGTAGAAAAAACCACAGCCAACCCTGGAAAAAACCCAGGCAGTCTGTAATTTCCTGGAAAAATGGGACATTTTCTGGATGCAACAGAAGCGCGTAGCTGGCAAAACGTGCTATGGAGCTGGGGCTGCAGGACCCAGGTGTTGCGGTGGAGGGACCACCCTGTCTGCCTTGCTCCGTGGGAAGGTTGTGGAGCTGGGGAGGACCCCACAGTCCTGCCCTCAGGTCGTGATGGCCATCCTTTCCTTACAGAGTTTCTTTGAAGGCTGGGATGCTTCGAAGAAGAAAGACAAGACCAAAGGGAGACAGGATCACATATCGACATGTGAGTGCCTTCAGCAAAGGCTTAGAGACCCTGAACAGCTTGAAAAACCTTCTAAAAGACTTTGGGGGCTTTTTTTAGTAGGTTTGCAGTCCATGGCAAGGAATAAACTGGTGGGGTTTGGTTGGTCAAGGGCAGCAGAAAGGTCCTTGCTCAGTGCAAGGGTCCCAGCCTGAGAGCTTCTGTTGGGCATCAGGCACTGGAGCAAATTGGAGGGATGGAGCTGGGCCAACATTGACCTCTGGAGCTGGATAACTCTTGAAGTCAGAACATCTTAAAGTTGATAGGATCATCACCATGATATTCTGGGTGGTACCAGAAAGCCCCAGATAACCTGGAGTGAGTTGTATGGACTTATGAGAAACTTCAGCCCTACCCAGTGAGCTTCTGGTGTGGATGTACAGGATGAGAAAAGGGCGATAAATGATGAGTTTTTAGGACAGAAGATTGGGGAAATGTTTGATCCCACCAGAGAGAGGATGCTCCTCACCAGCTCCCTCCACAGTCAGCGTGGCATGGCCACCTTGCTCCCTGTTGCATCTCTGATGATGTTCCTGCAGGGATGGACACACCAAGCCTGGCCCTCCAGGAGCTCTGGTGCTCTCCACCTCCCGCATGCTTTGCTCTGCAGCTTCATCCCTTCCACTCCAGCACTGTCCAGGGCCCCAGGTGGACACTAGAAGGTTGGGCAGAGCTCTTTGCTCGCCTGTCTGGGCTCTGGATGTTCTGGTTCCCTGCCAGGGCAGATGGCAGGGTGCTGGAGGGTGGGTGCCCTGCATCTTTGGCAGGACTGGGCAGAGCTCAGGGAGATACGGTGCTGAAAGCCGCTTGCCCATGTCCCTGCTGGTCTAAACCACTGTCTTTGGAAAGACCTCCACCAACTTGTATTTATTGCTTCTGAATACGTCTCACCCGCCTGCAGATTTTGCAGATTCCTAGTGCAAAACGATTGCAAAGGGAGCCCTGGGACCCAGCGGGATGACACGCCATCCCTGGGCTCATCCCCCTGGGCGCTGACGGTCCCTTCTCCCCTTGTTCTCCAGACGACCGTCACCGAGTGAAGCTGCACCCACTGCTGGGCGATCCCAACTCAGACTACATCAACGCCAACTACATTGACGTAAGTGGGGATGGTGCCTGTCTCTGTGGAGGGTCTGGGCTGGGACAGGAGCTTCCCAGGGACCCTGTGGGCTGTCAGGGTCTGTCCCTGAAGAACCAGCGGCATTTGGAGGAGCTGAGACAGCCCAGGACGGGCTGAACCGCGCAGTCCTGAGACATGTCATGAAGAGCCTGTCTGGTTTATTTATGTTCATCAGCGATTTCTGCTTGCTGTGCCTCTCCCTTCTCTGCTCCACTCTGTCACTCCTTTCTCCTCCCCTTTTCCATCCTCTCTTCTCCCCTCGCCTGCTCTCGTGGCTGTGCTTCTCCCTCCTCCCTGGACGGAGGATACAGAGGTTGAGGGGGCCAATGGACCAGCTGGGAGCCCACACTGGGAACCCCCCCAATCCTGTTGGTGCATGTGAGTCTGGGCAGAGCTCGGCCCTGGTGTCCTCTGAGAGCCATGTCCCCCAAGAGCGATGTTTCCCATCACCCTCAGCGATGCTGAGACCAGGGGAGGTGCGGGAAGACTCCGTTAGGCACAGGGCTTTGAGCATCTCCTGGAAGAGGCAGCAAGTCCCACTCTTCCCTCCTTTCCAGAGGTTGTCATCTGGCAGTTGTGGCCTGATGCCACTGTGATGGGTTCCCTGTGCCTGAGCAGCGTCCCCATGCCTGTCCCCTGTCCCCATGTGTCCTTTCTCACCTGTGGCTCTCCATGACCCACTCCGGGGCCGGTGCTCTAACCTGTCTCTTGATCTGTGCTTCACTAATGTCTGTCTCTGATCTTTTTCTCTCAACCTGTGTCCCAATGGGATCGTTAAGATTCGGATTAACCGAGAAGTAAGTAGACAGTTCCCCTCTCCTTCCTTCTCTCTGCTCCCATCTCCTCGCAGGCGTCGTACTGGGCAGCGTGGCGTTAAATAGCATCTGGGAGAGGCAGGCTGGGAAAATGTATGGATAATCTTGCATATGGGCCAGGGAAGGGGAAAGCGAGGTCTTTGTGGCACGTCCTCCCCCGGGTGATGGGGAGCAGCGTCCGTGTGCTTGGGAGAGGGATTGAATTCAACCCACAAAAATTCCACGTGAAAAGACCCGCGGTGGATGGAGGAGCCGTTGTCACCTCCATGTATGTGATGTGGTTGAACTTGGCTGGACCCATGGCCAAGGGGTGGGACACCGGGTCCCTGGTCCCTTTGGCAGTGGCCTCACTGGGACGTGCTCTTTGGGCTGGCACATCCCTGTGAAGAGTTGGGAATGACCCCAGTAAGCAGCTGGGATGAAGGAAGGGAGCGGGGCAATCACCCAGTATCACGTGGCTGCTGTGGGATGGGATATCATTAACGGGGCTCTCATGGTGGTGTTGCCGTGCTTGGCAGCGATGCCGGTGGCAGCAGGAGCTGGAGTTCAGCTGTTGGATGCCTGTGGGGTGCTGCTGGGGATTTTGGTGCAGAATGGGGATGAGAGTTGGGGTTTACACGAGCTTTTTGTGGGATGTGGGACATGCACCCGCTCAGGACAGGGTGCACCGGGTGCAGGGTGGCTGCTGAAGCTCCTCCTGCAGCAGTGGCTAGGACCACACTGGTGACCTGGCCCTGGCCTGGCAGGCGTGGGCAGTTGCCACCACTTGGGTGACTGAGAAATGTTTTATGGGGCTGTGCCCCACTGCGACCCCCTGAGTTGGGACTGACATCTCGGCTTCCCTTGCAGGGCTACCACAGGTCCAACCACTTCATAGCCACACAAGGTGAGTCACCTCCTCCTCCTGCCCTCGGCCAGTGGTTCAGCACTTCTCATTTAGCAGCCAGGTTTCATCCCCAGTGGGATTTAACCTTTTGTGGGCAAGAAAGGGAGGGAGTGGGCCAATTCAGGGCCAAATGGGGCCATAGTAATGTGGAGTAGCTCCCACCCCTCCTGCTGCCCCATGACACCGCACATTTCTGGGGGAAAAAGGTGCTTAAAATGCTGCGGGGGGTGTTAGGAGGGGAAATGCGGTGGCATTACAGCGCTGCCCGTCCATCCCCGGTGGCCTTTCCTCCATCCCGCAGGGCCCAAGCAGGAGATGGTGTATGACTTCTGGCGTATGGTGTGGCAGGAGCACTGTTCCAGCATCGTGATGATAACCAAGCTGGTGGAGGTGGGCCGGGTAAGGACCCTATCCCATCCCTCTCCTCTGGGCTCCAGCTCTGCCAGAAAGCTCCTTCGCAGAGCCCAAACCTCATCCCATCCTCTCCTTGCAGGTGAAATGCTCCAAATATTGGCCGGATGACTCTGAGATGTACGGAGACATCAAGATCACCCTGGTGAAGTCGGAGACGCTGGCCGAGTACGCCGTCCGCACCTTCGCTCTGGAGAGGGTACGGTCCCGCTCCTGCCGGCCGCGACCTGCCCGACCCTGCCCTTGCAGCAGAGGACCGACCGCTTTGGGCATCTCTAACCATCGCTACATTGGCATTTGCCAATACCCTATTTATTTACCCCAATATGGGGCTTTCATCCCCCGTTGAGGTGCAACCTCTGAACCCCAGGGATGCCGGTAGCTCCTTCCTTTCCCTTTTCTCCGGCCCTGCACCCACTGCCGGGGTGAGTGGCTCAGCCCCGCTTTGGTTTTGGCAGTGAGTGAGTATTTAATTTCCGTGTGAGCACCGTGTAATTGCGGTGGGGGTGAAGGATGCTTTTTTCTCCTCCGGGCTGGAGCACAGGTTATGTGGCCATTACTCTCCAGCATGGTACCTGGGGGTGGAGCCGGTGCGATTTACCCCTTAATCTACAGGAATGTGAAATTACTGTCTAGTTATAGGGCAGGTAGCAAAGATGCTCATGGAATGAGACCCATGGCTGCTGCTATCTCCTCCTCTTCCTCCTCGGCTGGATTTTAACCCTTTTGCAGAGAGGACGAGGGAGCTGTGGGGCTGCCAAAGCAGCCGACCGCTGTGAGGTCCACCTGGCTGGATGCTGAGCTGGCAAACTCATGGATTCCCAAGAAAATTAGGTGTTTGGGTGGCTTTACCCTCCCTGCGCACCCTCACTCCATCTCACCCTTCCCTTGCAGCGGGGCTACTCGGCCCGGCACGAGGTGAAGCAGTTCCACTTCACGTCGTGGCCCGAGCATGGCGTCCCCTACCACGCCACGGGACTGCTGGCCTTCATCCGCAGGGTGAAGGCGTCCACACCGCCCGATGCTGGCCCCATCGTCATCCACTGCAGGTACATGCGTGGCCGTGGGGCAGAGCCGGCTGCAGGGGGAGCATCCCCCTCCAGGATGGGGTTTGTGGGGGGTATCGGTGGCCCCAGGGGGGAGCACGCTGTGTCTTGGGTGGGTGCTCAGCCTGTGGCTCTGAATGATGCTAAAAGCTCCAGATAATGCTAAAATATTCAGTAGGGAGATATAAAATGTGTTCGCAGCTGGGGCAGGGAAGGCACCGGGACTGATGGCGTGGGGTTGGATGTCCCTCTATGATGGCATCCAGCTGTAAAATGTCACCACCGTGCTGGTGGCAGCAGGGGTAGGGTGGCTGCGGCTGGTCCAGGGGGCAAGCAGGGAGCAGCACTTTTTTGGGGGCTGCCCCAGCACCCATTACTGATGACACAGCTCTGTCCTCGTGGGTGAGGGTGGCATGGGGGGACGGGCAGCTTCATCGCTGCTGATGGTCAGGACGTTGGGTCTGGCCGAAGGGAGAAGCAGGGAGGGACAGCAGGACAGCCCCATTCCCAGGGTTACCCGCAGGGTTGTCCCCACAGGGCTCAGCCACTGGGACACCGGTGGCAGATCTGAGTGGGAGTGGTGGCTTTCTGTCCCCTGAGCAGGCGTCACCACATGACGGGTTAATGGCTGGGCAAACAAGGAGGAGCTGATGAGCAGGAGGGATTTATTTTTTTTTTTTATTTGATTTCACCCTGTCGATTGCCTCATCAGTATTCATTCACCGGCAACAGCGAGTGCGATTAGTGCCCGTAGCCTGTAATCACTGATAATCACGACGAGTGATTCATCAGCCCCAGGAATTAGTATTTCACTGGAAAAGACTTTGTATGAAAGGAGAGGGGGGAGCTGTTCTGTTCCTGATGTGTCGTGGGGGGGGCGGTCGTACCATCAGTAGGTTTTTGGCTGTGAGTCCAACCAGGCCAGGATTTGGGATATCGCTGCTGCTGGGTTGTCTGGCTCTGGGCATTCTGCTGAGCTCAGCCTGAGGGTATCCCTGAGGGAATTCAGCCCCACTCTGTGCCGGGGGTACCTCCCTGCGCTCTCAGGACACAGTGCTGAGCATCCTCCTTGGCCCTCTTGGGATGGGATCCTGGAGGACTGCTGGCACTTGGATGGTTTAGCTGCAGGTTTTGTTGCAAAAAAGCATGTGTTTTTCTGTCTTCAAGTAAAAATGAACCTTAGATACGGGTGCCCACCCTCCCACCTGCAGCCTGACCATCACACAGCCCCTGGGTCGCTGCAGTGGGGTGTTTGGGTGGGTGGCTTAAGGCAAAACCAGGCTGTGGTTACGGAGGTGGGCAAGGTCCTGGCAGCCCTGCCTGGACCCCAGCTACCCCCACATTCACGGGCAGGGACCCTACGTCAAGCCCTCACCCACACAGACCTTGCTCCCTGCCTGCCGGTGTCTTGGGGTGTGTGTGGATGTTGTGCAGACTGGGAATGTGTTTGCTGTGTTTTCCTCCATCCCTAGTGCCGGCACAGGGAGAACTGGCTGCTACATCGTTCTGGACGTTATGTTGGACATGGCTGAGTGCGAGGGTGTTGTGGACATCTACAACTGCGTGAAGACCCTGTGCTCGCGGAGGATCAACATGATACAGACGGAGGTGAGCGGGCGTCGGGGACAGCTGGGGACATGTGGGGCTGCTGTCACCGGCGGGTTGCGGAGGCTCAGCCCTCTCCCCTTTCCTCCCCCCTCCCTCCCCGAAAGGAGCAGTACATCTTCATTCATGACGCCATCCTGGAAGCCTGCCTGTGCGGGGAGACCAGCATCCCTGCCAACGAGTTCAAGCCCACCTACAAGGAGATGGTGAGGATAGAGCCGCAGAGCAACTCCTCGCAGCTGCGGGAAGAGTTTCAGGTGAGCGGCCCCAAAACCTTGGTATCTCCCCTCCAACACTCCCCTTGCTCCTCACCCTCCTGGTGCCCACCACTGCTGGGACCAGTGGGCTCTGGCAGGGGTGGCTGGCCCTGGTACAGGCAAAGAGGAAGCTAAGGGGAGCACGTGTACCCACAGACCCTGAACTCGGTGACTCCCCACCTGGACGTGGAGGAGTGCAGCATCGCCCTCCTGCCCCGCAACCGGGAGAGGAACCGCAGCATGGATGTCTTGCCGCCCGACCGATGCCTTCCCTTCCTCATCTCCGTGGACGGAGACAGCAACAACTACATCAACGCGGCCTTAACTGATGTGAGCGTGCTGCGGGGGAGAGAAGGGGCCAGTTTGGGTTGCCTCGGGTGGCTTTTCATGGCGAAACCTTGCTCGGTTTGAATTTACGTCCTTGAGGGCATGTGGCAGCCCCCAGCTGCGTGCAGTGGGAGGAAGGGCTGGGATCGGTATAGAGGGGTCCTTCACCCCTTCTTTTGTGTAACACCAACTCGCTTGTCTTGAAAGAGCTTTTCGCCTTTTCTCACAAGCCGCCCGTGAAGGGTCTTCATTTATTTTGTAGCAAAATGGAGCACAGGAGGGAGGGGAGGCTCTGGGAAGGGTTGGTAGCACCAAGTCCTCCTGCGTGCTGCCAGCACCCTGCTATGCATCATCCTGCCTCTTCTCCCAGTGCAATTCAGGGGGCTCCAAACTGGTCCCGAAGCCGCTGCTGCGGTCAGAAATGACACCCCTAACGGCAAAGCTATTTCCTACCTGCCGATGATCGCAAAGCAGAGCAGAGAGGATGCTGCGGGCTCCACGCAAAAAACACTTTCCTCTCCTAGAAACGAGCCGGGGGTGCTTTGCGCGGGCAGTGCTGAGCCATGCCGCACCCCGGGCACCTTCCCCGAACCCTCCTGGTCGCAGCTGAGCACTGGCATCAGGCTGAGCCTTGCGTCTTTTTTACCTGGGTGATTTATCTTTGTGCGGATCTTGTCTCCCTGTTACGTGCTCTCGCAGCAAACAGCAGTTTGTAAAGCAGAGGTGGCTGCGGGTGGCTGGGGAGCGGCAGCCGGTGGGCTGGAGGCTTTGGCTGCTGTGGGATGGGAGCTTTGTTTTCAGCTTGCTTGATGTTTGCATATCCGTGTTATTTTTGTACATCACTGAGCCTCCCTTAATCTCTGCTACAGGGTCAGAGAATAGAAATTTCTTTACCGACAGAAAAAGCCCTCTGGATGAAATTCTGCTGAAGGGATAAAACCCATTTCCCTCTTTTCAGGGGGGGACGACAACACACGGACGACACAAAAAAAGCTCATTTTCTTTAAGTGCCAAAGCGGTTTGCTCAATCTGTCCGTCTGTCAGATGAGATTGGTCTGTGCTGCCCATCAGCGGTGCTGGTGCCGGCAGCAGGCTGATGGAGCCGCGCTCTGCTCCATGCCAGCTGCCATCATTTACATGGGTGCCAAAGGATTGCGGGTGCCTGGTCAATACCCGATGAAATGCCCCTCACCCCGCTGGTCTCATGGCCCTCCTCGAGGGTGGAAAGCTCTTGCTGAGAGCCGGCTGTGGTGAGCCAGGGCTCTTGATGCCGCCCCATGGATGGAGCAAGGGGAAAGGTTTGATAAGGGCATTTCCAGGAGCTAAATGAGGAGGCTTTGCAGCAGCCAGAGGACTCCCCATTAGCGGAGAGCTGTTGTAATTCTTGGGTACAGAGCATTTTCTGCTCTGTTCCTGTATCTGAGGAAGTTTGACCTGAAGTGTGTTAATTTAGAAGTCTGATTGATGCAGCGCTGAGCCCGGCCATGGGCTCCCCATCCCTTGGCAAGCTGGCATTGGGATGACCAAGGGGACCAATCTCATTCAAAGCACAAACGAGATGTGCGATCATTTTTTATCCCCCTTCCTTCTTACAGTCTCTGGGGGTCTTTCATTCGTGTTTCCTGTCCTCCCTGAAATGACCGTTGACCCCGTTGTCTCTTTGCTGCTCTCAGTGCCTGGAGGTGTTGGGGCGCTGTGGCGGTGATGCTGTGGGGGTGATGCTTTTGCTCATGACCGGGCTGCAGAGCTGGGTGCTGGGGCCATCTGGCAGCCACAGCTTCTGCTTGTTCTTGGCTCAAACGTGACATCTTTTCCCCAGTTATTTGTGCAGAACACCCTTCCCTGCAAGAGCCGAGAGCAGAAAGTGGGTGCTCTCATCGCCACCAAGGGCAGGGCTCACTTAGACCTGTTTTTATAGCATCTCCCCAGCACCAGGGCATGGAGGGACCTAGGCTGTGCTAGGAAGGCCAGCTCTGGTTGAGCCTGGAGAAGATGGCTTTGGTGGCACTCATCTTCTGGTTGCGCTGGTTTTTTGGTGTGTGACAGCAGTGGCTTCAGCGCCACTGCCATGTCCTTAATGGTGCTTGTCTTCCCTCTCCGCAGAGCTACACCAAGAGCGCTGCCTTCATCGTCACCCTGCACCCGCTGCAGAACACCACCACTGACTTCTGGCGGTTGGTGTATGACTACGGCTGCACCTCCATCGTCATGCTCAACCAGCTCAACCAGTCCAACTCCGCCTGGGTGAGTGCTGCCAGTCCCGCAGGTGGCCCTGTCCTGCTCCATCCCCACCGCCTTGGAAGTGCTGCAGCCCCTACCTTGGTCACTCAGCTCCTTCTCCTCTGCAAAGGGAGATGGGACTGGCTGCGGCACCCAGGATTTATCCCATGTAAGCACAGGACTGGCCAGCTGGAGCCAAAGTTACATGGCAGCAGCAAACCAGCCTGGCTTTGTTGCGTTGGGTTGACATTGTTCTACTGTACCATAATTTTGTGGATGTCCCAGGGAGACAGAAGATTAATGACAAGTATAACCTTGTCATTCTAAAGAACGGACTTTTATCCTCCTTTTACAAAGTGGAAACTGAGGCACGGGGGATTTCCCACATTCATCTTCCAAGGGCACTGGTAGCTTGTGAACGCCGCTTTACAGATCAGCCTGTTGCAAAGTGGCTGTCGCGTGGGTTTTACAGGGTGATGGGATGTGCAAATCTGCTGAACTGGCGGGGAGGGGTCCCCTGTCACCCAGGGGCCGTGCTCAGTCTCACCTTGCTTTGCTTTCCCAGTGCTTCGCTCCCAGGGGGATGCCTGGAGCTCTCCTGCCACCACTGGAGTGGATGTAAAAGTCTGGTAGAGGTCTGTGATGTTAATTCAATGAGGAAACTTACTGGATTTTTACATAAAATTAGCATTATAGACTCGTAATGGATGTCTGGAGAAGACTTCATTAGCTGGCTGGCTTATTTTATGAGTTGAGATCAGATACTCGATGTAAATGACCCAAAACGGCAGTTGTACTATTCATCACAAGGGTGCAGATGGATATGGCACCAGTACCGAGCGATGTGTAAATACACTAGTATTTCTTTTTATATATATACAGACACGTGCAGAGCTATGGAGCACACCCACGCGTCCCTCTGTGCTGAGCTAATGCCACGTTCTCCAAAGGACCTTTACATGGGGTGTCATTAAGAGCATTGAGCATTGAGGGGTGTCCTGGGAGGGTCTGTTGCCTTGCAGAGGTTTGCTGGGGGAGGAGGTAAAGCTGGCCCCAAAGAGCTTCCCAGCTCGCATGCTCACTTGGAGGAGCTGCTCTTGGATCAGGTTCATGTTTAATGAACGGATCTGCCCATGGACATGCTGAAATGAGCGGGTTTGTGTGACAGAGGTCATTGAAGAGGCCCCTTCCAGCACCAGCAGCTGGGACTGTTTTGACTCTAGAGCTGGATGATGGTGATGAAAAGGTCGAGTGTCTATGGGTAAGGATCAGGCCAACAAGGCAGATATCATGGTGGGAGTCTGTTATAGACTACCCAACCAGGATGAAGAGGCAGATGAAAGGAATATTCCATAAGCAACTAGGAGAAGTCTCATGATGGCTACCCCTTGTTCTCACGGGGGACTTGAACCTACCAGATGTCTGCTGGAAATACAATACAGTGGTGAGCAAACGGTCTAGGAGATTCCTGGATTGTGTGGAAGATAACTTCCTGACACAGTGGGTGAAGGCGCCAACTAGGGAAGGCGCTCCGCTGGACCGGTTGTTGTGAACAGAGAAGGACTTGTGGGTGATGCGAGGGTTGGAGGCCATCTTGGGCACAGTGATCATGAAATGATCGTTTTCGATTCTTGGAGAAGTAAGAAGCGGGTCAGCAGAACTGCTACCTTGGACTTGTCCAGGGCAGACTTTGGCCTGTTGAGGGGCCTGGTTGACAGAGTCCCTTGGGAAGCAGTCCTAAAGGGCAAAAGAATTCAGGAAGGACTTATCCTTCTACGATGTCACCCACCTTGTGGATGAAGAGAAACTGGTGGATGTAGTTTTTCTGGGTTTCAGTAAGGCTTTTGATGGTGTCCCTCACAGCATCCTTCTGGACAAATTGTCCAGAAGGGGCATGGGCCCTCCATGAGCTGTGAGGGATTGGTTTGGGTGGCCCTGGGGGCTGGTGCAGCTCCTGGATTAGCTCCAGGTTGGCCTTTTGCTGGGTTTTGCTGAGTGCAGCGCTAGTGCCTGGGGCCTTCGGCTTTCCCGGGCTGGAGCCAAACCCTTCATGTCCCTGAAGGCATCCCCAGCCCCAGGTGTCAAGACAGTGACTGCGAGACTGTAGAGACAGGACAGGAGAACTTGAAAAGATTTATTATTGAGAGCAACAAACAATGAACTATTATTACTTATTCCTATACTATGTATTTCTACCTCTGTGATGCTTACTTCCTACCTAAGATCTCCCTTATTTCTATTCCTGCCCCCGTTGGGGTCCAACCCTGTTGCCGACAGCTGCGGTATTTGGTCCGCAGGCGCAGGTTGGGCAGTGGTGGTGGGTTGGAGCTTGGTGGCGCGGTGGCCCTGGCATGGGAACGGCAGAAGCTGCTGCCAGCGTGCCCATGGCCAAGCATGGAGCACAGAATGGAGGCTGCCCAGATGGAGGTGTGGGGAGTCCCACAGCTGATGTGAAGGGACTGTTTGGCGCAGGAGGTGTGGCACGGTGTGGTGAGGCTGTGGATGGAGCAGGAGCCGCTTCCTGGATGCCAGGGGGGCTGTGGCTGCAGTGCCGTTTTGGTGGGGATGGACCGGCACTGCCCACCTGGGTGGTTGTGTCAGCCCATGGCTCGGTCAATGTGGAGCTGGTGGTTGCAGGTGTCTGGGTGTCGTTCTCCTCTGCAGCAGCTCCTACTGCCAGCTGACCATCGTGTCGTCTTTTTCTGGGATGATCTCCCTTCATTTTGGGGCC